>WOXC01006187.1:0-126386 GCA_011680675.1 Gymnobelideus leadbeateri
GAGAAGGTAATCAGGAAAAGAAATCAAAAGGAACTTATCAAAGTTGAACTATTTACATTCCTATATGGAAAAGCAATATCTGTGACTGATGATATCTTTCCCACTATGAAAATAATGGAAGAAGGGGCTGTGGTCATACGAATACATATGTGAATGTGTGTGTATATGGTTACTGTTATATATGGATAGAGGGCATAGGTTGATTTTGTTGGGAAGGGAGAGTACTCAAGGGATGAAATTATGAGGTGAGAGAGGAAAGTGGCAAGAGGAGATGGGGAGAGACAGGGTAGGGTAAACTATCTCATGTAGGGGAAGTGGGTGCAAAGGAGGGGGAGAATAAGGAAGGCTAAAAAGGCAAAACCACATTCACATTGAATTTGGTTCAGGGAGAAAATGACATACATACTAAATGGGATATCTCAACCTGCAGCAGGATAGGGGGAAGGGGGATGAGAGGAGAGATGATGGATGGGAGGGCATCCTTGGGGGAGGGGAGGTTGGAAGTACCCACTATAGAAGAGGGACAGGATCATGTAGGGAATGGACCAGGTGGGGGGTGGGATGAGTGGGAGGGAATTATAAGCAGCCTTGTACAATATATCTACTATGATAATGTTTTGCATAGCTAGACATGTACAACATATACTGAATTACTTATCTCCCCAGAGGGAATGGGTGACAAGGGAGGAAGGAAATGGATCTGAAATTCAAGGTTGTAACATTAAATGTTTCAAATATATATAAATACTATTATTAATACTCTTTTGCTTGTAATAGGGAGATAAGATGTGCAGGCATTGGGACACAAAGATTCACCTTCCTCTAATGGAAAAGTCGATGGGGGTATGGGAGAAGGTATGGGAGAGAGCAGATTGGAGGAAGCGCTATCTTGTGGGACTGCTATTCTGGGAGGTTGGGTAGGGGAATAATGGGGGGAAAATGATTGTAACTCAAAATCTGGCGGAAATGAATGATGTAAAACAGAAGTTAATAAAGTATTTGTTTAAGAAAAAAAAATTTCAGTATAAGTATTTATACCTTGGAAATCAGCAAAGGCTACAAATCAGGGTTAATTTATTATTTTGTTGATTATCTATACTTAAGAATATGATAGCAAAAATGTTAACAATGCAGATTAAACCTAACAGTGTCTTGTACCATACATTTTATTACAAATGTTGGTTGCTAAACATGTTCCAGCACACTCCTGCTAGACCCAAGTTCCCTTGCGCATTATTGATTTCAACTCTATAAAAGTTACTTTTGCCTTGCCTATACAACTTTGTTTTAATCTTATTAAATCAATCAAATACAACTTTGTTTCCTAATCTTATTAGGAAAGCTTTTCATTGATTAGCCATTATGTTAACTTTTGGATACTGATCAATTCACTTTATCACGTTTAAAAAAGGGATCAGGGGAGAGGAATAACTATATAAGTGTCCATTATGTGCCAGACATTGTGCTAAGTGCTATATTGAAATTATCTCAGTTGATCCTCAGCTGTGAGGAAAAAATGTGATTATGGTTTGCATTTTATGAAACTGAACTAGACAAGTTAGGTAACTTACCTAGGGTCACACAGCTAATAAGGAACTGAGGCTGGATATAAATCTAGCCCTTCCTGACTACAATTGTGCTACAGGACAAATGATCTCTACTCCCATTTCTGATTGTTTCTTCACTTATAAAATGAGGATATTAAATGGGTTAAGTTCCATAGTCTCTCCACTACCTCTAAAGTTATATTAATTCAGTTATAAATCATAACAGTACTCACTAACATTTTTTGGCTTTTTTGGAGGGCAGTTGGGGTTAAGTGACTTGCCCAAGGTCACATGGCTAGTTATTGTGTTAAGTGTCTGGGCCGGATTTGAACTGACATTCTCCTGACTCCAGGGCAGGTGCTCTATTCACTGTACCACCTAGCCATCCCAAGTAATTTATTTTTTTTTTTTAAAGCAATTGGGGTTAAGTAACTTGCTCAAGGTTACACAGCCAGGGTAAAACACAGTGCGGGGCGGAGTAGAAATAGCTCATCCAAGCCACTCTGCCCCTAGACTCCCTCCAAACTATGTAAAAGGGGCCTCTGAACAACTTCTGGAGCCTGAGCACCCACAGAACGACACAGAGAAGCTAACCTCCCGCTGAGGACAGCCCAGCAGCCCTGCAGGAAGGACCAGCACAGCGGTCTGGGAGCCAGCAGCGCACGTGGGGAGCCGAGCCGAGTTGAGCCCAGCTCCCCTTGAGCCAAGGTTTTAGCCCCAGGTCAGCAGGGCCAGCAGCTGGCTGGAGAGACCTCAGAACATCAGCAGCTGTGGCTAATCCAGAATTATCAACATAGACATGCCTAGGACAAAGTGAGAGGTTAGTGCCCTATGGACTTTGGGACCAGTATTTGGGGAATGCGTCAGCTTCTTCCCCTGGGGGCTAGAAGCCCCTGAGGAGACACGCCATTTAGTAGTTTTCAGAGGCAGCTCCAGTTCCCGGCCTGTGAACTGTAGGGAGATCCAGCGATCAGTCGTGGGGGGGTAATCGCTCTTGCTTTCACCTCCCTAGATCTGGATTGTGATCTGGGGTGGAGGTCGTGGGTGGGCTTCCAGCTTCCAGAAACGGAAGTTGTCCCCCACACGTTTGGGATGAAAATTCCTGTCTGGAAGCAGAGCCATAGTGTGGCAACAAGCCCAAAAGTCACGTAATTAAGTGGCAACATGCCAAGGCAAAGGAAACAGAAAAAAAAAAACCTAGACTCCTATTTTGGGGGCATAGAGTGGGAAAAGGACTGTGAGGTCAGATGTTCTGCTCCAAAAGCCCCAGGGGAAAACATGAGCGTGTTGCAGGCCATAGAGGACCTTAAGAAGGACTTTAAAAATCAAATAAGAGAAGTGGAGGAACAATTTGAAAGAGAAATGAGAAGGATGCAGGAAAAGTATGAAATGAGGGTCAACAGCCTGACTGAGGAAAACAACACCTTAAAAAATAGACTAACTGAAATGGCAAAGGAGGCCCAAAAGGGCAATGAGGAGAAGAATGCCTTAAAAAGCCAAATTTGCCAGATGGAAAAAGAATCTTAAAAGCTCACTGAGGAGATTCATTCCTTCAGAGTTAGACTGGAGCAAATGGAAGCTAATGACTTTATGAGAAATCAAGATGCTGTTAAGCATATCCAAACAAATGAAAGATTAGAAGGCAATGTGAAATATCTCATGGGATAAACCACTGACCTGGAAAATAGATCCAGGAGAGACAATTTAAAAATTATTGAACTACCTGAAAGCCATGATCAAAGAAAGAACCTAGAAATCACCCTTCAAGAAATTCTTTTTTTTTTTTTTTAAAGCAATTGGGGTTAAGTAACTTGCTCAAAGTTACACGGCTAGTCATTATTTATGTGTGGGTGCTCATTTTCTGAGGCCGGATTTGATCTCGGGTCATCCCAACCACGAGGCCGGCACTCTTACTCACTGCACCACCTAGCCGCCCCTTTAGGGCAATTGGGGTTAAGTAACTTGCCCAAGGTCACACAGCTAGGTTTTTTTGTTTGTGTGGGTTAAGTGTCTGAGGCCGGATCCGAACTCAGGTCCTTCTGACTCCAGGGCCGGCGCTCTACTCACTGTGCCACCTAGCTGCCCCTCAAGAAATTCTTAAGGAAAATTGCCCTGCTGTTTTAGATCTAGAGGGCAAAATAGAGGTTGAAAGAATCCACCAATCACTTCCTGAAAAAGATCCCAAAAAGAAAACTCCTAGGAATATTACAGCCAGGTCCCAGAATCCCCAGATCAAGGAGAAAATACTATAAGCAACCAGGAAGAAACAATCAGAATAGCCCAGGACCTGGCAGCTTCTACACTGAGGGATCGAAGGGCATGGAATACGATATTCCAGAGGGCAAAAGAGCTGAGAATGAACCCAAGGGTCACCTACCCAGCAAAAGTGAGTATTTTGTTTCAGGGGAAAATATGGTCATTCAGTGGAATAGAGGACTTTCAAGCATTCTTGAGGAAAATAAAAAACAGAATTGAATAGAAAATTTGACATCCAGACACAAGAAGCAAGAGATGCCTGAGAAGGTAATCAGGGAAAAGAAATCAAAAGGAACTTATCAAAGTTGAACTATTTACATTCCTATATGGAAAAATAATAACTGTGAGTGATGATATCTTTCTCACTATGATAATAATGGAAGAAGGGTGTGTGGTCATATGAATACATATGTGAATGTGTGTGTATATGGTTACAGTTATATATGGATAGAGGACATAGGTTGAATTTGTTGGGAAGGGAGAATACTCAAGGGATGAAATTATGAGGTGAGAGAGGAAAGTGGCAAGAGGAGATGGGGAGAGACAGGGTAGGGTAAACTATCTCATGTAGAAGAAGCAAGGGGAAGTGGTCACAAGGGAGGGGGAGAATAGGAAGGCAAAAAGGCAAAACCACATTCTCATTGAATTTGGTTCAGGGAGAGAATGACATACATACTAAATGGGATATCTTGACCTACAGCAGAATAGGGGGAAGGGGGATGAGAGGATGGATGATGGATTGGAGGGCATCCTTGGGGGGAGGGGAGGTTGGAAGTACCCACTATAGAAGAGGGACAGGATCATGTAGGGAGTGGACCAGGTGGGGGGTGGGATGAGTGGGAGGGAATTATAAGCAGGCTTGTACAATACATCTACTATGATAATGTTTTGCATAGCTAGACATATACAACATATACTTAATTACTTATCTCCCCAGAGGGAATGGGTGGCACACACAAAAAAAAGTTACACGGCCAGTCATTATTTTTGTGTGGGTGCTCATTTTCTGAGGCTGGATTCGATCTTGGGTCATCCCAACTCCGAGGCCGGTGGTCTTACTCACTGCATCACCTAGCTGCCCCCCAAGTAATTTAATCCTACCTAATTTAACTTTAACCAGACTTATTTAAGAAACCTGGGAAAATATAATATTTTCCCTTTGGAAGGACCCACCCACAAAAATGATCACCTGCTCAGAAAAAAACAAACAAAACCTTTATTTTGGTTTCTATATTGCATACAACTATTAAAAATGAGCATTTTTACCAAAAGCTTAAAATCGGCAGGTCCATAGAGATATAATATGAATCTAATTCAGTATTCACTAAACCTTAGATTAGAAAATTATTTGCATTCTAGGATAAAGGAACCTTTCCATAGTTACAATATCCCAGTGGTTCATTTCTCCAATATAAATAAATTTTATTATTTTTTAAATTTTTTCCCAATTTATTTATTTTTAGTTTTCAACATTCATTTCCACAAGATTTGAGTTACAAATATTCTCCCTATCTTTTCCCTACCCCTACCCTAAAATTCTGAGTGAACTGAATACCTTTTCCCCTAATCTGTTGTCTCTTATATGCTCCCCTAACTTTCTAGTAGGGCAAGGTGGATTTCTATACCCCAGTGCCTGTATATCTTATTTCCCAGTTGTGTGTAAAAAAAAATATTTTTAAACATTTGTTTTTAAAATGTTGAGTTCCATATATTTTCCCCTTCTTTCTTCCTCTCCCACCCACACTGGGAAGATAAGCAATTCAATAAAATTGTACATGTGTAGGTATGCAAAACATTTCCATAGTAGTTATCTTGTGAAAGACTAATTATAATTTCCTCCATCCTATCTTGCCCCCTCTTATTCTATTTTCTCCTTCTACCCTGTCCCTTTTTAAAACTGTTTGCTTCTAACTACCCTCTCCTCCAATCTGCCCTCCCTTCTATCATCCCCCATCTTTTCCCCTTTCCCCATATTTTCCTGTAGGGTAAGATACGAAATTGAGTGGCTATGTCATTCCCTCCTTAAGCCAAATTCAATGGGAGTAAGGTTGACCCCTTCCCTGTCACCTTCCTGCTCTTCTCCTCCATTATAGCAGTTTTCTCTTGCCTTTTTTATATGAAATAATTTAACCTAATCTGTCTCTCCCTTTCTCCTTTTCCCAATATATTCCTCTCTCACTTCTTAATTTTATTTTTTTAGATATCATCCCTTCATATTCAACTCATTCTGTGCCCTCTATGTATACATGTACATACATATGCACACACTCAAACATATATTTATACACACATACACCCTCCCATACATACATATATATGCATGTATACATATGTATGTATACATATACATACATCTATATCACCTTCAACTATTGTCATACTGAGAAAAGTATGATTATTGTTTTTTCCATGTAGGAATGTAAATAGTTCAACTTTAATAATTTCCTATATGGTAAAACAATAATCATAACTCATAAAATTTTTATCAGTATGAAGACAGTAAAAGGGAATATATGTATATGATATATGCATATATCATATACATACATTTAAATGTATGTAAAAGAGGTTGTATGTGTGAATAAATTTATTTTTCTTCTCATGCTTCTTGTATTTGAAAGTCAAATTTTCTGTTCAGTTCTGTTTTATTCATCAAGAATGCTTGAAAATCCTCTATTTCATTGAATGACAATATTTTTCCCTGAAGCATTATACTCAGTTTGGTTGGGTAGGTGATTCTTGGTTTTAATCCTATCTCCTTTGACCTCTGGAATGTCATATTCCAAGCCTTTCAGTCCCTTAATGTAGTAGCTGCTAGGTCTTCTGTTACCCTGATTGTGTTACCACAATACTCAAACTGTTTGTTCCTGACTACTTTGCAGTATTTTCTCCTTGACCTGGGAACCCTGGAATTTGGCTATAATGTTCCTAGGAGTTTTCTTTTTGGGATCTTTTTAAGAGGTGACCAGTGAATTCTTTCAAAGCCTATTTTGCCCTCTGGTTCTACAATATCAGGGCAATTATTCTTGATAATTTTTTGAAAGATATTATTGAGGCCCTTTTTTGATCATGGCTTTCATGTAGTCCAATAATTTTTAAATTATCTCTCCTGGATCTATTTTCTATGTCAGTGTTTTTATCTAATGAGATATTTCACATAGCCTTCTATTTTTTTTCATTTGTTTGGATCTGTTTTATAGTATCTTGATGCCTCATAAAGTTATTAGCTTCCATTTGCTCCAAACTAATTTTGAAGAAATTATTCTCTTCAGTGAGTCTTTGAAGTTCATTTTCCAGCTGGACAATTTAGCTTTTTAAGACATTCTTCTCCACATTGGCTTTTTGAGCTTCTTTTGCAATTTGAGTTAGTCTTTTTTAAGGTATTATTTTCTTCAGTCAGGCTGTTGACTTGCTTTTCTTGATTTCTTGCATCATTCTCATTTCTCTTCCCAATTTTTCCTCCACTTCTTTTATTTGATTTTTAAAATCCTTCTTGAGCTCCTCCATGGCCTGTAAACACTTCATATTTTTCTTGGGAGCTTTTAAAGCAGGAGTTCTGTCAAAATTTTCTTCCTCCTGTTCCATGCTTTGATCCTTTTTGTCCCCAAAAAAGGAATCTATGGCAGAATCACTTTTCCTATGCTTGCTTATGTTGCCAGTGAATTTCTTGACTTTTGAACTCTTTGCCACAGTAGTACTCTGCTTTCAAAATGGTAAGAGAGCTGTCCCAAATTGCTAGGGGGTTTGCAGCTACTGGATCTATTAGGGGGGCACCCTTTTTTTCTACCTCCATAAGCTCTGGCACACTGGCTATAAACCCCAGGACCACCTTCCAAGACCATGAACCAGATTCAAGCAAATCAAAGCAAGAGTGATTACCCTCTGAATGGTTCCTTGGTCACCCCTGTGATCTGCAGGCCAGGAGCTCTAGAAGCAGCCAGGTGCCAGTAGTTACAGCCACCACACCTCTGCCACTTCTCACCTTGGGGGCAGGGGCCAGACTGTGCTCTTCTGACCCCCTCTTCCAATAGAATTTCTAACTGACCTTTTACTTTGGCTACTTTTTTAGGTTGAGAAGTCTGGAAACCACCACAGCTGATGATGATTCACTCTCCTGAAGTCTCCTCTGGCTGCCTCTGGTCAGGGCCACCCTGGGGACTGAACCACGCATCTCTTGCAGTACTACACTCTGCTCCCAGGCCAGTGCAATATATCCTTTCTTCTGGCCTGCCAAGCTGCCTTCAGTGGGAGATTTTTTTAATCTATCACTTTGTGTGTTCTGTAACTCTAAAATTTGTTTAGAGTCATTTTTTACATGTATTGGAGGTGGTGGGAGCCAGTGCCACACAGACATTCTGTTTCTACTCCACTATCTTGTATAAAAATTTTTTATCCAAATCAGATCTTGTATCTATGAGTTCTATAGAGGTATGCTGGAGCCAGGTCACACTGGCTCATTT
Organism: Gymnobelideus leadbeateri; assembly: GCA_011680675.1. Classification (NCBI taxonomy): domain Eukaryota; kingdom Metazoa; phylum Chordata; class Mammalia; order Diprotodontia; family Petauridae; genus Gymnobelideus; species Gymnobelideus leadbeateri. Next base: position 8,264 of record WOXC01006187.1, read on the forward strand.
GAACTATCTGTTAAAATTTCCATGTAAGTATTTATACTTCAAAGGAAAAAAAAAACAACAAAAAACAAACACTGCAAATCAGGGCTTGACATTATTTTGTTCAATTGTTTAGAAGACTTAAGAAAATATTATAGAAATTGTTGATAATTCAAATTAAATTTAAAAACTTGTTGTAAGTTGAATTCTTCCCCCAAGAGTCTGTTGTTAAACATTTACCAGCATGCCACTGCTTCTACTCTGTTTCTGAGATAGTTAGATCATGAAGTCATGTTCCTTCTTTCTAGAGTCACAAATCTTGCTTGTTGATCCCACCATAGGCTTATAAGAAAAAGAATTTCCTCTATTCTAAAAGTCATAACAAATTTGATAAGCACTAAGGCTTCTATTCCCTTTTAAGAAATAGATCCATTAGGGAATGGCTACATGAGTTGTGGTATATGATTGTGATGGAATACTACTGTGCTGTAAGAAACAATAATCAGGTTGATTTTAGAAAAATATAGAAAGATTTGCATGAATGAAATGAACAGAACCAAGAGAACTTTGTATTCAGTAAAAGCAATATGGTTTGAAGACTAACTGTGAATGATTAAACTATTCTGAGTAAAATTAACATTCAAATCAACTACAAAGGACTTATGAAGGAAAGTGCTATTCACCTCCAGAGAAAGAATTAGTATATGGAAACATGTATTATATTATATGCTTCCACATATATCTATATCAAATATCAGCCTTTTCCAGTGCAGGGTGTGAGGGAAGGAAGGACGGAGGGAGGCAACTTGGAATGCAAAATGTAACAAATAAATAGAATTTTTTTTTGTTTAAAAAAAAAAAGAAATAGATCCATTTATAACTAAGAAGGACAGACCCTCTCAGCAATAGAAAATTGCCTCAGTCATTTAATCATAGAACTAGTTGCTGCCTCATTCTCTTTTAAAGATCTTTTTTGTTGGTAGACCAATGTGTGTGTGTGTGTGTGTGTGTGTGTGTGTGTGTGTGTGTGTGACAGACAGAGACCCCACATGCATTTTGAGGGGAAGAAAAAGAATGGGTGAAATTATTATACCCTATTCAATGTAACTAAAAAAATATAATAATTTTGATATTGCCATGAATAAGGAAGCAAACAAGCTTTTCAGCACAGTTGGTCAGCAGATAAGGGTGACTTTTACATAGACAAAGTAGGTGACTACATACATGGTGAAATGTGAAGGTCAGAGAGGCCCTTTTGACCCCATCCTAAATTACCCAAACTTGCTCATAAATTAATTCCATCAAATTCATTAAAATGAAAGCATGACTTCCACTTTACACTGGGGAGCAAAACTAAAAATTCTAATGTCATTTACAGAAATAATGCATTAACACACATTAACACGAGAGTTATATTGACCTTTAGTGCCACAGTGTTACACCAACCTCACCCATGTGAGATAAATAAATATGAATAATTTCTAGAAAAAGCCTTAGAATTATGATTCTCTCTGCATGGGGAAATTTTATTGTGGCAATTCCCCAAACAAATGCAAATGGGTAATTTGTCTATAACTTATAATCTATAAAGTAACTAGGACACTAAGACTTTGAATGATTTGCACAGATCACACAATTCCTATCTGTCAAAGGCATGAGGACTTAAAAAAAAGTCTTCTTGGTTCCAGGGTTAACCCTTTATCTATTATACTAAGTTGTCTCTACAATAGTAATACAACAATAATAGCATACATTTCTATGGAGCATTGAAGTTTACAAAGACTTTTATATATATATACTATTTCATTTTTGTCTGACAAAATCTCTTTTAGATAGGATTTGTAGTCATTGTTAGATCCATTTTCCAAATAAAGACATTGAGGTTCATTGATCTTCCTATAGTCACACAGCTAAAATTGTTAGAGTGGAATTTAAATCCAGGTCTCCCTTATTCCAAAACTAGCACTCTCTCTGTTATTTGTTCTAACTCTATAGTAAGAAGCATTTAGTAAATTGTAAAAGTCTTTTTACTTTAGGAAGGCAGCAAATCATACAACAAATTCATTCATCAAAAATAATCACTGCCCTTAAAATAAGCAATAAGTGTTTTATTTTTTTTTTACCAAGAAGCAATTCATTAGAGTCTTAGTCCTATCTATTTATATCCTTCATTTATCCCCTGTACTGGACAGGAATGGAGAGATTCTTTTATACATCATACATCTAGCATATTCTAATGTAAGCATTCAAAGAAAATAAGAAAAGTAGACTATTGTGTTAGTGTTTTAGTTATCATATTATTGTGATTATGCTAATTAACTTAAGGACAACACACACACACAAACACATACCTGATAAATGAAACTTAGTAATATCAACCAATCAATGAGTCTGTATCAAGTATCTATTATATGTCAAGTATTATGCTAGATGCTGTGTTATGTCTGCAAAAATGAGATAATCCCTAGCCTTAATGAATTAACATTCTATTAGAGGCAAAAATGTGTACACATATAAGTTGATTTTGTATATTTTATATACACATGTGTATATAAATATTTTGTATAATTTATATACACATGTTTATATATGTGTACATACATACATATATGTATGTATGTTTATATATGTATATATATGAATGATATATTGCCAAATATAATAGATAGATGGCATTTCAATAAAGGCTGACTAAATGCAAAGATTTGTCTTGTGGATGGAATGGATGGCTATGTTCTCAGGCCTTACACTTATTCTGCAGAGAAGGTGAGAATTGGGAGTGCCTGTAAGACCAGCATGCAAAACAGGAGAAAAGAAGCAGACAGTCCAAGAAAATACAAATAACTAAGTTATCCAAGCAAAGCATTAAACAGAAATGCTACAATTTTGTATAAACAAGGAAATACATGAGTAAATGAACTTCAACTAGGATTGAGATATTTCAGCTCAAACAAAGAGAAAACCTAACTTCAACCAGAGAAGTCCATGAAAATTCTCTTAATTAAGAGAAGTGAGATAATAAAGAGAAGAATGGGTGAACCAAAACCAAATCAAGGAGTATGTCTAAAGTTGGGAGGGACACACAACAACTATGCTTTACTAAATGACTTCCAAACCTTACAGCCTAAAACCTGGAAATACTTTAGGAGTTGAACAAATTTAAGATAAATTTTTTTCCCAAATGCTTTAACGTCTGGTTTATATCATTCATTTCCATCAGATTTTGAGTTACAATACTTTCCCCATTTTTCCCCTACCCATGACCCCAGAATAACAGTCATACAGGATATCCCCTCAACCAATTTGCTCTCTCCTATCTCTTCTCCCACACCCCCCTCCCAACTTTTCCAGTAGGGCGAGGTGAATCCCTGAGCCCCATTGCCTACACATCTTACCTCCCAATTATATGCAAAATATTATTAATAATAGTATTTATATATTTTAAAAAATTGATTTTAAAAGGAAGATAAGCAACTCAGTATATGCTGTACATGTGTAGCTATGCAAAACATTACCATAGTAGATATATTGCCAAAGACTGACTATATTTCCCTCCCTCCCATTCCACCTTCAACCTGGTCCACTCCCCACCTTGATCCTGTCCATTTTCAAAAGTGGGTGCTTCCAAATACCCTCCCCCCCAGCCTGCCCTTGCCTCCACCATCTTCACCCATACCCCTGCTCCCCATGTGCGTGTAGGGTGGGACACCCTATTTAGTATGCATGTCATTCTCACCCTGATCCAAATTCAATGAGAATAAGGTTTTGCCTTTTTGCCTTCCTGTTCCTCCCCTACCCTGCAACCACCTTCCCCCACTTCCTCTACAGGAGACAGTTCACCCCATTGTCTCTCCACATTCTCCCTCACCACATTACTCTCTCACCTCTTAACCTCATATTTTAAGTATCATCCCTTCCTATTAAATTCGACCTGTTCCCTCTATCTATGTATACCTGGAAACATATATACAAACATTCACATATGTATTCATATGCCCATATACCCTTCTTCAACTATTTTCATACTGAGAAAACTTTCATCAGTTAGAGTTATTGTTTTTCCCTGTAGAAATGTAAATAGTTCAGCTTTGATAAATTCATACTGATTTCTTTTCCCTGTTTACCTTGTCAAGCATGAAGTGATTCTTGTATCTGAATGTCAAATTTTCTATTCAACACTGGTTTTTTCCTCAAGAATGCTTGAAAGTCCTCTATTCCACTGAATGACCATATTTTCCCCTGAAACATGATACTCAGTTTTGCAGGGTAGGTGACTCTTTGTTTTAATCCCAGGTCCTTTGCCCCGCAGAATATGATACTCCATGCCATTTGGTCCCTCAGTGTAGAAACTGCCAGATTCTGTGTTATCCTGATTGTGCTTCCACAATATTGAAATTCTTTCTTCCTGCTTGCTTGTAATGTTCTCTCCTTGATCTGGGAATTCTGGAATCTGGATACACTATTCCTAGGAGTTTTTGTGTTGGTACCTTTTTCAGGATGTGATCTGTGGATTCTTTCAACTTCTAATTTGCCCTCTGGTTCTGAAACATCAGGGAAATTTTCCTTGAGAATTTCTTGAATGATGGTTTCTAGATTATTTCTTTGATCATGGTTTTCAGGTAGTCCAATAATTTTTAGATTGTCTCTCCTGGATCTATTTTCCAGGTCGGTGTTTTGTTTTTTTCTTTTTTTTCCCATGAGATGTTTCACATTGCCTTCTATTCTTTCATTTGTTTGTATCTCCTTAATAGCATCTTGATTTCTCATAAAGTCACTAGCTTCCATTTGCTCCAGTCTAATTCTGAAGAAATGATTCTCCTCAGTGAGCTTTTGAGATTCTTTTTCCACCTGGCAAATTCTGCTTTTAAAGGCATTCTTCTCCTCATTGCCTTTTTTGAGCTTCTTTTGCCACATGTTAGTCTATTTTTAAGGTGTTATTTTCCTCAGTCAGGCTGTTGACTCTCATTTCATACTTTTCGTGCATCTTCCTCATTTCTCTTACCAATTTCGCCCCCACTTCTCTTATCTACTTCTTACACTCCTGTATGGCCTATAGCCAGCTTGTATTTTCATTTGGGGCTTTTGCTGCAGGAGTTCTGACCTCACAGTCCTCCTCCTTTCCATGCTTTGATCCTCTTTGCCCCCAAAATAGGAGTCTAATGTTGCATTTTTCTGTGTATTTTGTTTCCTTTGCCTAGGCATGTTGCCACTTAATTACTTGACTATTGGGCTTGTTGCCACAGTAGGCCTTTGCGACCAGCCAGGGAAACTTCTGTCCCAAAGGTTGGGGTTTTCTCAACTTTCAGAAGTTTTAGTTGGTTGGCCAATGTGAAGACTCCACACACTCTGGCAAGCTGGTCACATACCAGAAGACCTCCACCCCAGACTGCAATACAGGTCCAAGAAGGGTAAAGCAAGAGTGCTTACCCCCAGCCTGATCACCGGATCCCCTACAGTTCGCAGGCCAAGAGCTGAAGCTGCAATGTGGCAATGTGGTGCAAGCTGTGCCTGTTCCTCAATGGCTTCTAGCCCCCAGGGAAAGAAGCTGACACCTTCTCCCAACCAGTCCCAGAGTCAATAGGGCACTGACCTCACAGTTTGTCCTAGATATCTATGTGTTGATATTTCTGGATACTCCACAGTTGCTGGTGTTCTGGGGTCCCTCCAGGCAACTGCTGGTCTGGTTGCCCCCAGGCTAAAACCGCCACTCCAGGAGGAATGGGCTCAGCTCCCAGAGTGTTGTGCTGGAGGCTCCCAAAGATGAAGCCTCCAATATGTTGTTATCAAAATATGAATTAGAAATAATCACAGAAAAATCTGTATGTACATTCCCCTAATTTTAATGTAAATATTGATTTACTAGGAGAAATTGGATAATTTGTTCTTTAGTATTATCTTTCGCACCATGATTTTTGTCCCCAAATATCTACTCAATCTCATTATAGTTAGAAGCATAATATGTTTTGATGAAAGGAAAGTATATATGTCTTTTCTATTCACAAGTCAAGTTGCTGTTTTCAAATTATACTCTGCACTGAGGTATGTTTTTCTCATTGAGATAAAGTCCCAAGTCCCAATTAATAGTGAGATATGTATGCCACAATTATGTAAAAGCAATAGTGTTAGTAATAAACTCAAAAATCTATATCTACTCAGAAGAGTAAATCAAAATTATAAAATATTTTTAAAACTATTCAGAGTCAACTGGGAATCAATGCTGAAGAAACTCAATGGAAAAAGAGTAATCAGTGTCAACTTTGTTTAATTGACCAATATTCTTTGTGGCTTGGACTATATTATATTTGAAACTAATGTTAAAGAACTGAAACTAAAAATATAATTTTCACAGTTATCATTTTACCAACTAATACTTAGTTGGAATAAAGGATGCGTATGAACATGGCATAGAAATATCCAAGTTAAAAAAATGAAAAAATTAGAACATAGCAAATAGGAAAATCCATCTGTGTTAAAGATAAAGTTTTGTTCATGAGGCCACTCACCATCCAGGTTACCATACTTTGGATTCTCTCCCCAATTTATCACTATCCTTCCTAAAATATGGTAACAGAAATGAATACAATTCCTTTTTTTCCCCAAATGCTTTATTAACTTCTGGTTTATATCATTCATTTCTACCAGATTTGAGTTGAAATTTTTTTGTCCATTTTTCCCCTACCCAGACTCCAAATAGCAGTCCCATAGGATATCCCCTCATCCAATCTGCTCTCTCCCATATCTTCTCCCATACCCCCTCTGACTTTTCTATTAGGGCAAGGTAAATCTCTGTGCCCCAATGCCTGCAGTATTACTTCCTAATTACATGCAAAATTGTATTAATAATTGTATTTATATATATTTGAAAGATTTAATTTTAAAACTTCAAATTCCAGCTCCATTCCTTTTGTCCCTTGTCACCCACTCCCACTGGGAAGATAAGCAATTCAGTATATGTTGTACATGTATAGCTATGCAAAACATTACCATAATAGATATATTATAAAAGACTAGCTATATTTCCCTATCACCCATCCCACCCCCCACCTAGTCCATTCCCTACTTTGATCCTGTCCCTCTTCAAAAGTGGGTGCCTCCAACCTCCCCTCTGTCCAGCATGCCCTCCCCTCCATCATCCCCCCTCTCATTCCCCTTCCCCCTACTCTCCTGCAGGATGAGATATCCCATTTAGTATGTATGTCATTCTCTCCCTGAGCCAAATTCAATGAGAATATGGTTTTGCCTTTTTGCCTTCCTGTTCTTCCCCTCCCCTGCAACCACTTACCCTTGCCTCTTCTACATGAGATAGTTTACTCCACCCTGTCTCCCCTAACACCTCTTCTCACATTCCACTCTCACCTCTTAACTTAACCTCTTAAGTATCATCCCTTCCCACCAAACTCAACCTGTGCCCTCTATCCACGTATACCTGTAAACATATATACATATATTTACTTACGTATTCCTATGCTTATATACCCTTCTTCAATTATTTTCTTAATGAGAAAGGTTTTATCAGTCACAGTTGTTGTTTTGAACTATTTACATTCCTATATGGAAAAACAATAACTATGACTGATGGAATCTTTCTCAGTATGAAAATAATGGAAGAAGGGTGTATGGGCATATGGAAAAATATGTCAATGTGTGTATATATGTTTACAGTTATATATGGATAGAGGGCATAGGTTGAATTTGTTGGGAAGGGAGGATACTCAAGGGGTGAAATTATGAGGTGAGAGAGGAAAGTGGTGAGAGGAGATGGGGAGAGACAGGGTAGGGTAAACTATCTCATGTAGAAGAAGCAACGGGAAGTGGCTGCAAGGGAGGGGAAGAATGGGGGATGAGAGGAGGGATGATGGATGGGAGGGCATCCTTGGGGGGAGGGGATGTTGGAAGTACCCACTATAGAAGAGGGACAGGTTCAAGTAGGGAATGGACCAGGTGGGGGTGGGATTGGTCGTAAGGAATTATAAGCAGCCTTGTACAATATATCTACTATGGTAATGTTTTGCATAGCTAGACATGTACAACATATACTGAATTACATATCTTCCCAGATGGAATGGCTGACAAGGGAGGAAGGGAAAGGATCTGAAATTCGAGGTCTTAAAATTAAATGTTACAAATCTATATAAATATGATTATTAATGCTCTTTTGCTTGTAATTGGGAGATAAGATGTGCAGGCATTGGGACACAGATATTCCCCTTCCTCTAATGGAAAAGTCAAAGGGAGTATGGGAGAAGATATGGGAGATACCAGATTGGAGGAAGTGATGTCTTGTGGGACTGCTATTCTGGGAGGGTGGGTAGGGGAAAAACAGGGGGGAAAATAATTGTAACTCAAAATCTGACAGAAATGAATGATGTAAAACAGAAGTTAATAAAGCATTTATTTAAAAAAAGAAAGAAATAATAACAGGATCAGGCAACTAGTTAGAGAGAGATTATAAATGACCTTATGCTAGCACTGTGTACAGGACCAGTTGCAACTCCAATTGAAACTCAATGGGAGCTCTGATGCCCAAACACACCTGGGTTACTGTTCCAGATCAGGATGGAGTGCTTATGGTCCCAAAAGAACAATAATTATGATGAGCAGTATTTGTCTAAAGTGATTAGGGACCATTCCAGTTTAAGGACCAGATCACAGACCAGAAGAACATTTATTGTAGTTTTCTCTGGATCACACCACCTTGGAAATACCATAAAGTTCTCCAAATCCCAGAAATAATTGTCATGAAATTAGCAGTGCAAAAAAGTCTGAGGCTTGAAACAATATGCCTAAGTCCACCCCAGTAACAGAGCAGAACTTTAAAATAAATTTCAAGGGTGCTACGTGGCATAGTGAATAGAGCACTGGTTGTGGAGTCAGGAGGACTTGAGTTCAAATTCAGCCTCAGATACTAAACACAAAAGCTAGCCATGTGACCTTGGGCAAGTCACTTACCCCAATTGCCCTCCAAAAAGCAAAGTAAAATAAAATAAAGTAAAATAAAATAAAATAATATTCAAAGTGAAAAAATAGGCTGGGAAATGAGCAAACAACAACAACAAAAGAACTTGATCCTAATAAAACTACTATGTTTAGAGAAGCAATCCAGAAGCAAACTCAGGGGGCAATGATATCAAAACAGTAACAAACAAAACTTTAAAAAAAATGAATTGGACAGAAGCCCAACAAGGATTCCTGGAAAAGCTTAAAAAATTAAAAATCAAATGAAAGTAGCTGAGAAAAAAATTGGGAAAAGAGTGAGAATGACATAAGAAAATTATGAAATGACAATTAATTGTTTCGTAAAAGAAGGACAATACTGAAGCAAACAACTCCTTGGGTGGAGGGGGGAGTAATTTGACCTAACAGCAAAAGTTGTACAAACTTTGATGATGAAAATAACTCCTTAAAGAAATATTTCATGAGGGGAATTCTAGGAAGATGGTAGAATAGGTCAGAAAATTCCAGGCTCTTCAAATTTCCTTGATAAACAGAAAGAACATTGTCATAAAATAAAAGTCTAATATATCAAATATGAAAACTTTGTCAAATATATAAGAATTTGATTCATTCCCCAAATAATCAATGGTTAAAGGATGCAAATTGGCAATTTTTTTTTTTTTTGCTTTTTGGAGGGCAATTGGGGTTAAGTAACTTGCCCAAGGTCACACGGCTAGGTTTTTGTTTGTGTGTGCATTAAGTGTCTGAGGCCGGATCCGAACTCAGGTCCTTCTGACTCCAGGGTGGATGCTCTACTCACTGCGCCACCTAGCTGCCCCAAACTGGCAATTTTCTAATGAATAAATCAAAATTGTTCTAAATCATTATTGATTACAGAAATGCAAATCAAAATGACCTTGAAATATCATTTCACACCTACCAGATTGGCTAAAATGATTGAAGGGGAAAACAACAAACGTTGGAGGGGTTGTGGAAAAATCGCAATAATAATTCATTGTTGGTGAAACTGTGAACTGATCCAATATTTAGGAGAGCAATCAGGAATTATGTCTAAGGAATTATTAAGCTGTCCTAAAAGTAACCTTACCAGGTCTGTTTCTCAAGATGATTAGGGAGGAAGGAAAAGAGCCCATATGTTCTAAAATATATCTAACTCTTCTTTTTCTGACATGGTTAATATGGATATATGTTTTGCATGACTTCACATGTGTGATGAATGTCATATTATTTGCCTTCTCAGTGGATGAGGGGTGGGGTTAGACTAAGAGGTAGAATTTACAACACATTTTAAATGTTAAATAATAACAAATTATTAAAAAGAAAATAATCCAAGACAATTCAAATGACCTATTATGAAAATGCTATCTACCTCCAAAGTGACAACTCATGAGCTCTTAGTACAGATTGAATCATAATTGAATCATACTTTTTTTGTTTATTCTCTCTCTCTCTCTCTCTCTCTCTCTCTCTCTCTCTCTCTCTCTGTCTTTCTCTGTCTCTCTCTCAAATGGCTTAATGTGGAAATTATCTTTTGTATGACTTAACATGTTTAAGACATATGGCATTGCTTGACTTCTCAAGGTGCATGGAAGGGACCAGAGAAAGGGATAGAATTTGGAACTTAAATTTTTTAAAAGATAAATGTAAAAAAATCAAATTAAATGGAAATATGAGAGAGAGAGAGAGAGAGAGAGAGAGAGAGAGAGAGAGAGAGAGAGAGATACACATTTTTTGTACTTTACCTCAGTAGAATGTGATCCCTTTGAAAGTAGCGATCATGTTTTTGCTACATTTTTGTACCATACATTTACAATGTCTGATACATAGCAATCTCTGAGTTTGTACTATACTAAAATAACAATTTTTTCAAATATTTTATACAATTGCCTAGCAAACTTCCTTCACTCTCTTCTTGAGCAATCATTTTAAAGAAATATCTAAGAGAAACAGTGTTGTAAAGTGTATTAGAAACTGTTCTTGTAGCAAGAAAGACAGGTTCAAGTCCTCCATCTAACAGATATTGACTATATGATATTGGATAAATGTGCTATTGGACTCTGTGATATTGTCCTTTTAGTACTATAGGCAAATCTCAAATACTATAAGTTACAGAGAAGTTGCTTGACCCATATTGGAAGAAACAGTTTTCTTTCTCAGGAATTCCTTTATACCAATGAAATCACAAGTATAGTCAATATATAACTGTAAGACTTTACATTAATCCCTACTTAATTTCATCAGATCTTAGCTTAGATGCTTAGTTTTCTAATTTCCCCAGATCTTTTTAACCTGACTGCTACCTGATTTGTTACCTATCTCTCCAACTTTCTATCATCTGTATATTTGAGAGACATGCCATCTACCATCGTCCTTTTTCAAGTCATTCATACAAATGTTAAACAACATAATGTTAAGCACACATTCCTAGGACTTTCTTCTGGGGGATCTATTTCCTAGTTAGTAATCAATACATGAATGCCCCCTTTTTGGGTCTTCTAAATTTAGTAGTTCCAAATAAAAATAATTTTACTATTATCTAATTCATGTCTTTCCATCATTTCTACAAAAAGATCATATGATTTTTAGCAATTCTTTTAATAAGATTTCCATAGAAGAAAAATAAGTTTAGTTCAAAAAGATGTGTTCTTGGCCTGATTCATTCTGGCTTTGGGAATCACAACTTAGTTTCTAAAGGTTTGTTTATTTTGTTTGTTTGTTTTTTACAGTTTAACAGTGAGTTCTCAATTATTGGCTGAAATGGCTTAAGATGGTAGGAAACAGCTCTATAGCCTATAAATTATTCTCTTTTTCAAAACTTTGGAATTGAATTTTAATTGCCTACCCTTTGATTACCTCACGAATTTTCGTGGATCTTTCCAGGGAAATTGAAAGTTGCTCAGCATCTTCCAGTTTAGTTCCACAATCTTTATTAGGTACTCATCATGTACAAAGAATGGAAGCTGGAAGAATAAAATAAAGTTTAAATAGAAATGATTTAGGGAGATGATGTGTGCATATTTTGAATTAAATATATATGTATATATATGCATATAAACACAAACATATATACATGTGTGTGCATATGTATAGAGATATATACATACATATATACATATACATATATGTGCATTGTATACACATAAATGGATATTTAAATTATGAATAAAATATATACATGCAAGCATATACAAAATATCATGTTTCCCCATCCCCTCCAGGGAAAACACTAACAGTGGAAAGTTGGAAGTTTGGTTTCCTTAAAACATAATTGGTCATTGTGTTGATCAGAGTTTTTAGGACCTTCAGAGTTATTCACTTTTAACAGCATTGCTATTTAAGTATAAAGTGTTCTCTTAGTTCTGACCCCTTCACTTTCTTTCTACTGAATATTTCATACAAATATAACTTCCTTCTCTCTCTCTCTCTCTTTCTCTCTCTCTCTCTCTCTCTCTCTCTCTCTCTCTCTCTCTCTCTCTCTCCCCTTCCCTCCCTCACTTGTCTTTTTTCTCTTCTTCCCTCTTTATTTTAGGCTATAAATCCTCTCTCTTTAATGTTAACAATCCTTGTGGCCTTTGGCAAGTCACTTAGTTTACCTTTGTTAATTTTTCTTCAAAAAGTGACTAAATGACTTCTGAGGTTTTTTAGAGTTTTATAATCAGGGGTTCCTCATTTGGGTTTCATGAACTTTAAAAACTTTTGTGTGTATGTGTGCATATTTATAGATACAGATACACATTTATACAAACATACACACATATGTGTGTATGCATACATATACATATATATGTATACAATTATCTTTTCCACATTACAGGTGTAGGGTGTACAATTTCTGACTATCAGGAAATCCATGTAAAATTCTTTGATCCTCCCTTCACATCAGAGAAAATGTCTGAATAACTTTGGTATTGAAAGATAAAATATGTTGATATTATATAATACTCTACATATACTGTATGAACTTCTGATTTTCGAAATGTTTTCTGTGTCTTCTGTAGTTTCCACAAATTCATATTTAATTTCTTTATGCCTTAGTGTATTGAAACCATAATGGAGAAATTCACAATGTGGAAGGGACAACTGTATACCCACATGTATGTATATGTATATATATATATAACATATATGTATACATACATGTATATATAATATATGTATATAACATATATGTATACATATATAATATATGTATATGTATATATAATTATATTTTACTATATTCAGTTCTCTTTGTAATCTATGAATTTTATTTTATTCATTAAAAATTACTCTGTGAATTATTACACAAGCTTCACTACATTGCCAAAGTAGTGCATAACCCAAAACGATTAAGAAGTTCTGCTCTAGGATCATGATGGTATGGTTACTTTAAGAGCCTAAAGATAGATACTGTGGGTTAGTTATCAATGTTCATACTTAGTATCAAATCTTAATTAACACTATTTTGAGTTCTGTCAATTACATACACTATAAAGGCAATTACATACACTATAAAGGCAAATAAAATCTCACCAAGTCCAAATTCACTTCAAATTACTCTTTTCTAAAATATCCCTTCTACTCTATTCACCTTGGATCCTACACTGCCCTTTGCACACATCATACACATTTCAGCCTCCACTCACTTTTCTATCAATTATTTTGTGTTGAGGAAAATGACATGGAAAATTAATAAGAAGTTAAACATGAATCTGCTTAATCCAGTTCTAAGCTGATTGCAAAGTCATCTATCAACTTAAGGACAATATAATGAAAAAAGAAGCCAGCAGCCAGAGTTTGTCCAAAGAGTAATTTCCAGTCCTTTTTGCACATTGGTTTATTGACTATAGAAGTGGAAATTTAGTTATGGGTTCTAGGAAAAAAAATGAAATGTGCTTGATTTGGGTATGACTGTGCCTTGAAAATATACACATATTTTCTAGTGACTGATTCATCATAAATTTTGTCCTATTTTCTCTGTGATTATAGGAAACAAATTGCTCCAAAATATTGGAATGAGATTTCGTACCAAAAAAGACAACACTGACTGCAAGGCTTCATCTCTAACACCATACAAATAAACTTGCAGAGATTAAGTTTCCATTTAAATGTACTGTCACTCATGGCATATAATATCTCTTCTCTAGTTCTAAATGGGAAGCTTCATGCTCCTATTACTTTTTTTTTAATTTCACACAAAAGTAAACGAGGCTAGAAGTAACTATTTTGAACTGTAAAGCATATGTATAGCATATGTTTGACACACAGGGGATGCGACTTGTGAAGCCTGAGGGAAAACACCATGAGATATCACTGTTTCTTTTTCTGTCTTGAATTTTTTTATCATAACTTTCTATTTATTCTTAAAGGTCAATGAGCAACACATAATGAATTGGAAGTGTCACAAGGAACTATAATCTTCACTTCCATCCCAGTATTCAACCATGGACCCTAAGCACACAACTTAATTTTTCTTGTTCTCATTTTTTTTTCTCTGAAAAGAAAAGAAAGTAAATTATTTATAGGCATCTCCTTTGTACAAGAATTTGGAAAGGAACTGGTCAATGGCCTTTATCAGCAACAAATGTTATAATTGATGGTCCCTTCTGAATCCTTTAACTTCAGAGGCAACATATGCTTGAAAACATTGATACTGATATTTTGTAAATGACTTGAGGTCTCAGAGAGAATATTCTACTTTAATTAGTCAGATGTAGATAGATGGCAATATTGCAGAAAGTTGCAATCAAATTCCATCAGTAACTTTTAAAAATTGCTTTAGTGCAAAAGACATTTTCCATATGTCCTTGAGCTTTGACATGATATCATTAATATTGACAATTTGACCAGTTTGGGTGTGTTTCAAGATTGACGCTTATTTGCTTTGTTATAGTCATTGTGCATATTGGTTTTAGTGCTCTTCTATCTTAACTTTTCATCAGTTCAGATTTCCCCATGTTTCTGTGAAGACTTCATATGTTGTAATTCCTTACAGAGTAGCAATATCTTGTTTTATACGATGAGAATACCACAGATTTAGTGCGGAAAGGGTTATGAGTCCACTGAGTTCAGCCCTCAGTATTTCATACACAAGGAAACTGAGGCATAGTTTAAGGTGATTTGCCCAGCGTCACAGAGCTTTCTAAGTGTCTACATCTTTCTTACTCAAAGTTCAATACCTGACTCCAAAAACACCCAGATATGCGACATGTACATACCATAGTTAAGCAAGGCTTTCCCCAATCATCAGATGTATATCTTCTTATAACATCATTAATGGAACAAATAGTTCTGCTCTAAACTTCTTTTTTACTTGTTTCAAAATTATTTTTATTGGAACCCCATCGAAAAAGATGAGAAGAATGAGAAAATAACAATAAAGAGTAATATGAGGAAAAGAACGAATGGAAGGAGCAGGAGGAGGAAGAGGAAGAAAAAATTCCATTGCTGATATATTTTATTTCACATTTGAATGTAA
Source organism: Gymnobelideus leadbeateri (assembly GCA_011680675.1). Lineage (NCBI taxonomy): Eukaryota > Metazoa > Chordata > Mammalia > Diprotodontia > Petauridae > Gymnobelideus > Gymnobelideus leadbeateri. The sequence continues at coordinate 23,652 of WOXC01006187.1, forward strand.
AAACAATTTTTAACAATTGCTTTTAAAACATTGAGTCCCAAATTGTCTCCCTTCTTCCCTCCTCACCCACCTTCATTGAGAAAGCAAGCAACTCAATATAGGTTACACTGTATCTGACCTTAAGGAAATTATAGGTTTACAGATTGACTTGATAGGATTATGTATATAAAGTAAATGATCATGTTCAGGAGTAAAAAAGGAAAACTAACTAGGCCACTAATGTTCTTCCTTGTTAGTCAAGGTTTAGTATAAGGATTCTAGTCAGTGTCCATAATCCAAACAGAGTCAAAGATCTTTAATGTCAAAGAACCATAATGTCAAATAAGGCCACTCTTATCTTACATTTTCTTATTATAGAATAACAGTAATATCTTTTTTACATGTACTCAGAATTAGAATTGAATAATACAACACAGCTTTATAATAGATTCCATGATGAAATTGCAGTCATTTTTTTTACCTAAATAGTTTTTGGCTTAATTATAGTAGTTTCATTTTTTAAAAAAATATTGTATTTTGTCTACAACATCTGTTTTTATAATGTGCTTTTTTATTTTGAGTATGTTCATTTAAAAATGGACCCACATAGTCAGGTTCCAGAATTCGCAGATCAAGGAGAAAATACTACAAGCAGCCAGGAAGAAACAATTTCAATATTGTGGAAACAATCGGAATAGCACAGGACCTGGCAGCTTATACACTGAGGGATCGAAGGGGATGGAATATGATATTCCAGAGGGCAAAAGAGCTGGGATTGAAACCAAGAATCGCTGACCCAGCAAAACTGAGTATTTTGTTTCAGGGGAAAATATGGTCATTCACTGGAATAGAGGACTTTCAAGCATTCTTGAGGAAAAAACCAGAATTGAATAGAAAATTTGACATTCAGACACAAGAAGCAAGAGATGCTTGAGAAGGTAATCAAGGAAAAGAAATCAAAAGGAACTTATCAAAGTTGAACTATTTATGTTCCTACATGGAAAAACAATAATTGTGTCTGATGAAACCTTTCTCATTATGAAAATAATTGAAGAAGGGTATATGGTCATATGAATACATATGTGAATGTGTGCATATATGTTTACAGTTATACATGGATAGGGGGCACAGGTTGAATTGGATGGGAAGGGATGATACTTAAGGGGTGAAGTTAAGCGGTGAGAGAGGAAAGTGGCAAGAGGAGATGGGGAGAGACAGGGTAGGGTAAACTATCTCATGTAGAAGAGGCAAGGGGAAGTATTTGCAGGGGAGGGGAAGAACAGGAAGGCAAAAAGGCAAAACCATATTCTCATTGAAGTTGGCTCAAGGAGAGAATCACATACATACTAAATGGAATATCTTACCCTCACTCACTCTCCTGAGTAGGGGAAAGGAGGATGAGAAGGGGGATGATGGAGGGGAGGGCATTCTGGGGGGAGGGGAGGTTGGAAGTACCCACTATCAAAGAGGGACAGGATCAAAGTAGGGAATGGACCAGGTGGGAGGTGAGATTGGTGGGAGGGAAATATAAGCAGTCTTTTACAATATATCTACTATGGTAATGTTTTGCATAGATATACATGTATAACACATACTGAATTGCTTATCTTCCCAGAGGGAGTGGGTGACAAGGGAGGAAGGGAATGGATCTGAAATTCGAAGTTTTAAAATTAAATGTTTCAAATGTATATAAATACTATTATTAATACTATTTTGCATGTAATTGGGAGATAAGATATGCAGGCATTGGGGCTCAGAGATTCACCTTGCCCTAATGGCAAAGTCGAAGGGGGTATGGAAGAAGATATGGGAGAGAGCAGATTGGATGAGGGGATATCTTGTGGGACTGCTATTCTGGGGTGGTGGGTAGGGGAAAAATGGGGAAAAATTGTAACTCAAAATCTGGCTGAAATGAATGATGTAAACCAGAAGTTAATAAAGCATTTGTTAAAATAAAAAAAAAAACTGGTTTTACATGTAATTTAGGGAAAATAAAATATTACTTTAAAATGGACAAACAATATTCCTAATATATTTGGAATAAGTTTTAGTCTCCTAGGCCCAGAAAATTATGGTTCCCTGAAAGAGGATTTACACATGAATTGGCAATCTTCTTTTTCAATCAAGTTTAAAAACATAATTTTCTTTTGCATAGGTATCACATATGAGTGCTTTCAGGCACATTTTACTTTTCTCAAGGTAAATTTACTTCATATAGATATTGCAGATACACATGCAATTTTGAGCTCTATACATCTGAATTACACATTAAAAAAAAAACAACCTTGCAAGGTCGAGTGTATATTCTCTAAAAATTAGGTTAAACATCTTTCATATTTTTGAAACATGTAGTGATAATTGTTCCCAAGCACATTCATTTGATATATAGATTATAGGCAACTCTAAAGAAGAGTGGTAACTGATCAATGCCTTCAAATTAAAATAAAATTATCATCCTGCTATATATGCATAAATTTATAGAATTGCTATATTCAGATAAGATAAATGTCTTGGATCTTTACTGATATTTAACTGAATTGGCAATAATAAGCTAATTTTCTTTTATATATACATAAGACAAATCTAATTTTTATTAGTGTTATAAACTCTGAGGATAAGAACAATACCCATCAAAGCAGATTCCAATAATCTAAAACAGTATTTGGATACAAGTCTTCCTGATTCCACAACCAGCATTCTGTGGTTATTTTTTTTTTCATTTTGAAAACATTCTGCAAATAACAAACATTCCCACCCCCTGCAAAATCAAAACTAAGTTAAACTAAAAAACTAAACTAAACTAAATGAAAAAGAAAAATTCCCTACTCGATTATATATGAAATTGTGAACCTCTATTCATAATCAGGGTTTCCTTTTTAAAACAGACATTAATATTAACCAATTACTTAAAAAAATAACATGCTTGGAGGAAGACTCAAGATGGCTGAGTAGAAACAGGACTTCCAAGGTGCTCCGACTTCAGCCTCCTCCAATTCATGTAAAGGGTGACTTTGAACAAACTTTGCAGCTACAGAACCCACAAAATGACACAGAGAAGCTAACGTCCCACTGAGGACAGCCTGGCAGGCTGACAGGAAGTGGCCAGCACAGCACCCTGGGAGCTGATCCCAGGCACCTTAGAGCCAGAGATCTTAGCCTCAAGGAGGCCTGACCAACTGATGGCTGGCGGGACTTCAGATCACTAGCAGTTGTAGAAGTTTCCAGAATTATCAACCCTTAGATGTTAAGGACAAAGTGAGAGGTCAGTGCAGTGTGGACTTTGGGATCTAGTAGTTTGGGAGTACAGTTGGCCTTTATCTCCTGGAGGGAGAAGCCATTGATTGGCCGCAACTTGCAGCTACTGCCATATGGCAGCTTCAGCTGCTTGCCTGCAGATTGTAAGGGGATCAGGCAACCAGTCTGAGGGGTGATTGTGCTTGCTTTAACCTACTTGGATCTGGATTGCAGTATAGGGTGGAGGTCCTGGAGTGTGCATGTGGAGGCTTCAGAGAGGGCACCCAATTAATACCTTAAGTAGCTGAGAAAACCCCAGCAATTGGGACAAGGCTCCCCTGTCTGGTAGCAGAGTCCTACTGTGTCAAAAAGCTCAAAATTTGAGTAATTGAGTGGCAACAGGAGCAGACAAAGGAAGCAAAGAAAGCAGAGCAATCCAACTTTACATTCCTATTTTGGAGAAAAAAGGATCAAAGCATAGAACAGGAGGAGGACAGTGAAGTCAGAACTCCTGCAACAAAAGTTTCCAAGAAAAATATGAGCTGATTATAGGTTATAGAGTACCTAAAGAAGGATTTTGAAAACCAAATAAGAGAAATGGAGGTAAAATTTCGAAGAGAAATGAGAACGATGAAAGAAAATTATGAAATGAGACTCAACAAACTGAAAATAGCACATTAAAAATAGACTTAACTCGGGTGAGTAGAGCGCAGTGAGTAGAGCATTGGCCCTGGAGTCAGAAGGACCTGAGTTCGTATCCAGCCTCAGACACTTGACACACACAAACAAAAACCTAGCCGTGTGACCTTGGGCAAGTTACTTAACCCCAATTGCCCTCCAAAAAAAATAGACTAACTCAAATGTCAAAAGAGACTCACATGGGAAATAAGGAGAAGAATGCCTTAAAAAGCCAAATATTCCAGAGGGAAAACGAATCTCAAAAGCTCACTGATGAGATTCATTCCTTCAGAATTAGACTGGAGCAAATGGAAGCTAGTGACTTTATGAGAAATAAAGATACTATTAAACAAATCCAAATAAACAAAAAAATAGAAGGCAATGTGAAATATCTCACTGGGAAAACCACTGACCTGGAAAATAGATCCAGGAGAGAAGAGACAGAATGTGGTAAACTATCGCATATAGAAGAAACAAGGGAAATTGTTACAATTCAGGAGAAAAAACAAGGAGGCAAAAGGGAATGAGTCAAACTTCTTCTCATTGAATTTGGCTTAGGGAGGGAATGACAATACATACTAAATAGGGTATATCATCCTATAGGAGAGAAGGGGGCAAGGGGATGAGAGGGGGGATGATGGAAGGGAGTTCACACAGGGTGGGAGGGAAGTTGGAAACACCCACTTTTGAAAAGGGACATGATCAGAGTGGAGAATAGAACAAGTGGGAGGTAGGATAGGAGGGAGGGAAATATAGTCAGTCTTCTACAATATATCTAGTATGGAAATGTTTTGCATAGCTACACATATACAACCTATATTGAATTGCTTATCTACCCAGTAAGGGTCAATGACAAGGGAGGCAGGGAATGAATCTGGAATTCCAGGCTTTAAAATCAAATACATATATATATATATATATATATATATATATATATATATATATATATATAAATATTATATTACATGTAATTGGGAAATAAGATATACAGGCACTGGGGCATAGCGATCCACTGTGCCCTACTGGAAAGTCAGAGGGGTATGGGAGAAGATATAGGAGAGAACAGATTGGAGGAGGGGATATCCAGTGGGATTGCTATTTTGGGGTGGTGGGTAGGGTAAAAACAAGGAGAAAATTTGTAACTCAATCTTGGGTAAATGAATGATGTAAACTAGAAGTTAATAAAGCATTTGATAAAAAAAATAATAAAAAAACTAAAAAACATAATTAAAATAACATGCTTCTGTAAAGTGGCTAATTTTTTGCCTTGTAGAATTATTTGAATATTTCAATGGCCACTTTTTAAAAATTCTTTTTTGAAATCATCTTTCGTATATATTGGTACACATTCTTCTCTTCCCTCCTTCCTTTAGTAACCCCCTTCAATAAAAATATTAAGGGAAAGGGGCAGGGAATCAAACAAACAAAAACCCCTTGTAGCCAATAACCATTCAAAAAAAATAAATCCAGGGAGTTGTCATGTTAAAAAATATCATGTTTCCTTTTAGTCTTTGTGCCACTCATATCTGTCAGGAGGTGGATAATATGCTCCATCTTTGGTTCTGTGGTGATGCGTCATTGCTTTGATTAGAGTTCTGAAGTCTCTCAAAATTGTTTATCTTAATAATTACTGTTCTAATTCTGTTCACTTCAGTTTGCATAAGTTGATTCTTTCCAGAATTCTTTGAAAACATCTCCTTTGTCATGTCTTTCATAGTAATAATATTCCATTCCATGACTGAATGAATATACCGTAATATTACACCATTCTTCAATTGATGTCATCTCTTCTTATTTTCTAGTTCTTTTCTTTTTCTCCCCATCCCTCACCTTTAATCCCTTTCTGAGGATCAGTAGTTTTTGTTTTTTGCTGCAGACTATTCTCTACTTGCTATTATTCTTTCTCTTAACACCATGTTTTCATTAACAGCTTGTTTTTGCTGTTAGCTATTATGTATTTTCACACCAAACTCTGTATGTGTGTTCACCCCTCCTTTCTGTGATTCAAACAAAAATGAATTTTATCATTGTAGTGCTATCACTTTTTCCATATCTGTATCCTCTTCTTACAAACCTCAATTATGAGTAATAGTATGGTTTACACTTTTTTTATCCTTTTTTCACCAATATATTGATGTTAATCCCCCCTTCTTTCCTCTTAAAATCATCAGAAGAGCAACCTTCTGTTGGGTCTTTTCTTTTTCTTAACTTTCTCAGTACTTTGAAAACATTTGCATTCTGAAGTCACACTTGCTTCTTCTCTCCCTCTTTAGAATGTCAGTCTATCATCTCCATATAACCCCTTCCAATGGAATAAGTAAATTTACCTTCCTAGGTTTTCCTTGATGCTTATGTTTGCATGCCAAATTACCCGTTCATCTATGGTTTTCTCTGCAGGAATACTTGAAAACTCCCTATTTCCTTCAAGGTCTATTATTTTCCCTGACAGATTATACTCAATTTGGGGTTTTTACTCTTTCTTTTGACTTGGTTCCAATACATTTGTGTTTGGAATTATTGTATTACTGCATCTCTTATCTTTTAGTGCAGAAATTGCTAGGTCTAATACGTTACTATACACTGATTCTTTGGCACCTCTTTTTTATTGCTTCTTGTGATTTATTTTCTACTTTGACATGGGTGTGGAAAAATTTGGCTATGAGAGCCTTATGTGGTTGTACGTGGGAGTTTCTTTCTTAAAGTGATCAGCGGGTTGTTTTTTCATCTTGCCCTCTGATTCAAATGTATCTGAGCAAGTTTCAGTTATGATTTCTTAATAAATAGTGTCAAGACTTTTTTAAGGCCAAGTTTTTTAGGGGCTCATGATACTTTGATCATTTTGTTTGACTTGTTTTCCATGTCACTTGTTTTCTATAGCATGTATCTTTCCTTCTGTTTTAAAAAAAATCTTTTGATTTTATTCTAATATTTCCTGAATTTTGGGGGGAATTGTCTTCTGTTTGGGTAATTATAATTTTAAGTCTATTATTAGGTAAAATTTATAATTCTCTACTCTAAGCTAGTTATTGGCCTTCAAATACCTCTACAATTTTTATTTTGAATATATTTTCATTATTTATTCTAAGTATTTAGGTAATGCTTATAGAAAATTCATATATATGTACTGTGTGCATGTATATATATATATTCATATACATATATGTCCATGTGTATATACAATGTATGTTTTTTTTTTCCTTTTGAGTTTGTGTGTACAACTTTTTTGGAGTTATTCTCACCTTCTGGGGTGTATGGGATGTTCAGTAGGACCAGGTCCTCTGTTGTGAAGGCTTGTTAAGCCTTTTTTATGGCAGATGGGGTAAACCACTTGAGGGTAACTAGCAGGTCTCAAACCTGTTCATGAATTAGGGCAATGTCTACCATATGAAGAATTATTCCAAAGGAATGAATGAATAAGAACAACTTGTTCCAATGACTATGAAGGTGGCTAAAGCAGGCACTGTGGAGGGCTTAAAGCTCAGTCAGGCATTGAAGATGTAGTCATCCATTACATCCTGGGTCACCACCAGTCTTCTTGACTTCTGTCTTGCCACTGGACTTCAATGACTCAGAAGAAAAGGGAGAGAGGCTGAAAGTTTTGTAAAATTCTGTTCACTTAAATCCAATTCACCTACAAGTTAAAATATTGTCCATGATGTCATTGGTCCTCTTTGTAAACGAAGGACAAAATAACTGTCTCTCTTTCTAGATTGGATTGTAGGAAGCAGGTTTGTGCTTCTGTATGTTCAGAAGCAGCCTTCAGTCTGAAAAATGCCCAAACTGGGCTTTATGTTGTTGCTAAGCTTTGGTTCCTGTTGTGCTTTTGAGTACATTGGTCAGCCCTGCTTGGTTTCAATGTAGATCACCTGAGTTCCTATGGAGACATCAATATCTACTTCCCAGGATTTCTCCACCTCCTATATCTTTTTTTGTTTGTTTGTTTGTTTGTTTTTGCTTTTTGGAGGGGACAAGGTAGGGCAACTGGGATTAAGTGATTTGCCCAGGGTCACATGGCTAGTTTTGAGTAGAGTGTCTGAGGGCAGATTTGAATTCAGATCCTCCTGACTCCAGGGCTGGTGTTCTATTCACTGTGCCACCTAGCTGCCCCTTCCTCCTATATCTTTGAAGTTCATAGAGTGGTGTATTCAGAACTCTATATGGCAACCAAGGGTACAAGGATCTAGGACTAACATGTACTGGGCTGTGTGCTGGTATATGCACACTAGTCACTGCATTGCCACTGGCTTCTAACCTCTAAACTGAATATTTATGATTACTTCAGTAGTTTCTTGTGGAATTGCTCCTATCACCTCTTGTTCAGACTTTACCTGCTCTCATTTTGTTAGGAGGCTACTATCATTTTTGCCTAAGATGGAACCAGCTTCAACAGTGATCCCTTTTCAAGTAGCTTAAGGGCTTTAGAGTAAATTTTTGTTTATTTCTAGAGTAATAAATGCCACTATAATTTCTCACTATTTTATCCCTTCTGAATCTTTTCTACAAAATAAACATTCCCAGTTACTTTGATAAATCTTGCTTGGCACATTTAACTGTTCAAAAGGTATGTGGTTATACTTTTATTAGAAAAATAACATTACTCAAAAAACAGGAACTTATTAAATTGTGATTGGAGTTGTCTAGCAAATAAGGCTGTTGTTTGTTTTTAAGAGTTTCTTAAAATTCCCTTAATATAGCTCTGATTTTAACCAATAAAAAAGCAAAGAGCAAGCTTTTGATTGATTATATTAAAGGGTTTTGAATTAAAGGAATGATATGATGAAGCTAGATATAAATAAGATTATGTTTGATGTATTATGTATAGTTTTGGTCAGATACTACCTGAATCAGAAAAATAAAAGGTAGGATGTTTCTTATCAAGAAATTTGGTAGGGGTGACTAAGTGGCACAATGAGTAAGAGCGCTGGCCCCAGAGTCGAGAGGACCCAGGGGTAATCTAACCCCTAGGTTTAATTTAACCCCAGCAAGTAATTTAACCCCAATTGCTTTAAAAAAAAGAAGTTTGATAAAAGGAGAAAAATTGAATAATATATAAAAAGTTACTGTAAAGAGAAAGACTATTTAGGACTCTGAAAACATATTCATATATAGAGATAGAGAAAAAGTCAGCAGAAAGGGAGAGATTAAAAATAAAAGAAAATAGAGATGATAGATAGGAAAGGCAAGCAATAATTGAATATATTCAATTATTGCCCAGGGTCACGTGGCTAGTTTTGAGTAGAATGTCTGAGGGCAGATTTGAACTCACATCCTCCTGACTCCAGGGCTGGTACAAGTCAAGCAATGATTGAATCAAGACCTCAGAGTGTTTAGTTTTGGCAAGGGGAAGAGATGTTTCTTACAAGAGATCCTCAAACAGAATTTCAGCATGGACTGTTGTTGAATTTAGTGGAAAAAAATTACTCTTTGTTCTAACATATAATGTCTTTAAATTATGGGCTATCTAAAACATGTAATTTTGGTCAAATTACACAATTTCTTCTTGGCAAAGGATAAGCAAATGAAATATTATTTCATTTATCTGTGTAAGATATGGGTCATGTATATTCCTGAAGAACAGAAACTGGAGCAATATAATGTTTGCAAATGTTATGCTAACAGATGATCTTTCAAAAGTAGAAAAATTATCATACAATACTTCACAGTGTGACCTAAATTCTTTATATGGCAAGTCCTAAGTTGAGATCTAAATGAGTTTTCCCAAGATGCTGATTTTTCAGAGAAACAGGAAAGATGTAAATATGGCTTTCTCTTCTGTTAACCATTTATAGGAAGCAGTCACACTCGGGTATAAAGCATTAGAACAAGACTTAGGAAGTCCTGAGGTCAAACCCTGGCCCTGTTTAAAACACTGTATTCCTATATTATCTTAGACAAGTCCCCTATATTCTTTCAGCCTCAGTTTCCTTCTCAGAAAAATGGGGGTCATAATAGCACCTTCCTTCAATGGTTATTGGGATTATATGATGTATCTGGTTTAAAGGACACTAGACACTTTAAAGGGATATATGAATGCTCTCTATTAATATTATTAATAACACTAAAAAAGCATAGAGCACAGCAAGCAAAATGGAAGCTATTAAGCCTGTGAAGAATCTGAGAAAAAAATGGTGAAATCATAAAACTATCTTGGAATCATCATAGTATAGCTTTCCTTAGAATTTCTTTAATTTTCACATATTCCTATGTCCTCCAGGAGGATGGTAAAAAGATGATTAGCTGAAACTCAATAACCTAAAATTTAGGTTAATCAAAGTTTCCTTTTTCTTACTGTTCTTCCCCTTCCCATTACACCATATTTAGCCTATGGCATTTGTTATAATGAGGTTACATTGTATATCAGATAAACTCCAGTCATTTAATTAATTTTCTCCATATAATTAAAAGGAAAGAACTCCATTTTTGCAACTTTATGAACACAGAAGTTAGAAAATTCAAACTAAAAAGACTCTGAAGAGAGAACATAACATCAGATAGTGGGTGGCCTTGGCATCAGGAAAAAATGGGTTCAAATATTGCCATCTAACACATACTAACTATATGACCCTGAGTAAATCACCTAACCATTTAAATTTTATTTTTTAAACTGGTATATGATTTCATTATTGTAGGGGGCTACCAGTGAGGATGTTTATATATGCATACAGACCTCTAATTCTTTTGCAGGTTCCAAGAGAGCCCTAATGCAAATAAGTAAAATCCAAACAGCTCAGTATTTAGAGCTGTGAGGGACAGGTCTAATAACAGCACCCTAGTAGTTTAGGCTCAATTTGAGATGAAGTGATTCATTTACATGTCATTGAATATTTAACAAAAAAAAGTTTATTTGTCCTATCAGAGCAAGGATATGCATCAAATGTAGTGTGGCATATAGCTTCTATAACTGACTCCTGGGGATCCATACAGAAACTTGTTTTGTCAGCAGGGTATGATGATTCTCATGCTCTTCAGACACCCAGCAAGTTGGAGGAAACCTTAATCCATATAACTGGTAATTTTTATGATCGTAGGTGACTAGGAAGTCACCTTTCTTCAAAACAGTTTCTTCAAAACAGGCAGGGGCCAATCAGGTCTTAGGATACTTTTATTGCTTTTTATGAAAAATTAATGCCTGTTGGCAGGAAATGAGGAACTCTGGTAATTTCAAAAAGGCCCTCACAAAACTATCCCCAAGCTACTCTTTTAATTTTGTTTGATGCAACTATCTTTTAGGAGAAGCAGCTCACATTATACAGCCCCTTAAAGTTGGCAAAGCTCCTTAAAATGTTATTTTTTTTTTCTTACAAATCTCTCGGAGATTAGTGCTGTTATTATTCCCATTTTAAAGATGAGGAAAATGTGGCTGAGGGAGGTTAAGGGACTTTTCCAGGGTTACAGATCTAATAATGTCCTGAGGTAGTATTCAAACCCAGGTCTTCCTGGCTCCAAGTCCAACACTCTATTATACAGCTGCCTTATAGGAAAGAAAGAAGGAAGGAAGGAAGGAAGGAAGGAAGGAAGGAAGGAAGGAAGGAAGGAAGGAAGGAAGGAAGGAAGAAGCATTTATTATATAAATATTATGTGCCAAGCATTGTACCTTATAAATATTATCTCATTTAATCTTCACACAACCTTGGGAGGCACATGCTATTGTTTGCAACTTATAGTTGAGGAAACTAAGGTTAAAATAGATTGTGTCTTACCCAACTAGGGTAGTAACTATATGAGGCCAGATTTGAACTTAAGTCTTCCTGATTCCAGGTCCAAGGCTCCATCTACTTCTCTACCTACCTGCCTCTATAAGTGAAATCCATGGTGCAAGAAATAAGATAAAGAACAGACAACCCTCTCCCCTTCATGTCCTCTACTTGTTGTACTTTGCTTATACTTCGCTCTATTTTTAGAATGCCCTCCCTAAATAATCTTACTCTCTAGCTTTTCTTATTATATCGCTACCAAATATTAAAGTCCAGTTCAAATACCAGCTCAACATAGGGTCTACTTTTTTACATACACACACAGGGGAATATATACATACATATATACATATATACTTATATATGTTATATTTTTTCATTTTAATTTTTTTCCTTTGCAGTCCTATAATCTTTCTTTGTGATTTTCAAAATATTATTGTGAGAAAGTTCCATAGACTTCACCAGACTGCCAAAGGTTAAGAACCGTTGCTCTAGTCAGTAATGATCTCTCTGACCTTGATTTTAGGGAGTACTTCATGCTTATTCTTAGAAAACAACAGCCACTTATTAAGCATTGACTGCATTGTAGGCATTGTTAAGTGCCAGAGACCCTATTCTAAGCACTGGGAAACTTATTATGTCATATGTATTATACGTATTTGTTATATTTGTAATATTCTCTTATTAGGATGTAAGCTTCAGTGGAGTAAGAAACTACATTTTATTTTGAAGGCAATGTGAAATTTACACTATTGATTTAGATTATTGATTAGTAATATAGATTTTAAGAGTTTAGGTTTCCTAATTTTAAGGGCTCCAAACTGGTCACATGGGAGAGATCAGGAAGATGGATGCAAGATAAGTCAGGTCAAGAGTTATTTTGCCTAGCACTGGGTCTCTTTGATATTTAGTGGTATCTGGCATGGGATTTTTCACAGAATTTGGTTCAGCTCTGTGTTTTTCCCATTGCTATTGATTCTGGAGACCCCCTCTTGCAAGTCAGCATTATTAAGCCAAATACTTACCTTACCCTTCCCTTTTCTTGTAGATCAAATAACAGCCTTAAGTTTAATTTGCATGCTTGGACAATTTTTGGTATGTTATATAACCTGATACTTTTCAACTATATAAAAAGTTGCTCTGTCAGAGGTATCTCTGAAAACCAAGGATTCCTTGATATTTTATTGGAAATTGCTAGCCTTGCTAACAAATTGATTATGCCTGCAACTTTGCACTTCAGTTTCTCTTCATCACAATTTTTTTTTATCACAACAGACAGATACTATTCTATTTGTGGCTCCATCCTTTAATGAAGTGTCTTGCACATAGTAATTTTTAAAAATTTATTCCTTCCACTACCATCCCTCCCACAACATAATGCTCTGTACACAAGAGGCAATTACTTAATACCTATGTGTGTGTATGTGTGACTGTGTCTATATAATAATAAGACTTGTGAAAATTTAATGATTTCATCAGAGTAAATGAAGCTAATGTTGAAAGGCAAATAAAATGATAGATGAAGAGTTAAAGTTAGTAACAAACTGATGAACATAAAAAGTTAGATCTTTGTGTTAACAATGGGTAAACTATATATTGGGGAATGCCTTTTGTAAGAGTATATGTTTGGGTTTTGTTGGGAACTGTCTGCTTAGTATCAATATTTTGTTTATCAATAATTTTAGATTTTTAACATAGAAATCTCATTTAATTCCCCCAGAAGGTTATTTACTGGTTTTGTCTGCTTGTCATCTGACAATATTCACCGGGAATTATTATAAGGAAATCAGAAGCCTACAATAGTTAATTTTTTTTTTTTGCTTATTTTTTTGGAGGGGAGAAGGCAGGGCAGTTGAGGTTAAATGACTTGCCTAAGGTCACATGGCTAATAAGTGTTAAGTCTCTGAGGGCAGATTTGAACTCAGATCCTCCTGACTCTAGGGCCAGTGCTCTACTCACTCGGCCACTTAGCCACCCAAAATTGTTTTCTTTCTTTCTTTCTTTCTTTCTTTCTTTCTTTCTTTCTTTCTTTCTTTCTTTCTTTCTTTCTTTCTTTCTTTCTTTCTTTCTTTTCTTTCTTTCTTTCTTTCTTTTCTTTCTTTCTTTCTTTCTTTCTTTCTTTCTTTCTTTCTTTCTTTCCTTCACGCAGTTGGGGTTGGGTTAAGCGACTTGCCCAAGGTCACATGGCTAGCTGAATTTAACTCAGGTCTTCCTGAATCCAGGGCCGATGCTCTATTAACTGCACAACCTAGCCACCCCTACAGTAGTTAATCTAAAGCCTCTATAGGAAATTATATTTTCATGAGAATGTGGGATTATTTTCACAAGCAAGATTGCACATAAATGTGTAAGGAAGGTAACATTTGTCTTCTCATCTTAACTGTCAACAAACTTTTATTGAGTACCTGTTGTGTATTGGTACATGTATTGGTACCATGGCTTTTTACTCACTTTATATTATATAAACACATATGTACATATATAAACCTATACTATATATACATATACATCATAAACATATATGTACAATGTGCGTGTATGTGTGTGCTTATGTGTATCCTTCTCCACAGTATGACATATTTTACAGGTCTATGGACTTGAAATTTGGGAGATCAGAGTTCAAATGCCATTTCAGAAACACTAGCTATGTGATCTTAGGTAAATCACTTAACCTCTCTGTGGCTAAATTTCCTCAATTTTAAGATTGGAGAAAGGGAAAAATGGACTCAATGATTCCTAAGGTGTCTTATTGCTCTTAATCTATGAATTTATGATTCCTGATAGCCATTCTTTTAGGATCCCCAGATGCCCATTTTGCTCTCCAGTTACCCAAAGCAACAGCTAGAATGTCACCCCACCAACATTAGCCTTCATTTCAAGGTACCTCAGGTTTCAGATCTGTCTGCCTCTAGGAAAAAAAAAAGACAAAATCCAATATAATTTATGTTAGGTATAAAGAAAGCAGCATGATTATGATTGGAATGACTTCTACCATGTATGAAGTGACTCATAAATTAACCCCCAGTGGCATTTATATTTCAAAAGTGAAGCTTATTATCTTAAATCAATCTCTCATTTTCCATTCTGCTTATGCTTGACCATTCCTTCTCCTCTCTTTATCTCCGCTGTTCCTGCTTTTTCTCCTTACCTAAAACACCAAAAGAAAATAAAAAGTTTGGTAATTTAGCAACCATCTTCTGAGAAGCTACTAACCTTGTCATAAACATAGGCAATGAAGCATAATATTTAATCAGTCATCAGTGTTTCAAGAATACTCCTAGTCTGTGTGGAATAATGATTTAGCTGCAGTATTTCCCTTAGAGGGTGAAATGAAAATCATTTTACTAGTAACTAGTAAAAATGAATACAATAACTATTAAGTAACTTCAATGCCCATTACTTCCTGCTAAGCAAAAGTGTAGATGCCAATTTGAGATAAGCTAAGATCTCTGACCTCCTCATTGTTAATATTTTCAAAGTTATTATAGTTTACTATGCACTTTCACCAGATGTCATTTGAATTGTAGGTAAGATGGATATGGATTTTTCATATTAGTAAAATAAAGTTGCCAAAGATAGTTACTTGCCCATGTTCAAATAATATAAGTCCAAATCATTTATATATCCAGATATGTGGTTTTTTTTTCATTTTTGAACATTTTTATTAAACTTAAGGTCAACAGAAACGTGGAATGCTGGATTTGGAAGACATGAATGTACATTTTATATGTGAAATTACTAGTCATTTAATGATTCTGAACTTAAGGGTTATCTCTAAAACTATAAAATATAGATAGGTTATAGTCTCCATTTGGGGAAAAAAGATTCCGTACCAGTGATATGTTGACCCAATAGGCTTCCCCAGATATTTTCATGTAAAACCTGTGACTTACAAAAGAACTTAGGCCAGTAAAAAAAGTTTCATTTTACATTTCATTGTCATTCTGAAGGCTAGGATGTGCTTGTGTTTCCTGGTACCAATCATATTTGTGTATATGGAAGTGAAAATTGTTAACAAATAGGGATTGAATTATAATTCATAGACACCGAGATATGTGCCTGCTCCTTAGCTTGCTAAGACACCTCTTCAACTTTTAAAGGTCTCTGCAATGTCTAAAAGAATAAAAAAATTCTGAAAACTAATGATTTGCTGTCTGCTACAGTAGCTAGGCAAGTTGATAAATTAGGAAGGCCCAGCAAAACACCATGGTAATTAAAATAATCATGAGGGGTCAGTATATAAATCATCCTTTTAATCAGGCTCCCTTGTCTTATGCTTGGGCTGAAAAACTCACTGAAAATGAGACTTCTGTTATCTCTGGGGAGTATAGCAAATTGTTCGCCACTTTTGGAAGGGAGTTTTGCCTTCATCCTAAATAGTAAATTGACCAATGACTATAAGAAAACCAGAATAAAACAACTGCTGACAGACTTCAATTTTCTTCTGTTTTACATCATGCTTCAAACTTGTACATAAGTATAGATGACATCAGCTCACAAAATTGTTTCTACAAGCTTGTTCACTCTCCAGAAGGACTGAAATTACAATGGAAAGTACTTCATCTTTTCTATTTATCCTCAGCAAATCACAGCGAGGAGAGTGGATCCTTGGTATTTTGCAGAGCTGGTTTGCTCGCAATATAAATGTCTCAGTGATTTCCATAAAACAAAATAAAACAAAACAAATAAAAAACCAAACCCTTGGCTATATAACGCACATATAAAAATTACTTTTAGAATTAAGCAGCTACAAAGGGAAAGAGGTTATCTTTCTCTGTGTGTGTATGTGTGTGTATGTGTTTTTAAGTCTGATATGTTTTCTGATGTATGATTTCTGTTCAAATTCATTTTGTCTACAATAAACTGAGGTTAAAGTACTTTAATACCATACAGCTGTGATAGACTGGACATGTCACACTTTGTAGGAACCTCAGTTTTCTTATCTGTAATATGAGGAAATTTGATTCTAAGATGGTTTTTAGTTCCAATTCCATCCCCAAGTCTTTATCTCAAGTATAGAAACAAAGAAGCCTCCTGTGTGTATGAGATAAAAGGAGGAGGCTGATTAAAGGGATAAGAGAGGAGTAGTTTCATTTGTTCAGGGGAGGTTGAGTTCTTGGTTTGGCTTTCTAGGTCTGTTTTCTTAAAAACAAACAAACAAACAAAAACAAAAACAAAAACAAAAAAAAACATCCTTCAGGGACTTTTCTTCTCAGTAGTCCAAAATAAAGGACTTCTAAAGTCAGAGATCTGCAAGTCTTTTCTCATGGTTTCTTCCATAAGTGAGATCTATGTTGATATTTAGGGCCATGAGAAATAACCCTCTTTGAACTGCATTCCTATTTGGTTTATTCTCCTCTGCTTTATTGACCTGTGCATGTCTGAGGCACATGATTATGTCCTCAAAAGTTTATTTGCATTCTTTATCCAAACAGTTTTCAACAATGTCAAAAAGTTTGTGTAGAACAATTCATTTTTTCCTTATGCTCAACTATATTTTTATGTATGAAATCAGAGACTATACTTCTTATATTTCAGTAGTAGTCCTTGAAATCCTACAAAAGACCTCAGAGGTCCCCCTCTCTACTTCTTTCTCAGTGTCTCTGTCTCTCTTGCTGTCTGTCATGTCTCTATCACTCTCTGATTTGTTGAGATCATATGTATTCTTTTTTCATGTTCAGTACTCTATCCCCTGCTCTTCTACTGTGAGACCTAGACACTTACCAGATGGTTAGAAGAATGGGCGCTTGATAATTAACCGGTTTCCCCCTCCCCCTGACAATCTTTATTAATGGATTTATTATGGCACCATCATGATAACTTTATTTGGGAAAAAATATGGTATGTTGAAGGAGATTGCAGATGGTAGCAAATACATAATAGCACGTTGCTACCAATAAATCAAGTAAAGACAATAAATAAGTGTCTACTATGGACTATGGTCCTCCTGACTCGAGGGCCAGTGCTCTATTCACTGTGCCACCTAGCCACCCATATGAAGCACAATAGCAGTTTCTGTATCATAGTATCAAAATGGGGAAAATTGTAACTCAAAATCTGGCTGAAATAAATGATATAAAGCAGAAGTTAATAAAGCATTTGTTTAAATGTTAAAAAAAAGGAAAGAAAACTCTGATAGTATTTTTCAAAGACTTCCCTAGAAAAGTTTAAGAATTATTAAGAAGCATTTCTTATAGCCATTTTTTACAATTCCCTATAAAGTGAGAATACCGACTTTCATGATGACAACTTATTCATCTGATCTTTCTATACCTCAGTCACTAGAGAAACTCCAAAATCAAACTTCTGTGGTAGAACCTTTAAGGTAGATGGTTAATGGATTTCTTAACTGTCTTCTTGATCCTTTGACTCTTCCTGGACTCTAACTGTATATTTCCAAATAGTAGGGCAAGGTTGCCAGAATAAACATGAATATGATTGCTAGGAATTCAAGCTATATGCCTATAATAGTCTGTTAATTCTATGAATAGCTTTTATTTAGTCCCATCAAAGCTAAAACTCTTAGATGGCTAAGTGGTACAATGGATAGAATGCCAGGTCTAGGGTCAGGAAGATTTATTTTCCTGAGTCTTAATATGGCTTCAGAAACTGACTAGGTGTGTGACCCTAGCCAAGTTACTTAACCCTGATTAGTTCAGTTTCTTTATCTATAAAATGAACTGGGGATCTAAATGGCAAATCATTCCAGAAATCTCTGCCAAGAAAGCCCCAAATGGGAACATGAAGAGTCAGACATGACTGAAAACTGATTAAACAACAACAAAATACTAAAATTCTAAAACTGTTTTCCTGGTCTGGAACTTACCAGAGTCAGTGTTCACCTTCCTTTTAAGAACATCAACTTACTTAGTGAGCTCCAAACTCATATGACATAATTAAATACAGGTATTTACCCCCACTAATATCACAAAGGCCCAGCTGTTGAGTAAAACTAAATACTGTAATTGTACTTCAGAAAATGGCTGGAAGTGTAAGAGATTGGAGTACTTGTTTCCTAAATAATTCATCTAAAAAAAGAAAGAAAGAAAGAAAGAGAAAAAAAGAAGGAAAGAAGGAAAAAAGAAAGAAGAAAGAAAGAAAGAAAGAGAGAAAGAAAGAAAGAAGACAGAAAGAAAGAAGAAAGAGTGAAAGAAAGAAAGAAAGAAGAGAGGAAGAAAATATGTTAGATTAACAATAATTAAAGAGTAATTAGCAAGATAAAAAAGGCAGAAGCCTTGCCCAAGGTAAAAGTTTCATGTATGGGACTGAAATAAAGTCCCCACTCACCCTGCCTAGCTCACATGTAAAGCACAATAAGGGCACATATAAGAACTGGTCACGGTACTTTAAGTACCCTGCCCCACATAGCAACAACTAGGTCAAAACTTGCCTGCTAGTCCATAAAAGGGTGAAAATATTAATCCTGTTGCTCCAGGCAAATGAAAGCAGCATAGAAACTGTTTTTGATTTTCTATGTATTCCTAATATTTAGCACAGTGTCTGGCACATAGTAAGTGTTTAATAAATGCCACCTGACTGAGACAAATGAAAACCAATCCTGTGTGTTACTGTGGGGGATGGGAGTGGAGAAGGGGATACAGCAGTATAGAAATGACTAGAGGGGAATGGTCTTTTCTGGTCAAGGTTAAAGGATCAGAAACACAGCTGTGGTCAGTGTTCTCTCTGGTCTATTTACTCTGATCAGCTGGCACAACATACTGCCCTAACTTGAAGGAGTTAACATACTCATCTTTAGGGTTCTATGTGGGAGGAAAGGCATATGCCATAATAGTGGAAGAAGGGCACTGAGGAGAGAAGCTTGAAATATCTTATTGGGAAATTTTTTCAAAATACTCCATGGGGAAAGGTCAGAAAACATGTATTTATTAAGAGTTTATTATTTTGCTGGGTATTGAGCTAACCACTTTGCAAATGTTATCTCAATAAATCAATTAACACTTATTAAGCAACTACTGTGTGCCAGTCACTGTGCTAAGTTGTGGGGGATACAAAAAAAAAAAAGAAGTGACAGTCCCTGCCCTTAAGGAAGATGAAATCTAATAGGAGAGAAAACCTGCAAATATATATACAAAACAAGCAATTTATAGGGTAAATAAGAAATAAACAGAGAGAAAGTACTGGAATTGAGAGGTTGGTAAAGGCTTGCTATAAATAAAGTACTGTTTTAAGTGAGACTTGTAGCCAGGAAGTTCAGTAGCCAGAGCAGAAGCATTCCAGACAGAGGGAAAAGGTAGAGAGATTTGCCTAGCACTGAGAGACGAAGGGTCTTATTCATGGAATAACCAAGAGATCACTGGATCAAGAAAAAATCTACCAAAGATCCTTCAGAGGAGATCCAGTCAAGGTTCTGGAGGCTTTCCTTTATTTCTTTTAAGCTGAAAGAAATATACATTTATTAAGTATACATTTTGTGCCCAGGCATTGTCCTAAGTGCTTTGCAAATATCATCTCGTTTGATCCTCACATTAACCTTATGGGATAAATGCTTTTATAATTTCTACTTTATAGCTGAGGATACTGAGGCAAATAGGTTATGTAACTTGCTTAGTGTCACATGGCCAGTAAGTATCTATGGCCAAAACTGAACTCAGATCTTTCCTTTATACCCCCTAGTTGTGTCAAAGGTTAAAATACAAAAGCCCGGGTGCAAGTGTAACCCATAGGAAGGTACACCAAGAGTAGGCCTTATAAAGACAGGAAGAAAAAAAATCCATAGCAAAATTAATTAATATCATATTTCTGAAGAAATTTTAAAAAATCCCCAATTTAAAAAAAAAGAAAAAAGATGACTTTGCATTTCATCTAGAGATCATGGAAACAGCAGCAAGATGCTCCAGCATGGTTCAAGAAAGACATAAAAGTATAAAAATTATATTAGGAGAGAAATTATGTTAGAAGTCAGAGTTCTCAAAATAAATAAATTTTATATTTATCACTTTTTAATTTTATTTTTGAAAACTAAGTACCAACATCAGTTACTTCTTATTTAACCTGAAGAAGCCTGATTCCCAGGTTTGTGGAGACTGAGTAATAACCCTTATAGTAAATAGCTATTTAAAAAGTCTTCAGAGAGAGGTATAAAAGAAGGCTTGATACTTGCCAATCTCCATTCCCACCAGGCTTGATGAAAAATGTTCATAGGGCCATGTTGAATTTGGAATGAATCCTTAGGGGCCTTTGTCTAGTCAAACTCCTTCCTTTATAAAGAGCAACTGAATCTCTAGAGAGTTTGAGTGATTTGCTTCCAAGGTCACAGAGGAAAGCTCATTCATTCCCTCCTGAAATTGAACCTGAACTGACATGCAGTAAATTGGAGTTCCAATCTCAAAGATGCACAGATTATTTGACTGGCCTGGAACCTTAGGAATCATGTTTTCTAACTCCTTCAAGTTACAGAGGAAGGAATTTATCAGAGTTAAGACTAACACTAATATATTCTGTCTTTTAATTTGGTGATTATTTTAGCCTACTTGTTGAAATGTGTCCCTCTCTTCCCCTTCCCCTCAGGGGAACATGGGACATCAGACCGTCCAAAGTCTCAGTCCTTGAAACACCTATCATTCTTCACTTCCCCCATTCCTGGAAAATGTAAGTAACATGCAAAGAAAAAAAAAAGGTATGGGGGAAAGAAATATTTGATCAGATTAGAAAATATCCAGGAAGGCAAGTCATGCTAGCAAGGTTATCTCTTCCTGAGGGAGATCTTCTCTTTATGTTATGATCTTGAATGGTGGTATACTGCCTAGCTTGGCACAGGATTCAATATTACAACAAATACTTTAAAGTTCTTTTGAATTTTTGTGCCCATTAAAAATTTTCAGAATGAATTTCATGTTATAATCCTGTTAAAAGTGCTAAAAATTATAAAAAGAAACATTAGATATTTCTATAGGATTATTATTACTATTTTCTCTCTTTATTTTTTAGTTTACATCATTCATTTCCACAAGATTTTGAGTTACAAAGTTTCTCCCCATTTTTCCCTACCCACCACCCCAAAACAGCAGTCCCACTGAATATCCCCTCCCCCAATCTGCTCTCTCCCATATCTTCCCCCATTCTCCCTCTGACTTTCTAGCAGGGCACAGTGGATCTCTATACCCAAGTGCCTGTATATCTCATTTACCAGCTATATGTAAAATAATAATAATAATAGTAATAATATGTATATATATATTTTAAAAATTATATTATAAAACTTTGAATTCCAGATCCTTTCCCTTCCTCCCTTGCCACACACCCTCACTGGAAAGATAAGAAATTCAATATAGGTTGTACATGTGTAGCTAAGCAAAAAATATATTGTACATGTGTAGCTAAGCAAAAAATATATTGTGAAAGACTGACTATATTTACCTCCATCCTATCACCCCCCCATATATTCTATTCTCTATTTTAATCCTGTCCCTTTTAAAAAGTGGGTGCTTCCAACTTTCATCCCCCCCAGCCTGCCCTCTCTTCTACCATCCTCCTTGCCTCATACTCTCCTATAGGGTGAGATACACTATTTAGTGTGTGTCATTCACTCTCTATGCCAAATTAAATGAGAAAAAGGTGGACTCATCCCCTTTTGCCTTGCTTTACTTCCCCTCCATTGTAACAGTATTCCCTTGCCTCATCTATATGAGATAATTTACCCAATTCTCTCTCTCCCCATCTCCTCTCATTATATTCCTCTCTCACCTCTCAATTTCACAATTTACCTACTATACCTTCCTATTAAATTGGTTCTGTGCCCTCTGTCTATGTATACATGTACACATATATACACACACTCACATATGTATTCATACGCCCATATACCCTTCTATATAGACATACAAATGTGTGTATACATATACATTTCTATTCCCTTCAACTATTCTCATACTGAGAAAAGTTTCACAAGTGAAAATTATTGTTTTTCCATGTATAATATAAATAGTTCAACTCTGATAAATTCCTTATGATTTCTTTTCCCTGTTTACCTTCTCATGCTTCTCTTATTTCTTGTATCTGAATGTCAAATTTTCTATTCAACTCTGTTTTTTCCATTGAGAATGCTTGAAGGTCATCTATTCCACTGAATGACCATAATTTTCTCTGAAACATCATACTCAGATTTGCTGGGTAGATGATTTTTGGTTTTAGTCCCAGCTCCTTTGAACTCCAGAATATCACATTCCAAGGCCTTCAAGCCCTCAGTGTAGAAGCTGCCATATCCTGTGTTATCCTGACTGTGTTTGCACAGTATTCAAATTGTTGCTTCCTGGCTCATTGTCATATTTTCTCCTTAATATGGGAACTCCAGAACCTGGCTATAATATTCTTATTTGGGATCTTTTTCAGTAGGTGATCTCTGGATTCTTTCAACCTCTATTTTGCCCTCTGGTTCTAAAACATGAAGGCAGTTTTCCTTGAGAATTTCTTGAAGGATGATTTCTAGGTTCTTTTTTTTTTAATCATGGTTTCCAGGTGGTCCAATAATTTTTAAATTATCTCTCCTGGATCTATTTTCCAGGTCAGTGGTTTTCCCAGTGAGATATTTCACATTGCCTTCTATTTTGTCATTTGTTTGTATCTGTTTAATAGTATCTTGATTTCTCATAAAGTCACTAGATTCCATTTGCTCCAATCTAATTCTGAAGGAATGATTCTCCTCAGTGAGCTTTTGAGCTCCTTTTTCCATCTGGCAAGTTTGGCTTTTTAAGACATATTTCTCCTCATTGCTTTTTTGAGCCTCTTTTGCCATTTGAGTTAGTCTATTTTTAAGGTATTATTTTCTTCAGTCAGGTTGTTCACTCTCATTTCATACTTTTCTTGCATCATTCTCATTTCTCTTCCCAATTTTTCTTCCACTTCTCTTATTTAGTTCTCAAAATCATTTTTAAGCTCCTCTCTGGCCTGTACTCATCTATATATATATATATATATATATATATATATATATATATATATATATATATATATATATATATTGCTTTTTGGAGGGCAATTTGGGTTAAGGACCTTGCCCAGGGTCACACGGCTAGGGATTTGTGTGTGTGTGTGTGTGTGTGTGTGTGTGTGTGTGTGTGCGTGCGTTAAGTGTCTGAGGCCGGATCTGAACTCAGGTCCTTCTGACTCCAGGGCCGACGCTCTACTCACTGCACCACCTAGCTGCCCCTCATATTATTTTGGAAGCTTTTGGGACAGGAGATATGACTATAATGTCATATCCTATACTGTCAATTCCTACTATTCCATGCTTTGATCCTTTTTGCCCCCAAAATAGGAATCTAATGTCAGATTGCTCTGTTTGCTCTGCTTCCTTTGCTTGCTCATGTTGCCACTCAATTACTTGACTTTTGAGCCTTTTGCCACAGTAGAACTCTGCTCCTAGAAACAGGGGCTTTATCCCAGATGCTGGGGTTTTTGCAGCTGTTGGAGGTATTAATTAGGTGCTCTCTCTGAAGCCTCCATACACTCTGGCAGACTGCTCACGTATCCCAGGACCTCTACCCTAGACAGAAATCCAGATCCAAGCATGTTAAAACAAGAGGGATTACCGCATCAGACTGGTCATTTGGTCCCCCTAAAATCTGCAGGCCAGGAGCTCTGAAGCAGCCAGCTGATAGCAGTTGCACAGCCATGGAGCCTCAGTTGCTTCTTGCCCCAGGGGCAAAGGCCAGACTGCAGTCCCAAATTCCCTATTCCCACAAAGTCTACACTGCCCTTTCACTTTGTCTTTGTTATCTATGGGTTCATAATTCTGGAAATCACCACAGCTGCTGGTGATCTAAAATCCCTCCAGCCAATTGCTGGTCAGGCCATACTGAGGCTAAAACCTCCAGCTAGCTCTGGGCTGGGTTGGCTCCCAGAGTGCTTCACTGGCCCCTTCCTGCCATACTGCTGGTCTGTCTTCAGTGGAAGTTTAGCTTCTCTCTGTCATTTTGTGGGTTCTGTAGTTCCAAAGTTTGTCTAGAGTCATTTTTAACATGAATTGGAGGAGGCAGAAGCCAGAGCCATGCAGCAGTCCTATTTCAACTCTGCCATCTTGACTCAGCTCCCCCAGATTATTACTATTGCTGCTCCTTTTCCCCAGGCATCAAAATGTGTTTCAAATTAGTGTTGAAAGATTCACTACTATTAGACTGGCTTGTTAGAGATCTGGATTGATTAATCAGGGTTAGGCTTCTATTCCAAAACACAGACTGAGTCCTC
The DNA here is from genome assembly GCA_011680675.1 of Gymnobelideus leadbeateri. NCBI lineage: Eukaryota > Metazoa > Chordata > Mammalia > Diprotodontia > Petauridae > Gymnobelideus > Gymnobelideus leadbeateri. The sequence continues at coordinate 48,440 of WOXC01006187.1, forward strand.
TTTTTCTTTTTCTTCACCCAAGAAATCTCATTATTGAACTTAGCTGATCTCCTAGCATTCCCACTTACTCTGTTATTACTGGAACCACTTGGTCATCTCATTCCTGGTCTACAGGACACTTTTCCAATGATAAATTGAAGTTCAATAAGAAGCCCTATAAACTTCATATTCTAAATTAAACTTCCTGACCTAGGGTAAATTTCCATTCTGAAGTGAAGTTCCAGTTGCCTCTTGGAGGTAGGAGCCATAGCCTAAAACTCTCCTCTATGCAGGCCCTAGTCATTTTTTTCCCTTTAAAAATATTGAAACTTTATCTACTATTCAGGGGATTAAGCCTCTGCTGTTGACATTAGCTTCCTTGAGACCTGGGTGAAAAAAAAAGGCAGAAGTTTAAAAATTCATCTGCTTCTCCAACCAAACATCCAACCAACATCAGCATCACAGAGGTAGGGAAACTATACCCAACTGAAACAAAGCTAGAAACTCGCTCAATATTCTTTCCTTCTTTTGAATACTCTTTATGTTAGCCTTGGTTAAGTAAATTTCCTTTCAATAGCTCCACAGTAAAGAATCTAACTACAAGACCTGCTTGAGTCTGGCTTGTTTTTCCACTTACCCTACTTCTCTGCTTTTCATTTTACCTTTGACCTGTTATTTACTGATACTTTTACCATGTGGCTCCTTTCTTCAAGATAGTTTTATTGCATGTCCTAATATTCCAGCATAACCAACAGTTTAAACAGAGATATATTGAATGATTTCATAGTAGTTATAATTCATATAGTGACTGGGTCAGAGTAACCCTTGCACTATTCTAAAAAAATAAAAAACTTAAATCAATAGCATAAGAAATCAAGAAACTTGAAATCAATACGAGAAGGAGTTTGTTTAACTTGCTTAAGAGGATTTAATGCTGGGGAATGTCACTTAACCTATCTTTTCAATATTCACCTTAACTCAGACTAAAAAATGGTGATTAGATGGTAAGTAACTTCTAACTCTAAAAAATTCTTTTATTCTATGTGACGTAAAACCCACATCACTTCATACTATCCACTGAATACAATAAATGTACTAGTTAAAAAAGAAATGTATCTATTCAGGAAGGCAAGTCCTCTAAATGACAAACATATTTAAGCAAATCTTTAATACCATTCTTCATGTTTGAAAGTAATAAAATTAATTTTGTCAGAGAATACACAATGAACCAGATACTTTACTAATTCAAACTGACCTCCACATCCATGTATTCTGAATTAGAAAGGTTTACTGAGTACAGAAAATCAAAGCATGTTACTTACAAGGCATACTGGTCCTGACCTTATTAGCTACATTTGAATTCATTTAATGACAGTCATTAGTTTTAAGATTTCAAGTCACTTCCACACCTCTGTGCCTATATATCCTCATCTGTAAAATCAGGGGGTTTGACTAAATCACATCTGAAATCCTTTCCAGCTCTTAATCTATGAAACTGCTATCTTTCAACTTCAGTCTTTTCATTTGAATAGGCATTGTGACATAGTGGATGGAGACCTTGTCTTGAGCCTGCCAGCCTTCCTAGGCTCTGAAGACCTGACGACCTACCCATAATCTATCTTGATTTTGTTGTTGTTGTTGCTGTTGTTTGTGTGTTACCAAAACTATCTGACTTCACCCTCTTTGTACCAAGCCTCAGATCCTGCTTCTGATATGTGCTGGATATGATGTTGCATGAGTGACCTAAGTTTTTTAGTAGCCTGATAAGCTCTCTAAGAGAACAATTTGTAGAACAGTTTCCTAAGAGTAAATAGAGAATAAAAAGAGAAGTGGTCTTAGCATGGGGATCCTGACACTGTCAAGTAAGGAGTTTCCTTTCCTTTCTCTATGTCTGAGAAATCAATAAAGCTTAGTGTTTATATAATACTGTTATCTATATCTTTATCTATCTATAAAACATATCACCCTAAACATATTGATCATACCCGTTAAATTATGTTGCTCTGTGTCTCTGTTGTTAGTGTCAAAATTACCATTATTTGATGAGTCATATGTAAAATATATCAGTTGTAAGTAAATATGCGATGATGTGAAAATCATGTCAGTTATAAAATACAAACATAATCAGGAAAACTGATTGAATCTGCCTAGATTTTTATTATTAATTTCTCTTAGCTAACATCCAGGACTAAATGATTCTTTTGTAAATTTACTAGATAACTCTTTGATGTTCAAATACTAAAATTAAAATTTGTTCAAATAAATAATTATAAAATAGCCATATAGTACTAACCTGGGACTTCTCCAAAATACAGCATGTTTTAGTGTATGTCAATAGCCACCCCAGGAAGTAAAGTGTAGCATTTCTCCCAAATGCAAGCTTCAAACCATGAATGCAACTATTGAAACTGAGACAAGGACTCTTTTTATTCCCCAACTGAATTATTAAAAGATCTAGATCTCATATAAACAAAACAAACACCATCCTCTTTCTATTCAAAGCTGTCTTTTCAAAGGATGCCAGGCCTTTTCAATGAAACTTTCCATCAGTAATCCATCAAAAAGTGAAGTGTGTATAAACACCAAAAATAAATAAATATCACTTATGCTGCTTTGAGAAAAGATCACCATCTGTTTATCTCAGATACTTTGAGTAGCTTACAAGAGTTGAATCGTGCCTGGAGTTTGCATTCCCAGAGAACTAGGGGATAGTTGTAATTCACTGCATGACCCAGTGATGCAATGCTTATTATTACTGGATAATATTTCCTCAAATCATCATGGAAATGCAGGGAATGAATATTAGGCAATGATTGAAGTTTAAAAGCTCTCTATGTTTTAGCAAGAGGCAGAATGAATGATTGAACAAAGTTGAGACAACAGCCTTATGATAAAAGGTAGTACTGATGAGTACTGCAGCTAAAATTGATCTTCAGCACTAGATTTAAACAAATCTAATGGACCAGCCCTCCTATCTGGAATGTGCTTCCTGTGTGTCTTTCAATTTTATTTGTTAGTTCTTTCTCCATCTTAGCGTTACCTCATATTAAATTAATTTGCCAACTTGGTATATACCTTCACACACCATATCCTTCCTCCATGTAAACTATGCTTCCCTCAAATTACCCAACATTATGCTTGTTTGGGTATATGGTATAGCCCTCACTAACACTTCTACTCCTTTGTAGTAGACCACACACACACACACACACACACACACACACACACACACAACATATACATACATGGGGGGTGGAGAGAGAGAGAGAGAGAGAGAGAGAGAGAGAGAGAGAGAGAGAGAGAGAGAGAGAGCATACTTGACAGTGTCAGGATCACCATGCTAAGACCACTTCTCTTTTCATTCTCTATTTACTCTTAGGAGACATCCTGTTTTCTAGAGCTAAGACCCTACAAGCAAACTGTGCCCTGAGCTAGGCATAACAACCACCATTTGCATGCACCTCCTAGATTAACTCTGCCACAACAAAATCCATAATTGTTTCAGACCAGCACCAAGTGTTCTCTGAGTTTAGTGCCTATGTTCCAGTCATGAAGTCCTACTGTGAATCAAGCTTGTCTCATTGTTGCTGTTACCCCTCACTGTCAGGGCTAAATCTCATTGCATAGCCACAAGTATATGTATTAAGATTTGCCCGTGGTAAATCAGGTCTCCTACTAGATGGGTCCCCAACACATGTATCTATTTCCTTCATCCAATGGAAAAATGAAAGCTTTTTACTTATGCCCACTGTTATCACTTTGATTTTATTTTTTTTTTACTTTTCAGAGTTATCTGTGGTTTTGATAACCAATATGAACTCTTTCATATTTTTAGAGTTGAGAGCAGTTGCAAAACCCCTGTGATTATTTGGTCATTTGTTTTCAGGGTTGACAATAGTAGCATGGCCAGGATAAACAAAAATGGCATTGATTTGGATGGATGTATTTCCATTCTCTGCATTTGCTAAAAGATTAATGCAGCTGGATCATAGATTATGTAGAAGGGGATAATGTATGAGAAGAATGAAAAGGTAAAAAGGCATCAGTTCATTAAAAGGTCTAAATTCAAAGTACAGGGTCTTACATTTGATCCTGGAGATAATAGGGACTTGCTAGAGATTGTTGAGTAGAGGGATGGCATGAACCTACCTTTACTTTAGGAAAAATCACTTTGGCAGATCAATTGATGGTATGTTAGAGTTGGGAAGAATTCAGATAGGTAGAGCAGTTAGAAGACTATTGTGATAATAAGGTGAGAGGTGTTAAGAATTTTAGAGGCTGCCTGAACAGAGGAAAAAGACATTTAAAGGAGATGTAGTGAATTAGAAATAACAAAATTTTGCAACAGAATGTATATGAGGGATGTATGCAAGTGAGGAGTAGAGGATGACATTTAAGTTGTTTCCCTGGATAACTGGGAGGATATTTTGTCCATGACAATAATAGGAAATCTGGGAAAAGGGAAGGCTTTGAGAGAAAAGATGATGAATTCAGATTTGGTCATAATAAATTTTAGATAGCTGTAGGTCATCCAGTTCAAGATGTGTTAATACAGAACGGTAGCTCAAAAGAAAGAGTAATCCTGGACACACAAACACAAAGATATACACATACATACACATAAACATATATGTGTGTATATACATGCACATAAATATGTTGTGGATCTAACATTAATGAAGATATGGCACAAAACATCAAAAAACAAGTCATTGGAGAGGTAGGAATAAAACCAAATGAAAAGAGTGTTGCAAAAAGCTAGAGAGAAGAAAGCACCCAGGAGATAGGGGTGTTCAACCTTGCCCGAGTCTCTGGAGAGGTCAAGAAGGATCAGAATTGTGAAAAAGTCATTAGATTTAATGATTAGGTGATGGGAGAACGCAGTAAAAAATGCCCAGTATTAACATATCAAAAAAAAAAAACCCAACAAACCTTCACTATACCCTACTATTCCTTCACATTGTTCTCCATCTCTCTTCCATATCTCCACTACAATTCTTGGGGGAAAAATCACTACATTTATTGCTTTTCTTCCCACTCAATCTTTAAACTTTTAAAACATTACTTCTAATCTTATAACTCAAATACATCTGCTCTCTCCAAAGTTTACAATGTTCATTTGTTTTTAAGATTGGGTTTCACCATCTCTACCAGGCTGGAAGTTCAGGGGCTACTTATGAACCTGATGCCATTACTGATCATAATGGGAGCTTTGACCAGCTCCATTTCCTACCTTAGCCAAAAATCGCTTCTTTAAATAATGTGGTACCCCCTTCTCCTCCCAGTTCTTCAGACTTATGATAGTTACGTCAAATAGTATGTACACTCTAATAGCATTGCCAACTTCAGCTAAAACCTCTCAAGCTCCAGAAATACACTAGGCTCAGCTTCCCTATAAACTAGACTTATAGGCCTAAACTACTATGTCTGACACCGGTGACTTAATGGCCAAATCTGGTTGTCTTTTCTCTCTCCTCATGCTTCTTGATGGTTCATTTGAGATTAATAGTAACATTTCTTCATGTTTATTCTACCCTGAATTTTTGTGACTATTCTCTTCTGGTTCTTTTTCTACCTCTCTGACAATTCCTACTCCATTCCTTATTGTGATCTTACCACTTATATACAAACATTCCAGGTAGGACATTATCATTCAGTGCTACATTTTGCCTTGTGCTGGTAAATGTTTAGCAACCAACTATCTAGTGGGTGGGAGCTGGAGGGAGGGGGATATGCACATCACATTTTTCACTATAACCTGCCTCATTAAAATTTGTCAAGCTCTAATATGTCCTATTAGCTAATTTCTGACATGCAAATGCTCACACTGAAAATGTAACAATTGCTTCTCATAAACCAGTATGAACTGTTTCCAAGATACTGCAAGTTTGTTCTTTTCTAGATAAAAAGGATACTTATGCTTAGCTTCAAATTTTCCATAAAACATATAAATTGTCCAAGGTAAAAGCAGCTGATAACTTATAAGAAAGTTTCCCAACCCCTCTATTGCATTTACATGTCTTTGTTTCTTTGGTAGAAGCTAATGAAAATGTTTAAGCCCCTGGCAAATTTCACATCTATTTTTCAAAACTGCTTTTGACATTTTAGAATATTTAATTTTTAGAGCATTTCTCTCAGGTAATATGTTGTATTGCTTTTTTTTTCTTCTTACTGTCATATTTTTTAATAACTGGAAATTATTAACCATATTAAAATAAATAAAATTAAATAGTTTCTTTAAAGAAAGTTCATATTTAGCCAATAGAAAAATGTTGATGAATGAATTATGAAAGTGATTTACTAATAATATTCTATACAGTTTAGATTTTAAAAGTACTTTCAATGATTGACATCACAATATTTCCTGAAAATGTTCATTATCTTTTTGACCACAGAGCACACGATAACTTTGAAAAGTACTTTTTGTATTTTTTCAAATCTTTATCGATGCCCTGATAGTATATAGACATGTAATTTCACATAAGTTCATATGTTCATTCACACAGTCATTCATTATTAAATGCATACCGTACATAGCTATATGGTGTGTTGTACACAGTTAGAGGTTACTCTGTAATATATAAATATTCAGTCACTCAATAAGGATTTAAGTGCCTACTATGTGGCAGGCATTGGGCTTAGAGATCAGTATACAAAAAAAAAAAAAAGCCAGAGGGAGCTAAAGGAAAAAGACACTTCAAGAATTTTACAATATAGGACACAATACTGTGTGTATGTGTGTGTGTTTTATAGTTTCCCCATCATTTTATTGCTCTTAACACCTTCTCCTTTACTCTTGAGACAAAAGTGCATGAATGCATTAAAAAAAAAAAAGCAAAAAAATAAAAAAAAAGACTTGCAAGTGATGTTGATGTTATTCCTACACATTCTCCATATATTTTCTTCTTTAAATGTCTGCTATGTTACTACTGTAGACTAAACACTTATTACTCCTCCCCTTGAAATCTTTTAGCAGTTCCTCCCTCTGTATAACCTTTAATTTATCAACTCCATTTGTCAGAGTCACACATTGAGATCAATTTTCTCAGCAAATATGACTATGTTACTCTATAGCTCAAAGACCCTGTATGGCTCCACAGTGCTTTTAATGAATAAGCATTGTGTCTATGTACCAAGAATTCTGCTAGGCATTAGTGGCAAAAGAGATAAAACACTTCTTACTCTCTTGAGTCTTATCTAAAATTACTCCTCCTCCTACACATTATACTTCAGCCAAATTGGATAATTAAATATTCCATGAATACATATTGAGTTTTTCCACCTTTACATCTTAGCTCAAGATATCTCTCATTATACTCTACTCTGGAATTTTTCATCTTATTAAACCTAAACAGTATTATGGGATAAAATTAATACTACCTCTGTTTTCTATGGTATTGATTTTTTTTTTTTTTTGCTTTTTGGAGGGCAATTAGGGTTAAGTAACTTGCCCAAGGTTACACGGCTAGGTTTTTGTTTGTGTGTGTTAAGTGTCTGAGGCCAGATCGGAACTCAGGTCCTTCTGACTCCAGGGCCGGCTCTCTACTCACTGCGCCGCCTAGCTGCCCCTTGGTATTGATTTTTTAATGCAATTAATATTTATGCTGCATTTATTTTTAGAATTGTCAGTACCTGTTTGAACTCACCTCACTCCGAAACATGTTGTAGCAGCAAGCACCCCAGTCTCCCCAGGGCGGCTGCCAACACGGGTTCTTAGATCTGCTTTTCTAAAGGAAAGCAACTCAAAATGGGTTAACAAGCTGACTTTAATCAATCAAAAATATATCATTTACCTAGTTCAGGGAAAAAAAGGTCAGCACCCTGAACTTCATAGTATACAGACAGAAGTTACAAGACAGAGAAACAGATCAAGGAAACAGATCAAGCAGACAGTCTTCCAAACTGTCCAACCACTACATCCATACCAAATCAGTTACCAGAGAGGGAAGCATCAATAACTGGGTTTTCAAAGTCAGGGGGCTCTCAATGGCTGCCCACGGTCCCATCTGGTCAAGTCACAGAACACTTCTCAAAGTGAGTCCAAAAGCAAGGCTTCACATCAGGAATTAAAGACTTCTTCTGGGTCAGAGAATGTAACCATCCTCTTGACCCAATGCCCAATCACACAGCATCAAGTTGTGGGTGTTCCTGAAAGCCAAGATACCTACCACAAGCTCCATGTGACCACTTTCAGCCTATTAGGGGACAGAGTATATTTTCAAATCAAGGAAGATTCTTGGAGTCTCTCAAGCCTATCAAAGGGCCTTAGGGGCAGGGAAGATCTTTAAATTTGCATTTCCATTACATATGTACTAAGTCTGTATTTTTTTTTTAATTTTTTTCTTTTTGGAGGGCAATTGGGGTTAAGTAACTTGCCTAAGGTCACATGGCTAGGTTTTTCTTTGTGTGTGCGTTGTCTGAGGCCAGATCAAAACTCAGGTCCTTCTGACTCCAGGGACAAAGCTCTACTCACTGTGCCACCTAGCCTAAGTGAGGATTTTCTTAAAGGTGTGTTTGAAAAGTAGTGATATCTTATTCTGCTATCCCTGCCCCCCAGATGCTTGTTAACCAGTTTAATATTGGGGCTCATTTGTTGACTATAAATGATAGAAAAGCTTCAGCTTTATGCCACTACCACCAACCCACAAGACAATTCTTTAGTCCTGACCTATACTTGCAAATTTTTATTTATTTATTTATTTTTTATATTCCCCAAGAGGATCACTAACTGTGTGGTCCTGATTGGGTGGTTCTGATTTTATAATCTAGTTCACTAGAGGCTATTGAGATTCTGATATGGAAATACCACATTTGAAAGGAGGCTGAAAAGCAAAGCGATAGGGGAAAGAGATGATGGAGAAAATTCTTTCACCTGCTACTTTGTTGTTGTTGTTATTGTTGGTTTTACACAGAATTTGTAGATATGTTATTATATGTTGTACCTTGAAGTATTTTGTTTTTTGGAATAATCTACTCCATTCTTTTTTCTCATCTCCACATGCAGTAATCCTTATATGATCAAAGTGATATTCTTTTGTATTTGAAACTATTTATCTTGACTGCTAGAAAAAATACCTGTTTAGTAATGGAATTTTAAACTCAAATATCTGTGTATTTTGCAATTGCAAGTGCATTTTTTTGTATTTTTAAGTTCCAAAACTTAGTATCTTTCTATTTTGGAATTCCTACTACAGAGGTATTCTTTACCTTGTCTTTTCAATATTCTACCATATTTTTTATATTCCTTATATCTTTACTGAGAAATACAATTTTATCTTTATTTCTCTATTTAAAATATTTCTTTCTCTGTTGGATTTTTTTTACTTTCTTGTGGCTATGTAGTAATATCTGGGGATTCTACAAGCTTTTTTTTTAATTCATGAGGGCTGTTTTAGTTTGCTTTCCTTCATATTATAATATCTGGTCAAGGTGTTTTGATTTGTATTCTTTTCCCAAGATTTTTTCACCTAATCTTTTGTTGCATGTTTTATAAATGTAAATGTCTTTTGTTTAGACTTGAGTTTTCTCCCTTGGATTTTTGGCCTATCCATCTATTATGTGTGCACCATTCTCTGTCTGTCTGTCTGTCTCTGTCTCTCTTTTTGTCTCTCTGTGTCTCTGTGTGTCTCTCTCTCTGTGTCTCTGTCTCTCTCTCCTCTTCCCCTCCCTTCCTTCCTCTCTCTCTCTCTCTCTCTTCCTCTCCCTCTCCACATATTGTTTTGTCCTCTATATGTGAGCTTCTTGAGTGCATGGACATTTTTACTTTTTTTTTTATCCTGAGCAGAATTCCTGGCACAAAACATATGCTTAATAAATGCTTTTTAAAGAACTTAAAACTATTCAAAAGGACTCATGATGGAAAATGCCATGCACATCCAGAGAAAGAACTATGGAGTCTGAATGTGGAGCAAAGCAGATTATTTCCTTTTTGTTTTGTTTTCTGTTTTTCTCTACATTCTTATGGTTTCTCCCATTAATTATAATTCTTCTATACAACATGACTAATGTGAAAATAGGATATTTAATAGCAATATATATGTAGAGCCTATATCAGACTGCATGCCATCTTGGGGAGGGAGGAGGGAAGGAATAGGGAGAAAATTTAAAACTTATATAAGTGAACGTTGAAATCTAAAAATAAATTAATTAAAAAAAAGAAAGGCAATAAAATAAAATAAACAGATTCTTGCTAACTGTCTGAGAGACAACTCACTTCTGAGTGGTGATTTGAATACTAAAATGAATACTGGACTGGGAGTCTATACACCACTAAAACTTGAATCCATTTCTTTATATTTCTGAGTCTTCGGTATTCCATCCATGATCATTAAAGTCTTTTACTCTTTTAACTTTAGCAAAACCTTAAAGTCAGAGGGTCTGTATTCCAATTGTTATTCTTACTATTTATTATGTTAATGGTTTTAGACGAATCAATTCACATCTCTGGCCCTCAATTTACTCACCTGTAAAATAAGGAAAGTGAGCCAGATGATCCCTAACGTCATTTCCATTACCATATTATAGGCTGTGATTTTTCTATTATTATTAGCATATGAGTCCTTGAAGGCTTTCTGCCACTTGAAATGCCTTTATTTAGTATTCATGATTCTAGTTTAAAGAACTATGAAAGGTATAAATTCAGTTCCCATAAAAACAAGAATATTATTGTGTAATCAGTGGAATAGGATCAACATTGCTTATTATTAATTTTATGAGTCTTTGTGAATTAGCTGCCTCTTCTGGGCCTCCATTTATCTGAAAAAAATGCTTAATGCATAAGCCTTTATGTAAAGAATCTTATTGATATTAATCACTGACTGTACTTGTAGTCATAAGAGATATGATATTCTCACAATTATGCATATTCATTTTGTACTTGACTTTAGGAAAGAGTCAATACTCCCAATGTCCACAGAAAAAAGGATTATAAAACATGAGAAGAAATGATATGGCATGTATATCATAACATGACCTAATATGTATAAGAAGAATCAATTCAGAGGCTATTATAATATCAGTGAAAAGTAATAACAATTTGAAATCAGAGGGTATCAAAGTTAGTAGAGAAAAGGGGATAGACACAAAGATAAAGGGAACTGAATCAGTAGGATGACATAACTTATGGGGTGTGGGAGATAGGAGAGAAAAGTGGAATCAATGTAAGTCAGATCTTTTGCCTGGCAAATAGGAGAAGTGTACACATACCCTATAGACATAAGGAAGTAGAAGGTATGGCAGACAAGAGACTGTGTGATATTATGAAAAATGGCCATTCATCCAAATAATAAACCTTTATAACATTTAATAGATGCAATGTAATCTTTTTGTGTCTTTTTAAGTTTTACTGCTTGACTTATTCAGTAATTGTTATTTTCTAAATTGTGGTTTAGTTATTTGTGTATTTTTGTTACACTGTAAGCTTCCAGAGCTAATTCAGTCTACATCCTTTTAAAAATATGTGTGTTAGGGCATAAAATACTGTTTTAATAATATGAGCTTTATGTCCAAAATTATTTCTAATAGCAATAGCAAAATTTCCATTTTCTTCCTCCAACCCCATTCTACCTGATCATCCTTTTTGTTGTTATTTTGTATTTCCTCTCCTAGAGTTGATTTGCAAATAAAGAAAACTGTTAGAAACAAACATAATGGAAATCCAGATGGAGTCAATTTATGACAAAAAATTCAAGAGTCAAAAACTAACTATTCTTATTTTATTGGGGTTTTTTTGAGTCTTGGATTTTATAATGAATTGCATTTCATATTGTAGTCATTTCTATTACCTACATATTCCTAGTCATATGAAGAGAATTATATGAAACCTAGAGGCAAAGTAATAAGGTGATTTTGTTTAAAAAGGAAAACAATTTGAGTTCTCTACAGTGGACTAGCAAAAGCCTTATTAGAGAGGAATGCCCTTTATATTGCTGTTCCTGGGAGAGAACAATGACACTTCCTTATAAGTAAACCATATTATAGGCCAGATATTTTATTAGCATCATATAGAAATAATTTTAGTAGCATAAACATTATCTGGTGGCTATGCCTCTTGAATTTTCTCAGATTAAGTGTGGAAATATATTCTCCAGAGTGATTAATGGCATAATGGGAAAAAAAGCAATCAAATGGCAAGTTCTAGGAAGCCCAGGATATTTCTTACCCTGGGGGAACATTGCTTAGTCTTTGTGGGCTAAGTAACTTCTTTTACAAAAAGATATAGGATCAGATGATCTGTAAATTATCTTTCCTTTTAGAAATCAGTTAGAAAAGCTTTATTTTAAAATTTTGTTTAGTTTTAGTTTTCAACATTCAACATTCATTTCCACAAGATTTTGAGTTACAAATTTTGTCCCTTTCTTTCCTCTACCCCCTACCCCAAAATAGCCAGCCTACTGAACCCCCCTCCCCCAATCTGCTGTCTCTTATATCCTCCCCCATGTCCCCTCTAACTTTCTAGAAGGGAAATATGGATTTCTATACTCCAGTGCCTGTATATCTTATTTCCCAGTTGCACATAAAACAACAATTTTTTAACATTTGTTTTAAAAACTTTGATTTCCAAAGTCTTTTCCTTCTTCCCTCCTCATCCACTCCCACTGGGAAGATAAGCAATTCAACAGAGGTTATACATGTGTAGTTATGCAAAACATTTCCATAGTAGGCATATTGTGAAAGACTAACTATATTTCCCTCCATCCTATCCCGCACCACGGTTATTCTGTTTTCTACTTTGACCCTGTCCCTTTTCAACAGCGTGTGCTTCTAACTACCATCTCCCCAATCTGCCCTCCCTTCAATCATTCCCCCTCTTATCTCCTTCCCCCCTTCTTTCCTGTAGGGTAAGATACCCAAATGAGTGTGTATGTTATTCCCTCCTTACATCAAATTCAATGAGAGTAAGGTTGACCCATTCCCTTTCACCTTCCGGTTCTTCCCCTCCATTGTAACAGTCTTCTGTCTGCAAGGCATCTTTAAGCAACATCATTCTGTGTTTCTGAAATTTATTACAAAATTTAATAGAGATTGAATCTAAAGATATCCCAACAACTTTCCTGAAAAACATTTTTGCTTGTGTCCCCAACAAATTTATTAACCTAAGATTTTATTCTTTTTAAAAATTAATTAATTAACAAATTTTTAGTTTTCAACATTCATTTCCCCCCATCTCTCCCCTTCCCCCACACCAAGACTGAGTGCATTTTGATTACCCCTTCCCCCATCTGTCCTCCCTTCTATCACCAAACCATTCTTCCCTTAACCCCTTTCCTTCTGTTTTCCTGTAGGGCAAGATAGATTTGATAGATTGTATTTTCAAGAATGATGCAAAAAAAGGTAAGTTTACAAAGTGGGTTATCTGTTGCTTACTCAAGAAATAATAGACTCATATTGTTCTTAATATGGTATGGAATGTAAAGATGGCAATTCTAGATTAGAACTTTGCATGAGACAGAGATTTTAAACCTCATGAAAGGGACTGATACATTGTGAAAGACTTTTCCACTTCTTTTATCTCCTGCTTCCAAACCAAAATCTAGGGAAAATCTCTACATTTATTCAACTCTCTTTCTGGAGTACAAATAAAAAACCATTAAAAAATCTCTATTTATGAGAGAGGTATATTATGACAAAACAATAATAACAAGAAATATTATTATTATTATTATAGCACTTTAAATTTTGAAAATCACTTTATAATACTTTGTATATTTTGTTTCATTTATATTCACAACTACTCTTTGAGATCAATATTATTATCTATCCACATTTTATAAATGAGGAAACAGACTGAGAAAGCAGCTATAACTTGCACAGTGTCACAGAGTTAGGAAGAGTCTGAAGCAGGATTCAAACTTAGTACTTGCCCAGGGTTGCATATTCTTCCTGGTCTGCACTTCCAGCCAATTTACCTGTACCCAGTTTTTCCTCAGCTCTCTTCCCCAACCGTCAGCAATGTCTCTTACCTAACTTCCCTTTGGTTTAAATTGACTTGTGGTATGAGTACCCAAAGTCCATCATCAGATATAATTCTTATTCTTTTCCCAAACTGTTGGGCTCCTTGTATAGATATAATGCACAACAGATTAGTTAAAACTGGGATCTGGAATAAATTTAATTTCAAAGGCTTACACTCATAGCTCACAGATAAAATGTGTTGTGATGTGATTTTTTAAAATATAAAGATGCTTCTGCTGTAGAAATTCATCACTAATTTGTTGCAGTTTATGACAAGAATGGGCTTTGCCAACAGAGTGGATCAAAGTATACTATGCATTTGCACAGAAAAAAATAGTAAACTAAGGATGTTTTGGGCCAGCTTCTCCTTTACCATGACAAATATTTGACTCTGCTAGGAGATGATGTAGAAAGATAGCAATAACTTTTAAAAATAATTCCTTGCTTAATGATCCACATTCAACATCCAACAAGGAATAAAATTGAGATATATCTGCTCACCAAAGTTGTTTATTCATAGCATAAAAGATAGAAATATAGATAAACACAGATCTATATCTTTCTATAGAAATATATACTATACACTGTCATACACACACACACACACACACACACACACACACACACATATATATATATATATATATATATATATATATACATTACATAGATATATCAATCTGTAAAGATATACATTCATATCTCTCTGTCTGGATATATGCATATAACAAATATAAATGGAAGACAGAGGTCCTGGACCTATAAGAAGCTCAGTTTCATGGATGACTTGCTCTGATTATAGCAAACCTGAGGATACTGCAACATTTTCCCAATGAAGTCTGCTGCCATTGGTTCATAGAATTATACCTGTAAGGGATACCAAATGTCTTGGAGTTCAATTCTCTCATTTTACAAATAGAAGAAATGGAGGAAGATAAAGGTTATGTTACTTGCCTGGGTTACTCAGCTAATGAGTGTCTGAGGCCATATTTGAAATCGTCTTCTTGATTCTGGGCCCAGAGTTCTAATCACTGTGCAAAATAGCTTCTTCTAATAGAAACATTTATCATTAGGATTGCTGATCTCTGACCTCTTTTTAGAAATGAAAATACAAAGTCATTAGAAGACAGTACTGTATTTGAAGTACAGGAACCCAGGATCCTTTAGGTAAGTGTACACTAAGCTTCTTGGTATGTGTTCTACCTACAAATTGTCATTTTCTTCTCTTGGGGTAGAGGAGGGAGGAGAAATCTTCTTAGTCTTCTCCTTTGGCTACTATCTAATCTGAAGGTCCTAGAGGGAAAAACAATAGTAAAAACAATAAAGTACTTCACAGTTCACTTGCATACATAACAGAATGGATTGCTCTTCCAAAAAGAATTCATCATCTTGAATCTGTCAAGAAGTCATCAGAATAAAGTTCATATCTCTGAATCTCATTTAGGAAAGTCCCTGGGCAAAAGTCTATCCCCCTAAATATTGTTTTTCAGGTAGAAGTATATTTTCTATTGCTTATCATGTGGAATACTAGAATTTTTATCTATGCGACAAATATGTTTGAGTTCAATCTATCTTCTCTTCACCCTTCTCTTTTTCTTTCTTTTCCTTTCCTCTTTTATCCTCTTTCCTTTCCAAAAATAGAAACAATCAATTCTGTCACTTTCTAGCGAAATTGTTGGTCTGTTCACTGGGGTATTATGTACTTGACTCATGAGCCAGATGCATTTTTAATATTTTTTTCAGAGAGATCTTTGAAATCTGGACTGTAACTTCACCATCATTAACAAAGTGATGCAATACAGTCTCAGAAAACTTGTCTATCATTTGCTTCTCCCAGCTTGAACAGTCAACTTGGATTCATGGCAGAAACACCAAACATGGAGAGGAAAAATACAACTCAAACCCAGGAGAGTAAAATGGGAATAGAATAGTTAGAAGTGTCTTACTCTGCAGCTAATCTTTTCTTTTAGCCTTAGCTCCCCATAACCTCTCTCTCCAATGCAGTCTGTGTGGTCTGCTTTCTTGCATCCTGGACTCACCACAATTTCAGCCTACAATTTAATGTCTGTGCCAAGACATCTGCTGGTGCTGGCTGCATCATGTCTTTACTGCCAGCCTTGTGTCCATCCTGAAGAGTGAGGTCTAAAATGAAGTATCACAATCTTGTGCTATCTATGCTTACAAAAATCTCATCATTTAAGTCATAGAAATATGTAGGACTATTTGACCTAGGCATTGTACCCTTCCACGCTAAACCTATCTCCAAATGCCCCATACTTGGTTCATCCTTAATATATAATACTTTTCAATATAACTGTGAGAAGTTCAGTGAAAAGATTTCATATAAGCACTGTAAAAGAAATCACAGGTTTCATTCTCATTACAGATATCCAAAGCATCCAAGGAAAAAATAACAAGAAAAAAAATAATAAGACTTTGCCCTAGAGTGGGTAAGAGCTGAAAAAAGGAGTGAGAGTAACCTTTTCTAGTCAAGAGATAGAACTAGAAATGACACCACAAAGATCGTGGTACTAAAAATAGTCTTTCAATGGAAAAGGTAAAATTTTCACAGTTCCAGTCGAGGATTGCTCTGCTATAAAATGGTAGCAATACCGCAAAAGGTTGCAGTGTTCTCCAGTCATAAAGCTGGCAGAATATTATCTTCATTGAAATACAAGGCCACAGACCAAAATTATAATGAATGGACATACATGAAAAATTTTGATGAGGATATTATCGTTCAAGCATTAATTATGTTTTAAAATATTGTGACAGTACATGCTCTCATAAGTTATTCAGTGACAAGTGACATACCCCTTTGTAGTGGTAGTTGAATAAGTGCTTGGGAGATGAAATTGCATGCTAGAAGATCAATGTTACTGTCAGTGTGTACAGTACAGTCCTTCATGGAGCAAGATAGTTGCCCTGTCTTCCAAAACAAAATGACTTTTCCCATACTGCTTAGAGTCATAAGCTTTAGAGTTGTAAGAGACTTTAGAGGCCCTCAAGTTCAATGTCCTCATTTTACAGAGAAGGAAACAAGTACCAAGTAGTGACTCCATTAATTAGTATTTCTAAAAATGAGATTAATCTGAAAATGGTGCCTTCAATTTTTAAGTAACAATAATTTAAAAAAAAAATAAGGAAGTGAAAAGTTAGCAAGCTCTTGTAATGGAAATGCAAATTTAAAGATCTTCCCTGCCCCTAGCTTAAGTGCACCTGGAGGCTTGTTTTTCAGGAAAGCCCACACCTCTATACTTTGTGATTGGGCAGTGGGTCCAGAAGGTTGTTACATTCTCAGAGCCAAGAGAAGGCTATATAAGCCCTGAGGAGAGGCTTTGCTTTGGGGCTCACTTTGAGAAGTATTGTGTGATTTGACCAGATGAGACTCTGGGAAGCCATTGTTGAGAGCCCCTGGGCTTTGAAAACCCAGATGTTGATGCTTCCCTCTCTGGTAACTGTGATTTGGTATTGATATAATGGTTGGACAGTTTGGAAGCCTGTCTGTTTGACCTGTAAGTTCTGTAACTCTGAAGTTCGGGGTGCTGACCTTTTCCCCCTGAACTAGGTAATGTGTGTTTGTTTGATTAAAGTAAGCTTGTTAACCCATTTTGAGTTGCTTTCCTTCTGAAAAGCAGATCTAAGAACCTGTGTTGGCAGTCACCCTGGGGATATTGGGGTGCTTGCTGCTACAGCTCTACATTTAAGCTGACAGAAGAATTGGACAGAAGATCAAAGCTTATTTTATCATCAAAACCCTCATTTTATAAGGGACATAGAGAAAATAAAGAAATAATTGATAAATATATGACCCAAGTCTAATAGACTAGCTTTCAATATAGGCTAGAAATAGAAAGAAATAATGATGAGTATAATGTAAATTAATAATTCTTGGAAAAGGTGCACCACAAATGTGTTGGGGGTTGGAATAAAAACATTAGCAGTTGGTGGAATCACAAAAGGATTTATATAGAAAGTGGTAATTGAGTTTTATCATGAAGGAAGAGAGGGATTCTATAAGGTAGAAGTAAGGAAGGAGGACATTTCAGGCATGGGGGCCAGAGCGAAAGCATAGAGATGGGGAGAGGAGAGGCCTACATAAAAAACAGAGAGGAGGCCAGTTTGAGTAAGACTCTAAAAGATACATGGAGGAGTTTATATTTTACTCTAGAGATAACAGGCAACCTCTGTAATTTTGTAGAAGAATGAGATGATAAAATTTGAACTTAAACAAACACTCTTTAGCAGTAGGAGTAGGATTGTCTGGAATGGTGAGGGAACTGTGTCAAGGAGACCAATTTGGAGACTATTGCAATAATCTAGATGGGAGATAATGAGGGAATGAATTAAGGAATGTGGAATATTACTGTACTGTAAGAAATTATGAGCAGGTTGGGTTTTTTTTTCCCTTCTGGTGTTTTCTGAAATGTTGCTTTCTCATAACATATCTCTTGACACTCTTTCCATGGTCATCTGTTCCTTTTCTCATATACCTTTACAGTTAGGGCTGGGAGGAATTCAGATACTTGAAACTTGTTCCCTCTCAACACTCAGCAACTCCCTATCCTTCATTAAATGTCTCTTCATTCTTTCCATATAATTTTCCTGTCCTTTATTGGCCTCAAAGTTTCTCTCTCCCTATTCCCATTATATTCACTATCTGGCTCATGGTCTTCTTGTGCACCCTCTGTTCTGCCCATTTTATTTTTTATTTATTTATTTATTTTTTTTAAAGCAATTGGGGTTAAGTAACTTGCTCAAGGTTACACGGCTAGTCATTATTTATGCATGGGTGCTCATTTTCTGAGGCCGGATCTGATCTCGGGTCATCCCAACTCCGAGGCCGGCACTCTTACTCACTGCTCCACCTAGTAGCCCCTTTAGGGCAATTGGGGTTAAGTAACTTGCCCAAGGTTACACGGCTAGGTTTTTGTTTGTGCGGATTAGGTGTCGGAGGCCGGCTCCGAACTCATGTCCTTCTGATTCCAGGGCCGGCGCTCTATTCACTGCGCCACCTAGCTGCCCCTTTTTTTTTTAAATTTTTTTTTTTTTTAAGCAATTGGGATTAAGTAACTTGCTCAAGGTTACACGGCTAGTCATTATTTATGTGTGGGTGCTCATTTTCTGAGGCCGGATTCGATCTCGGGTCATCCCAACTCCGAGGCCAGCGCTCTTACTCACTGCGCCACCTAGCCTCCCCATGTTCTGCCCATTTTAAATGCTCTTGCTTCTGTGTTCCTTGACTCCCTCAACTCCAATGATATCAGGCTTCAAACTCGATGTGAAACATGCACAGGAGAAGCTAATTCTCATCTACCTTTGCTTAGCTGAATTTTCTCCAGGTGAGAAGATTTCTAATTATGACTTGAATAAACAACTAAACAACTAATTTTTTTTTTTTTGCTTTTTGGAGGGCGATTGGGGTTAAGTAACTTGCCCAAGGTCACATGGCTAGGTTTTTCTTTGTGTGTGTGTTAAGTGTCTGAGGCCAGATCAAAACTCAGGTCCTTCTGACTCCAGGGACAAAGCTCTACTCACTACGCCACCTAGCCGCCCTGACAACTAATATTTTAACGAATAGCCAAATATTTTAAAGGATTCTAAACCCATAACAATTAGTTCAAAGCCCCAAATAAGTAAACAGCATTCCATGGAAACTTTTTAAATGACACTTTTTTGGATCAACTCAATTAATATACACTGTTGCATCGTTACAGGTTAACTTAAATAAAATATGCAAAGTTTAGCAAAATTATCTTCAGAGACTGACATAAAGTATTGTCAATAATTAAAAATTTATGAGATCTCACTTAATTCTTAATTCATTTTCTTGTTTAATGTTCACATTATCTATAGAATTAATAAGTTTTCCTGAACAAATTATATCAGGTCAACTATATCAGCTAAGTAAGCATATTAAAAGCTCAGCTATTACTTAATGATGAAAAAAAATTAAGTTGCATATGTTATGTGTTTTGTTGCTTAGAGTGTGATGCATCTGTTCAGATTGCAAGGTATTATTGTGAAAAGCAGGTTAGATTTAGAGTACGAGGACCTGGTTTCAAATCTTGGCCACTTATGACCTAATTGATTGAAAATTCAGTCTCACATAGATTAAGTGACTTCCTCAAGGTCACAAAGGTAGTATGTAGTGGAGGTATGTTGCTGTATGAAAGAAAGGTGCATGAAAAGCAACTTAGTAAAGTCATTGTTAAAGGCCATTGCTTTAACCAACTGTTAGCTTTCTCTGTGACAAAGGACCACTTCTTCAGAGTATGAGTGAAAGGAAATATTGTAAAATATTTAAACAGTCTAAACAGTAGTAGTAGTAACTTTAAAAAAGTATTCTTAATATCACATTTGTATATACTTAGAAACATTTTTTTGCAAAACAACATTAATTATCATCATCACAATAGCAAACTGTCAAAGATAACATTTTCAATTACCATAATTTTGCTCCTAATTTCAATTATCTATAATTATACTCCATTAGAACAACTTCCTGAAAGCTCACATGCCAAAGCCAAAGTTTTCACTTATCTTATTTGGCTACAACAACAAATACATATTTAACCCACATTACTATGATCGACCCTTTCTTTGTCTATGAATTGCTAGTTTTTCTACATCCTCCAGAGGGAATAACTAATTAAGGTGATATGAAGCAAATGTAACACAAAGGAGTTTACATTATCAAGGGAAATTAGTTCTTACAGTACAGTTATTTAAGAAAAACAGTAATATATTATTAGAATGTATCTTAGAAGCCATTTCTAATTGAAGCAAAACTAAAATTTTACTTGAATAATAGTGATGATGATGATGATGATATAGCCTTTTACTTAGTGAAATTAAAAAAACTGTTTTTTTGGCTCTATCTCACTGATAAGTAGTATAGAAGCTTTGATCAGCTCGGTTTTTAGACTGGAGAGGTTCTACCCTTGTTAGGCAAACTGGTGACCCTCTATTTTTAAGGGTTCTCCATATTGGTGCTGAATTTAGCTCTGACCCCTGATCACTTTATTCTTAATATAACTCAGAACTCCAGAATTCCAGCAATTACACAGGTTAGCTTTTTCTAGTAATAGGGATTGCAGATGTGTACCACTATGCCTCAGTATATATAATGTTTTAAGGTTTGCAAAGCACTTTAGATTTATTATTCCATTTGAGCCTGACAGTAACTCTAAGAGTTAGATGCTATTGTCATCCATGTTTTACAAGTAAGGAAATAGAACCACTATGAGGTTAAATGAATTGCCCAGAATGGTTTGAACTCAGTTCTTTCTGGCTCCTACTAGAATACTTGTTGCATTGAATGAAGGAAGGAAAAATAATTTATAAAGCACAATACATAAGGCACTTTGATAAATATTGATGCTTAATGTTTAAAAGAATTCCTATGCTCAAGAAGCTTGTATTCTAATCAGGGAGAAAATATTTAGGGGAGTGAAGACTGGGGAGGGGATTTTATTCTGGGAAGTCACAGGGTTGATAAGTAGAACATCTGGGCAATCCAAAGACATGTCTTTCTCCAAAAGTAATGGCAATGCTGATTTCATCTTGGTTCTTTAAACAAGAGGGGAAAGTTAAAGGAGGCAGTGTGGTTTTCCTTGACTTGGTGACAAGGCAAAAAAAAAAAAACTCTATGGGATAAGAAAAAGATATGAGGATTCAGGGAGTATAATTCTTAGTGACTAAGCTCCTCCCCAGAACATTCTCTCTAGGTACAGTATGCAATAGCAGTTAGGTAGCACAGTGAATAGAGTACTAGCCTAGAGGCAGAAAGACATGTCTTCCTGAAATAAAATCTGACCTCAGACATTTACTTAGCTGTGTGGCTCTGGGTGAATATTTTAATTCTGTTTGTCTCAGTTCCCTCATCTGTAAAATGATCTGGAGAAGGAAATTGCAAAACTCTCCATTATCTATGCCAAGAAAACGCAAAGGGTAGGTAGGTTAAGGAATAGGAGAGCAAGGTAGCAGATAGAAGTAAAGCAGAGGAGTGAGGGGGGATAAAAATGCAGTGAGAAGAATAGTGAGGAAAATAGGAAGGAGGAAAAATATGCAACAAGTGATTATAACTTAGAATGTCAATGAGATCTTAGAATGTGAGTTGGATGAATTTACCTATAAAATTGAAACTCATAGAAAATTAAAATTTTGAATTTAACAATAAATTGCTTTAGGAAAATTCTATAAAAATGAGACGTACACACAAAGAAAAATAAAGGTCAGGGGTAGAATTTATTATGTAAAAAAGCAGGGGTAGTAATCATGATCTCAGACAAAGTTAAAGGTAAAATAGATTTAATTAAAAGAGAAAGAATAGGGAAACTACCCTGTCAGCAATATTATTCAATATTGATTTAAATGACTTAAAATGAGTAGACAGTATAAAAGACCTTATAGTATACCGTCCAAAAGAGACACAGGAACTATATGAACATAAATAATTGAAGCAATATTTACTGTTCATGGGTAGTTAAAATCAATACAATAAAAATGAAAATTTTATCTAATTAATCTATTTATAAAATGTCATCCTGATTAAATTACTAAAAATATCTTACTGACAGAAAAAAATAATAAAAATAAGTTCATTTGGACAAACAAAAGTTAAGGAACTTAAAAGAAACCAGGGGAAGCAGGATGCAAAGGAAGCAAATTAGTAGTATTAGACCTTTACTATATTATAAGGTGAGAGCATTGTTGAAATAGAGAATTAATTGTTTTGTTATTTTAAAGTAAAATTTTCTGTATAAATAAAACCATAGATCCAAGATAGAAAGAATACAGAAAACTGGGGGGGAGGTGTTTATAGACAATTTCTCAAATAGAATGTGATTGGTTTGGAGTACTATATGTATAATTTATAGATAAATAGATAGATATAGATCTCTCTCTCTATATATATGTATATATACTTACATACACATATATACATATATAAACATACACATGCTTAATTGTAGCCTTCTTTGGGAGTAAGGGGAGGGAGGGGGAAAATGGCATAGGAGAGAACAAAAGAAAACCTACAAAGAAGCAAAGAAAAAGTGAGTAGTTTTGAAAACAATGTGTAGTATTTATTATATAACTTTTCTTGAAATGGAAATTTATTGTTTTATATTGAATCCTTACATGCTCTGCTCTGCACATGGCAATATTTTTTTTCCCTTTTTGTCCTCAGACCCTTTCGAGGGGACTTCCGGGACGCCACGTGGTGGGGAGCACCGAGCAGAACAAAGCACACTTATACAGCAACTCAGGGGGCAACTCCGACTTTATTTCCTGCTCTTCTACATATATAGCCTATCCTAAGCAAGCACTTTCCATTTTGGCTCTTGGCCAGTCAAAACACCTTTTGCCTTTTAAGGTCAAGCACACCTTAACCCTGGGACTCTTATCTCGCGATTTCTACCTGGAGCAAGGATATTCCTTGTGGACCCGCATGTGCGTCGCCCCTTAGAACAAGGCGGGGTCAGCTGGGGTCCTAGCAGTCCCTCAAGTGCCTAGAGGGTTAATGGGGGCGAGAGGCCTTGCCATCATCGCCTAAGCCCGGAGGCAGTGCTGTCACGGGTCCAGGGACCTCTCAAGGGCACTGAGGTAAATCCGTGTTGGCTCTCCCACACCTTTTTATATTTTGTATTTACGTTTAAACTTAAAAACTTACAAAGAAAAAAACATCAAATGGGGTCACAAAGAGTTCGACATCACCGAAATACAACTAAACAATAACACATTAGGTAAGCTGGAATGTAGTAACACAGGATAGGAAGATAAGTGGGACTCATCCCAGGGAGTTTAAAGCTGAATATGTATGTGTGTGTGTGTGTGTATATATATATATATATATATATATATATATATATATATATCATTCATTAATCACCCATTAAATTTGTGTAAGGGAGCATGGATGAAAAGGAGTAACTTATCCCACTTCCAGTTAAGCTATGTAAAGTCAAAAGTGATCCAAACCTCATTATATCTTTATTTTTCTTTGCTGTCATTCAGTAGTTTTCAGTTATGTCTGAGTCTTCATGACCCTATTTGAAGTTTTCTTGGTAAAGATACTAGAGTAATTTGCCATTTCCCTGTCCAGCTTTTCTTACAGATGAAGAAACTGAGGCAAACAAGATTGCACAGCTAATAAGTGTCTGAAGCCAGATTTGAACTCAGAAAGATGCTTCTTCCTGACTCTAGGCTTGGTATACTATTCACTGTACCACATAGCTGCCTTACTTTCTCTTTAAATTCACCTAAATAAGCAATTGATCATTCAGAATAATACACATTATCAGCATGGGAAACTGTATTCCATGGTATGTACCACAATTTGTTTCTATATGACATAGAAGAAAAGTCCAAGAGAATTACTAGAAGAATTTCATTTACAAGTTTAGTGACTTACCCAACATCACACAGCTAAACAAGACACCAAGAGGAGAACTGGAGGCCAGGTCTTCCTAACTACTAGCTTAACATGCTATTTATTCTACTGGGCTAAACTAGGAAGTTTCTTAGAACACTATTAATAGAAAGGAAGGGAGACATAGGAACTGACACAATAGTGCATGTCTCCAGATAACAGCCCTGATTCCTTTGTCTTCTAGTCTGGAAAATTAATGCTATAATTCAGTAATCAGAGACTGCATTTAATTCACTGTCTGCTCCCACCAAATATCTTGCTGATATTGAGAAATTATTTTCATTATAAGTAATAAATACTACCTTAAGGGAGGCTAGGTGGTGTAGTGAATAGAGGCTAGGTGGTGTAGTGAATAGAGTGTATACCTGTTCTAGAGTCAGTAGAACCTGAGTTCAAATCCAACCTCAGACAATTAACAAATATTAGCCATGTGACCTTAGGCAAGTCACTTAGCCCCAACTGCCCTGCCCTTCCCCCTCCAAAAAGCAAAAATAAATGAATAAATGCTACCTTGTCCACAAAGACTTATAGATAAGTAATCAAGAATAATCAATAAACATTTAGTAAGTACCTACTATATGCCAGACATTGTACTAACTACTGGATATACAAAAAAGGAAGAAAAGACAGTCCCTGCCCTTAAAAAGATTACAACCTAATGGTGAGAAAACAAGCAAGCAAATTAATACAAAGTAAACTATATTAATAAATATAATAAAGGATAAATTCAATATAATTAACAGAGGGAAGGCACTGGAAATAAGAGGGGTTGCAGAGCATTTCTTGTAGAAGGTGGGGCTTTAGTTGAGACTTGAGTATTTATTTTATAGCTTTTAACTTGATTATCTTATTAATAATTAAGAAGTCAGAAAGACCTAGGCCTCAGGGTGACTCAATTTTAAGTTGACTGTCTAGCCAATGTCACTAGTGACACAGACACCCCACAAAGAGCTTCAAACATTTTTTTCATTATTTCCAGCAACTATATGTCTCAATAACACTTTTTTTTTTTTTTGCTTTTTGGAGGACTATTCAGGTTAAGTGACTTGCCCAAGGTCACATGGCTAGTTTTTGTGTAAAGTGTCTGAGGCTGGATTTGAATTCAGGTCCACCAGCCTCCAAGGCTGGTGCTCTATTCACTGTGGCACTTAGACGCCCCACACATTTTTTTTTTAAAGCAATTGGGGTTAAGTAACTTGCTCAAGGTTACACGGCTAGTCATTATTTATGCGTGGGTGCTCATTTTCTGAGGCCGGATCTGATCTCGGGTCATCCCAACTCCAACTCCGAGGCCGGCGCCCTTACTCACTGCGCCACCTAGCCACCCCTTTAAGGCAATTGGGGTTAAGTAACTTGCCCAGGGTTACACAGCTAGGTTTTTGTTTGTGTGGATTAAGTAAGTGTCTGAGGCCAGCTCCGAACTCAGGTCCTTCTGACTCCAGGGCCAGCGCTCT
Source organism: Gymnobelideus leadbeateri (assembly GCA_011680675.1). NCBI lineage: Eukaryota > Metazoa > Chordata > Mammalia > Diprotodontia > Petauridae > Gymnobelideus > Gymnobelideus leadbeateri. The sequence goes on from WOXC01006187.1 coordinate 74,261, forward strand.
ACTCAGTGCGCCACCTAGCCACCCCTCCACACATTATTTTTTTAAAGAGGACACAATTGTCTTGGAAATTATGATGGACATATCTTGTAAGTGACATTTTGCATTGACTATCTGAACCAACACTCCTATACATAATGTTCACTAATACTATTTATCAGTGGTATTTTTCCCCTCAATATTACAGAAATTCTATTAATTCTCTTAAGCTTTTATCAGTAATAATCCTTACATACTGTGATATGCAGGTTGCAGTGATAACACTCAGCTATAATCCTTTGCCATCTTGAAAGTTAGTTGCCTCATAAAAGTTCAACTAAATAAACTCAGAAGATGGGTAGAAAGCTCATGAAACACACACACACACACAAACACAAAATGAAACAAAAGTATGACTGTGGTTTAGAATAGCTAGAATTAACCAGAAGTTAATTCAAAATGGCTGGGATTGGCTCAGAATCTCTCAGTATTTCTGTTGTGCTTTCATAATCACTGGACAGACCATATTTCCACTACTCATGTTGGGGGTAAGGGAGGGGCAGATTTCAGCTGTAGAATAAACAATTTAGTCCAAGTCCTGTTAAAAATTCCAGAGTAAGGTAATTTAGTGAGGCTTACACTTTTGATTTAGAAGGATCTGGCAACCTCTAAATTATTGCAAGGTCTTCTTAAAAAGTCATCTATATTCTAGATTATATATACCCCTTGAGTTTTGATGATTTCTATTAAAAGTATGACTAAAGTACTGTGGGGGAAAGGGTGATATAGAATGTCCCTCTACCAATACTGATCAGGAACTTCACTATAACTTACAGTATTAGAGAATTGCCCAGGACATTAAAATACTAATTGATGTGCCTCTGATTATACATCTAGTATACAATAGAGGCTGTATGTGAACCTAGGTCTTCCTAATTTCATGGTTGCCATTCACTATGATAGGTTACCTCCTAACAAAGAAAAATATTCATAAAATACCACTATGAATATGTTACTCACCTACACCTGCTGTAAAAAAGCAAACGTTAGATTGTTATTGACAATAGGATCGATTCCAAACTCTGTAACATGATATTCAAAGCCATACATAATTTGGCACCTGCCAACTATCTCAAACTTATCTCACACCACCCTCTTACATGAATTCTTCATTCTCTCCTCCCCACATTCTTCCCTCCCTGCCAAACACTATGCATTTTTCTGCCTCTCTACCTGCTCTAAAGAGAAGCTGTATGGTATAGCTGTATGGTATATATAGAATCCTATAACTAGGATTCAAAAGAGTCAAATTCTGATTCCAAGTTCATACTTTAATTGTTATGTGACCTTTATACCATATCATTCTACCTCTCTGATTCTCAATTTCCACCTTTGTAAAATTGAAATGAAACTACCCTAACTTCTAGAGTTTTTGTAAGGATCAAATGAGATCATGTAGTGAAAATCTTGAATTCTGAAGTATTGGAAAAGTGGAGTTTAAGGATAGGTCATATTTCCACTACTCACGTTGGGGGTAAGGGAGGGACAGATTTCAGCTGTGGAATAAGCAATTTAGTCCAAGTACTGATAAAATTCCAGAATAAGGTAATTTAATGAGGCTTACACTTTTGATTTAGAAGGATCTTTTGTCATTTCCCCTTTCCTCTCCTCTCTTTGTACCTAAGTCTTTCCCTTTATCCTTGCCCAGCTCAAATGCCCTACTTCATCATACAAGTTTTTAGTAATTATTTCCTCCCCTGAATTCCCACAGGCTTGCTTGACTGGACAACTCACTGTCCTGTTCTTTCTATTTGTACAGAATTTCTTATTTCTGCATTTACACTATAAGCCTTGTGAGGGCATGAACTAGGTCTTGAATCTAGGATCCTCAATGCATAGCTTAATGCTTCACACATAGACAATTAAAGCTTCTTATTGATGATAATGATGATCTCAGATAAAGTTCCGTTTTTTGCAACTCCAGAATAGAAAAATGAAAGATAATACAAAAGAAGAGAAACTCCAATAGAAATTTCCTTTCCTTCTTCTGGTATGAGATAGTAGAAAATTATGGTCTTATAATCCAATTAATATTTTTCATTACATTGTGTCAATGGTCAATAATTTGTTATTTATAAATATCTTAATAAGAGTAAACTAGAAAATTAAAGTAACCTCAAATTATATTGTTAACATCGTTACTTTATAAAAGTAAAACAAATGGCTAAAAAGATTAGGGATCATGACAAGGATTACAAGATGAATGAGGAAATGATTAAGGATGCATCAATACTTGCCCATCCTTCAAAGCCCTACTCAAATGACATCTCCTCTATTAAACCCTCTAGGATCACTCCTGGTTCCAAGGTCTGTTTTCCTGAAACACTTTCCCCAATTTGTATCATATTTTCACTTGCTCTCTGGCTTTATATTTCTCTGCTATGGCATGTGCCATTCTGTATCCACAGAAAACTTCTTTCTCAACACAGGTGTCATAAATGACTATGTACACTAGAGCTGAGCTCAGTGTGTTGTAATGCCCCAACATTCCAAACAGCCAGACAGACTTTAGGTCAAGCCAAGAATGGCTAAGCAAGCCTAACAGGTTGCTAGCAGCTCTAAACTTTTATAATTCTGAGACAATGCTATATTTGTTAGAAAATACCCCACTACATAAACATAAAACTGTGGCAATAGCTATGGAAGGGTCCTCAGTTGCACACACACAAAAACACACAGAGACACAGACACAGACACAGACAGACAGACAGACAGACAGACACACACACACACACACACACACACACACACACACACACCCATACATACATCATTAATGCCCTGATATCTTCAAAATATTTCAATGGGGCAAATCCCTTAACTACAAATATTAGCACTCAGTGAATGCCTATCTTGCAATGCTGCAATTTCCTTAAATAGCTTCTGATGGTCCTAGGATATTTAAACCTACACACATCATTTCAATAACAGTCAAGTCTTTAAAGTTATCACCACATGTTACTTAGAAGACCAAAGCTAATTGAGCACTTGATATATCACAGTTGAACAAAAAGAAGACCCAAGCTGTTCACTGGAGCTTAAGGGGAGGGGAATGGAAGAGCAATGTAAAACCTAAGTAGTGAGTATAATTTATTCAAATGTTCAAAAGAGCTTTTAATAAGGTCCCTTGAAAGACGCTATTATAAGAACTGGGAATCTAAGAAGTGAGAAGCAAAGACCTGTCACCATTTAAGAATTGATTGAAGCAATGAATGCATAAAAGGCTGACAGCGTGGGAAGGAGAATAAACCCCAGGGTCTGGTGGAAGGATCAGTCTTACTCAGCATATGTATTAGTGACTTATAATAGTCTGTTATAAAATTGGCAAGACTATCTACCTACTACAATAAGGACCTAACTATAGCTGGCTTGTCATGAGGGCAATCAGAGAAATCCAGTGTGGCTGTGCCATCCAGTCTTTAATACCTTCATAAGAATCATCAAACAATGAATAAAACAAATCTATGTTGTTCCCTGGCAAAATGGAAACTTATTGGGGGGAAAGGATGGGTCCCAAGCCAGAAGCTAAGGGAACACTAGCCAAAATCCCAATGGCCTCCCTCGAGTATAAAGCATGTTTCTTTTAACAACTTGAAAACATATGTTTCATTTCTCCAGCCAGAAAACAGATGAATAGGGAAGGTTGTTTAGAAAATTCTTAAATTAGTGTCTTACTTATGCTTCTATTCTGATGTTTGCAATCTGTTTATTTTAAAGATATTCTGTCTTGATTAAAGAGATTACTAATCATGCATGATTTAGGTATTTGAATTTCACTAAACAAATATTTATCAAGTACCTACCACATTCAAATCACTGTTTGAGGGGTGATGCAAAGAAAAAAAAAAGGATAGACATTTTACTCCAGGAGCTGAAAAATCCATCATGAGAGAAAAGAAATGGAAATGTCAAACAAATAATAATGCAATGAAACATAGGCTCAAATTTAATTGTGAATTCAATTAAACCATCATGTAATAGTCATTAATTTTCAGTGTGCATGGTTCTTTGCTATACACTGAAGATGTAGAAAAAAGAGGTCTTCCTGCTCTCAAGGAACCTAAAATCTAATGAATTATATGGAACCTTTAGAGATAATTAAGTAAACCACATAGGGATTGAAGGAGGCAAAAGATATATTATATAGAAAAAAAGTCTAGAAATATTTAAATACACCACAGGACCATAAATCTAGAAGGGATCTTGAAGACCTTCTAGGTCTGTAAATTCCAGATTACATGCAAACAATAATAATGACTGGCATGTATATAGTGTTTTCAGGTCAGCAAAGTACATACATTATCTCATGTGATACTTGCAATAATCCTGTAAGGACAGGTGTTACTATAATCCTTATTTTACAGGTGAGGCGAAACTGAAGTTCTCAGAAGTAAAATTCCCATATTTATTGCTCCATTGTAGTTTAGATTTCACCTCACTTCTTCTTGGACCCAAGGTGTTGCTCTATTCACTCTCTACAGTGAACTTTGAAAGGTCACAAATCTCAAAAATAGAACTGAGAAGAAAGTATAACACAGACATAGGTGGCCTCTGAAGGAGAGAGCAGAGATAAAGGAAATCACAAAGGAAAAGTGGCAGGCACTATCTACTGGTCCAGTTTAATACAGGGGATGAATGAAAAATGATGCTTTAAAAAAATGAAAGCTAGGTCCATATTGCAGAAACCTTTAAAGACAACAGAAAATAATTTCCATATTATCATAGAAATAATGGATGAGAAGGAAAGGTTATTGACCAAAAAGCTGCATGGTCAGATGAATGATTCAAGATAATAATCTTGGCAACTTTGAGAAAATTTGGGTTGGAAAAGGTGAAATGGGATTTTTAAAATTAAATTTTATGTTTATGAAGATGGCAGTGTAGAAACAGCTCGTCCAAGCCACTCTGCCCCCAGATTCCCCCAAAACTATGTAAAAGGGAACTCTGAACAATTTCTGGAGCCCCAGCACCCACAGAACGATACAGAGAAACTAACCTCCCGCTGAGGACAGCCCAGCAGCCTGGCAGGAAGGACCAGTGAAGCGGTCTGAGAGCCGGCAACCCGCAACGCGCAGAGCGCAGGAAGCAGAGCCGAGCGGAGCCCAGGTCCGCGTGAGCCGAGGTTTTAGCCCCAGGGCGGCAGGGCCAGCAGCCAGCTGGAGGAACCCCAGAACACCAGCAGCCTTGGCGACTCCAGAATTATCAACATAGACATGCCTAGGACAAAGTAAGAGGTTGGTGTCATATGGACTTTGGGACTGGTATTTAGGGAATGTGTCGGCTCCCTCCCCTGGGGGCTAGAAGCCACTGAGGAGACACACTATTTTGCAGTTTTCAGAGGCAGCTCCAGCTCCCAGCCTGGAATTAATTGTAGGGAGATCCAGCGATCAGTCTTGGGGGATAATCGCTCTTGCTTTAACCTCCCTGGATCTGGATTGTGATCTAGGGTGGAAGTCATGGGTGGGTTTACGCCTTGCCAGAAACGGAGGTTGCCCCCCACACGTTCAGGACGAAAATTTCACTATCTGGCCTTAAAGCCATAGTGTGGCAACAAGCCCAAAAGTCAAGTAATTAAGTGGCAACATGCCAAGGCCAAGGAAACAGAAAGATGCAACCCTAGACTCCTATTTTGGGGGCATAGAGCGGGAAAAGGACTGTGAAGTCAGAGGTCCTGCTCCAAAGGCCCCAGGGGAAACCGTGAGCGGGCTGCAGGCCATAGAGGACCTTAAGAAGGACTTTAAAAATCAAATAAGAGAAGTGGAGGAAAAATTGGAAAGAGAAATGAGAAGGATGCAGGAAAAGTATGAAATGAGGGTCAACAGCCTGACTGAGGAAAACAACACCTTAAAAAATAGACTAACTCAAATGGCAAAGGAGGCCCAAAAGGGCAATGAGGAGAAGAATGCCTTAAAAAGTCGAATTTGCCAGATGGAAAAAGAATCTCAAAAGTTCACTGAGGAGATTCATTCCTTCAGAGTTAGACTGGAGCAAATGGAAGCTAATGACTTTATGAGAAATCAAGATGCTGTTAAGCAGATCCAAGCAAATGAAAGATTAGAAGGCAATGTGAAATATCTCATGGGAAAAACCACTGACCTGGAAAATAGATCCAGGAGAGACAATTTAAAAATTATTGGACTACCTGAAAGCCAGGATCAAAGAAAGAACCTAGAAATCACCCTTCAAGAAATTCTCAAGGAAAACTGCCCTGATGTTTTAGATCCAGAGGACAAAATAGAGGTTGAAAGAATCCACCGATCACCTCCTGAAAAAGATCCCAAAAAGAAAACTCCCAGGAATATTATAGCCAGGTTCCAGAATCCCCAGATCAAGGAGAAAATACTACAAGCAGCCAGGAAGAAACAATTTCAATATTGTGGAAACACAATCAGAATAGCCCAGGACCTGGCAGCTTCTACACTGAGGGATCGAAGGGCATGGAATATGATATTCCAGAGGGCAAAAGAACTGGGAATGAACCCAAGGGTCACCTACCCATCAAAACTGAGTATTTTGTTTCAGGGGAAAATATGGTCATTCAGTGGAATAGAGGACTTTCAAGCATTCTTGAGGAAAAAACCAGAACTGAATAGAAAATTTGACATCCAGACACAAGAAGGAAGAGATGCCTGAGAAGGTAATCAGGGAAAAGAAATCAAAAGGAACTTATCAAAGTTGAACTATTTACATTCCTATATGGAAAATCAATAACGGTGACTGATGATATCTTTCTCACTATGAAAATAATGGAAGAAGGGGGTGTGGTCATATGAATACATATGTGAATGTGTGTGTATATGGTTACAGTTATATATGGATAGAGGGCATAGGTTGAATTTGTTGGGAAGGGAGAATACTCAAGGGATGAAATTATGAGGTGAGAGAGGAAAGTAGCAAGAGGAGATGGGGAGAGACAGGGTAGGGTAAACTATCCCATGTAGAAGAAGCAAGGGGAAGTGGTTGCAAAGGAGGGGGAGAATAAGGAAGGCTAAAAAAGCAAAACCACATTCACATTGAATTTGGTTCAGGGAGAAAATGACATACATACTAAATGGGATATCTCAACCTGCAGCAGGATAGGGGGAAGGGGGATGAGAGGAGGGATGATGGATGGGAGGGCATCCTTGGGGGGAGGGGAGGTTGGAAGTACCCACTATAGAAGAGGGACAGGATCATGTAGGGAATGGACCAGGTGGGGGGTGGGATGAGTGGGAGGGAATTATAAGCATCCTTGTACAACATATCTACTATGATAATATTTTGCATAGCTAGACATGTACAACATATACTGAATTACTTATCTCCCAAGAGGGAATGGGTGACAAGGGAGGAAGGAAATGGATCTGAAATTCGAGATCATAACATTAAATGTTCCATATATATATAAATACTATTACTAATACTCTTTTGCTTGTAATAAGGAGATAAGATGTGCAGGCATTGGGACACAAAGATTCACCTTCCTCTAATGGAAAAGTCGATGGGGGTATGGGAGAAGGTATGGGAGAGAGCAGATTGGAGGAAGCGATATCTTGTGGGACTACTATTCTGGGAGGTTGGGTAGGGGAATAATGGGGGGAAAAATGATTGTAACTCAAAATCTGGCAGAAATGAATGATGTAAAACAGAAGTTAATAAAGCATTTGTTTAAAAAAAATTAAAAAAATTAAAGAAAAAAAATTTATGTTTATTTTTAGTTTACAATATTCATTTCCACAAGATTTTTAGTTACAAATTTTCTCCCTGTCTTTCCCCTACCCACCACCCCAAATCAGTGATCCCACTGAGTATCCTCTCCACCAATCTGGTTTCTCCTATATCCTACGCCAATGCCCCTCCAACTATCCAGTATGGCTAGATGTATCTCCATACCCCAGTGCCTGTATATCATATTTCCAGTTGTGTGTAAAAAAATAGAAATAATAATAATAACAAAATAATAATTTTTTAAACGTTTAATGTTAAAACATTGAATTCTAGATTCTTTCTCTTCTTCCCTTGTCATCCACCCTTACAGGGAAGATAAGCAATTCGATATAGGTTGTAAACATGTAGTTATGCAAAACATTTCCATAATGGATATATTGTGAAAGATTGACTATATTCCTTCCATCCTATTCTACCCCCCACTTGTTCCTTTTTCTACTTTGACCCTGTCTCTTACCAAAATGTGTGCTTCTAAATATCCTCCCCCGCAATCTGCCTATCTTCTATTATCCCCCCTCTTAACCTCTTTCCTCATATTTTCCTGCATAGTAAGGTATCCAATTTTGTGTTTATGTTATTCCCTCATCAAGCCAAATTAAATGAGATTAAGCTTGTCCCATTCTCTTTTGCCTTCCTGTCCTTCCCATCCACTGTAACAGTCTTCCCTTGCCTCTTTTATATGAGATAATTTACCCTATTCTGTCTCTCCCTATCTCCTCTCATTTTATTCCTCTCTCACCTCTTAATTTTATTATTTAAATATCATCCCTTCCTATTCAATTGGTCTTGTGCCCTCGGTCTGTGTATACTTATACATATATATACTCACTCTCATATATATGTATATGTATATATATATATATGTATATATATTCATATGAATATAGACACCCTTATATAGACATATATATGTATACTGTGTGTGTATGTATGTATATGTGTGTATACATTTATATTCCCTTCAACTATCCTCATACTGAGAAAAGTGTCATAAAGTTGCAATTATCATTTTTCCATGTAGGAATGTAAATAGTTCAACTTTGATAAGTTCCTTATAATTTCTTTTCCCTGTTTACCTTCTCCTGCTTCACTTGATTTTTGTACTTAAATGTCAAATTTTCTATTCAACTCTGTTTTTTTTGTTTTTTAGCAAGAATGCTTGAAAATCCTCTTTTTCATTGAATGTCCAAATTTCCCCCTGAAACATTATACTAAGTTTTGCTTGGCAGGTGATTTTTGGTTTTAATTCCAAGCCCTTCTATCCCTTAATGTAGAAGCTGCTAGATCCTGTGTTATCCTGATTGTTTCCCCACAATATTCAAATTGTTTCTTCCTAGCTGATTGTATTATTTTCTCCTTGATCTGGGAGCTCCAGAAACTAACTATAATATTGCTAAGAGTTTTCTTTTTGGGATCTATTTTCAAGAAGTGATTGGTGAATTCTTTCAATTTCTATTTTTCCCTTGGGTTCTAAAATATCAGCGCAATTTTCCTTGATAATTTCTTGAAGGCTGATTTCTAGGTTCTTTTTTTTGATCATGGCTTTCATGTAGCCCAATAATTTTTAAGTGATCCCTCCTGGATCTATTTTCCAGGCCAGTGGTTTTTCCAATGAGATATTTTACATTGGCTTCTATTTTTCTTTCTTTGTTCGTATCTGTTTAACAGCATCTTGATTTTCATAACGTCACTTGCTTCCATTTACTGCAATCTAATTCTGAAGGAATTATTCTCTTTAGTGAGCTTTTTTTAAACAAATGCTTTATTAACTTCTGGTTTACATCATTCATTTCTGCCACATTTTGAGTTACAATTTTTTTCCCCCATTTTTCCCCTACACACCATCCCAGAATAGCTGTCCCACAAGATATCACTTCCTCCAATCTGCTCTCTCCCATATCTTCTCCCATACCCCTTTTGATTTTTCCATTAGAGCAAAGTGAATCTCTGTGCCCCAGTGCCTGCACATCTTATCTCCCAATTACATGCAAAAGTGTATTAATAATAATAATAGTAATAATAATAATATTTATATATATTTGAAATATTTAATTTTAAGACCTTGAAATTCAGATCCATTCCCTTCCTACCTTGTCACCCATTCCCTCTGGAAAGATAAGTAATTCAGTATATGTTGTACACATCTAGCTATGCAAAACATTACCATAGTAGATATATTGTACAAGGCTGCTTATAATTCCTCTTTGCCCCCAAAATAGGAGTCTAATGTTGCATTTTTCTGTTTATTTTGTTTCCTTTGCCTTGGCATATTTCCAATTAATTACTTAACTTTTGGGCTTGTTGCCATCGTAGGACTCTGCCACCAGACAGGGGAGCTTCCATCCTGAATGTTGGGTCCTCATAACTTCCGTTTCTGGCAAGCTGGATACCCACCCCACTACCTCCACCCCAAAGCGCAATCCAGATCCAGGGAGGTTAAAGCAAGAGCGATTACCCCCCAAGATTCCTAGATCTCCCTACGGTTCTCAGGCCAGGAGCTGGAGCTGCCACTGCAAACTGTAAAATGGCATGTCTCCTCAGCGGTTTGTAGCCCCTAGGGGAGGAAACCGAGGCGTTCCCCAAATACTGGTCCCAAAGGCCATAGGGCACTAACCTCTCTCTTTGTCCTAGGCATGTCTGTGTTGATAATTCTGGAATCACCACAGGTGCTGGTGTTCTGGGGTCCCTCCAGCCGGCTCCTGGCCCAGCCTCCCTGGGGCTAAAACCACGGCTCAAGCAGACCTTGGTTCGGCTCTCTTCACACTGTGCTCTGTGCTGCTGGCTCCCAGAGTGCTGCGCTGGTCCTTCCTACAGGGCTCCTGGGCTGTCCTCAGTGGGAGTTTAGGTTCTCTGTGTTGTTCTGTGGGTGATGGGGCTCCAGAAGTTGTAGAGTCCCCTTTTAGATAGTTTGGAGGTGATCTGGAGAGAGAATGCCTTGGATGTGCTGTTTCTATTCTGCCATCTTGGCTCCGCCTTTAGTGAGCTTTGGAGATTCTTTTTCCATCTGGGAAATTCAGCTTTTAAGGGCATTCTTCTCCTAATTGACTTTTTGGGCCTCTTTTGCCATTTAAGTTTGTCATTTTTCAATGTGTTATTTTCTTCAGTCAGGTTGTTGACTTGCTTTTCTTGATTTTCTTGCATCATCCTTTTGCTTCCCAATTTTTCCTCCACTTCTCATATTTTATTTTCAAAATCCTTCTTGGGTTTCTAAATGGCCTGTAACCAGTTCATATTTTTCTTGGAAGCTTTTGGTGCAGGTGTTTTGACTTTGTTGTCTTCCTCCCATTCCATGCTTTGATTTGTTTTGTCCCTAAAAAAGGAATTTAAGGTTTGATTGTTGTGCTTGCTTTGCTTTCTTTGCTTGTTCGTTTTGACACTCAATTACTTGGCTTTTCAGCTTTTTGTCATAGTAGAATTCTGCCTCCAGAGAGGAGAGCTTTGTCCCCAAGCACTGGGGCTTTTGCAGCTGCTGGAGATATTAGTTGAGTGCCCTCTCTGAAGCCTCCAAAAGCTCTGGCAACTGGCCACGCACTCCAGGACCTCCACACAAGACAGTGATCCAGATCTAAGCAGGTTAAAGCAAGGGCAATTACCTTCTGAATAGTAGCTTGGTCCCCCTACAATCTGCAGGCCAGGAGCTCTGAAGCAGCCACATGGTGGTGGCTGCAGGGCCACAGCACCTCTGCTTCTTCATGCCCCAGTGGGCAGGGTACACACCCCCCCCCCCAGTTTCAACAGACTTCCACACTCACCTTTGTCTTTGGTCATCCACTTTCCCAAAGTCAGCTCCAGATCCTGCTGGTTGAGGCTGCCCTGGGGCTAAAACCACAGGCCCACATGGGGCTTGGCTCTACTCCCAGCATGCTTTGATAGACCCTCCCTGTAGGACTGCCAGACTGCCTTCAGTGGGAGATTTGTTTCTCTGTCACTTTGTGGGTTCTGTATCTCTAAAGTTTGTTTAGAGTCATATTTTATAGGTATTTGAAGTGGTTATGGGGGAGCTCATGGAATTTTCCTGCTTCTATACAGCCATCTTGGCTCTGCCATTTGAATTGGAAATTTAACTTAGTAGACTATGACAGCTGTCTAGGTAAAGTGGTGCTGAGGGTCTGAACTCCATTCATAGTGTGATCAGAGAGAAAACCATGGATGTGATGATGTTGCAGGGATAAATTTTTAAAATATTTGTTAATTTTTTTAAAAAAATATTATTTTTTTTCATTTTCAGCATTCACTTTTTGTAAGATTTTGAACTCTAGATTTTTTCCCCCTCACTACCTTACCCCCCTTTCCATGATAGCATGCAATCTGGTATAGGATATACATTGTAATCATCTTTAAAATATTTCCACATTAGTTATGTTGTCAAAGAAGAATCAGAGTAAAAGGAAAAAAATATGAGAAAGAACAAAAAAAGAGAAAACAGTATGCTTTGATCTACATTAGACTGAATTTCTTTCTCAGGATGTAGATAACATTTTCGATCATGAGTCTTTTGTAATTATATTTGATTGTTCCATTATTGAGAAGAGCTGGGTCTATCAAAGTCAGTCACCACTGTTACTGTGTACAATGTTCTTCTGGTTCTGCTCACTTCACTCATCATCAGCAAGTTTTTCCAGATTTTTCTGAAGTGTGCCTGCTCAGCATTTCTTATGGAACAATAATATTCCATTAATTCCTATACCACAACTACTTCAGTCATTACCCAATTGATGGGCATCACCACAATTTCCAACTCTTAGTACCACAAAAGGAGCTACTATATTTTTTGTACATTCAGTCCTTTTCACTTTTTTATATCTCTTTGGGATAAAGACCTAGATCTGGTATTGCTGGATCAGAGGGAATGCTCAGTTTTATACTCCTTCTGGCATAGTTCCAAATTGTTCTCTAGAATGGTTGGATCAATTCACGACTTCACAAGTTCACAATAGTGCATTAGAGTTCCATATTTCCCAAACCTTCTCCAACATTTATCGTTTTCCTGTTTTATCATGTTAGCCAGTATGGTAGATGTGAGGTGGTACCTCAGAGTTGTTTAAATTTGAATTTCTCTAATGAAGAGTGATTTAGAACACTTTTTTTTTATCTGATCATAGATAGCTTTAATGCCTTCATCTGAAAACCCTGTTCATATCATTTGACCATTATCAATTGAGGAATGACTTGTATTCTTATAAATTTGACTAAGTTCTCTATATATTTTAGATATGAGTCCTTTATCAGAGACATTGCCTATAAAAATGTTTCCTAGGCTTCCCTTTTAATCTCAGGTGCATTGTTTTTTTTGTGCAAAATTTTTTCAATATGATGTAATAAAAATTATACATTTTGAATTTCATAATGTTTTCTATCTCTTCTTTGGTCTTAAATTCTACTGTTCTCCATAGATATAACAAGTAAATTATTCCTTCCTCTCCTAATTTGCTTATAGTGTCACTCTTTATGTCTAAATTGTGTACCCATTTTGATCTTATTTTTGTATATGGTATAAGATATTGGTCTTTGCCTAGTTTCTGCCATACTATTTTCTAGTATTCCCAGCCGGTTTATTGGGGTGTGTGTGTGTGTGTGTGTGTGTGTGTGTGTGTGTGTGTGTGAAATAGTGAGTTCTTATCACAGAAGTTGGAGTCTTTGAAATTATCAAACAGTAGATTACTATAGTCATCGACTACCAAGTCTTGTGTACCTAACTATAGCAGCATGCACCCCAGTATCCACAGAGTGGCTGCCAACACAGTTTTTTAGATTTGCTTTTCTAAAAGAAAGCAACTTAAAATGGGTTAACAAGCTTACTTTAATCAATCAAGCATATATCATTTTCCTAGTTCAGGGGAAAAAGGTCAGCACTGTGAACTTCAGATCAAGCAGACAGGCTTCCAAATTGTCCAACCATTACATCCATACCAAAGCACAGTTACCAGAGAGGGAAGCATCATCATCTGGGTTTTCAAAGCCAGGGGGCTCTCAATAGCTGACCAGAGTCTCATCTGGTCAAATTACACAACACTTCTCAAAGTGAGCCCCCAAACAGTGTCTCACATCAGGGATTATTTAGCCTTCTCCTGGGTCAGAGAATGTAACCACCCTCTTGACCTACTGCCCAATCACACAGCATCAAGGTATGGGCATTCCTGAAAACCAAGCCTCCTGCCACAGGCTCCATGTGACCACATTTAGCCTATAAAGAGGCAGAGTATATTTTGACATCAAGGAAGGTTCTCAGAGTGTCTTAAGCCTATCAAAGGGCCTAGCGGCAGGGAAGATCTTTATATTTGCATTTCCATTACTCTAACCTATTCCATTGATCCATCACTCTATTTTTTAGCCAGTACCAATTAGTTTTGATGATTACTGCTTTATAGTATAATTTAAGATCTGTCTTGGCTAGCATTCCTAGCATTTCCTTTAATTAATTCCCTTGATATTCTGGCTCTTACTTCCTTCCAGATGAAATTTGTTATTTTTCCTAGCTCTATAAAATAAATTTTTGGTAGTTTTACTTGTATGGCATTGAATGAATAAATCAATTTGGTAGAATTATCAATTTTATTAATTTAATTTGGCCTACCCATGAGCAACTGATATTTTCCCAATAATTTATATCTGATTTTATTTATATATTATATATATATATTATATTTATATTACATATATCATATTTATATTATTAATATCTGATTTGTGTGAATAGTGTTTTGTTTTTGTGTTCATACAGTTTCTTCATTTTTCTTGGTAGGTAGACTCCCAATATTTTATATTGTCCAGAGTTACTTTAAGTAGAATTTCTCTTTCTATCTTTTTCTGCTAGCCTTTGGTAGTAATATATAGAAATGTGGATGATTTGTGTAGGTTTATATTATATCCTGCAACTGTGTTAAAGTTGTTAATTATTTCAAGTAGTTTTTTTACTTTATTCTCTAGGATTCTCTGTGTATATTATCATATCATCTGCAAAGAATCATAGCTTAGTTTCTTCTTTGACTATTCTAATTCCTTCAATTTCTTTTTCTTATTGTAAAACCTACCATTTCTAGTACCATATTGAGTAGTGATAGTGATAATGGGCATCCTTGTTTCATCCCCAATCTTACTGGAAATGCTTTCTCTCAGTTACATATAATACTTGCTGATGATTTTAAGGAGATGCTACTTATCATTTTAAGGAAGACCTCATTTATTCCTATGCTCTCTAGTGTTTTTAATAGGGATGGGTGCTGTATATTGTCAAAAGATTTTTTGCATCTATTGAATTGCATGATTTCTCTTAGTTTTGTTGTTGATATGGTAAATTATGCCGATAGTTTTACTAATATTGAACTAGCCCTGAATTTTTAGTGTAAATCCTACCTGGTCATAGAATATTATTCTTATGATAAATTGCTGTAATCCCTTTTGCTAATATTTTATTTAAAATTGTTGCATCTATAGTATTAGGGAAATTGTTATATAATTTTCCTTCTCTACTTTGGCTCTTCCTAGTTTAGGTATCAACACCATATCTGTATAATAAAAATAATTTGGTAGGACTCCTTCTTTGCCCATTTTTCCAAATATTTTATATATTATTGGAATTAATCACTCTTTAAATGTTTAATGGAATTCACCTGTAAATTCATCTGGCCCTGAGGATTTTTTCTTAGGGCGTTCATTGATAGCATGTTTAGTTTCTTTCTCTGAGATGGGTTTGTTTATTTATTTCAATTCCTCTTCTGTTAATCTGAGCAATTTAAATTTTTATACATATCCTTTCATTTCACGAAGACTGTCAGATTGTAATGGCAAGCAAAGTAATACGTAGTTCCTTGTTTCATTTATTCAAGTGCCTTTGAGCCTCACCTCTGATTGTATGAGTCTTTGTTGGAAACAGTATACATTGTGTTTCCCTTAATAGTCCTATGGGCATTTGGGGACCTTCCTTGCCCTTAATGGGCCTAACATAATCATGTGGTGCCCCTGGTGGGAAGAATTTGTCAAAAGAATGATTACAGGAAGGGTGGCACTGAAAGGTTATAAGAGGAAGGTGCAGAGCATATAAAAGCTGGAGCAAAGCTGGGACCAAGCAGAACTGGGAGGAAAGATGCTTTTCATGTAGGCACTCTGTCATTCTGTTCTATCTGTTACTTTTTTCAGACTGAAGCACTCTGACATGCAGTTGGGCAAAATAGCTCCTAATTACCATTGTAATTTCCTCTTCATTGGTGGTGAGTTCACTCTTTTTATTTTTGATACTAGTAATTTGGTTTTCTTTTTTTTAATCAAATTAACAAAATATTTATTTTATTGTTGTTGTTGTTGTTGTTTTATTCTATTCTTTGTTTTTCACATTTTTTCCTAATTTAGTATTTATTTGGGTATATTCAATTTGTTCTTTTTCTAGCTTTTTTTAGTTGCATACCCAATTCACTCATCTCCTCTTTATTTTATTTATATAAGTATTTAGAGATATAAAATTTTGTGGGGATAGAATTGAAGACAACACCTAACTGGTGATGGGAGGCATGAGGGAATGAAACATTACAAGTGAATTAAAGCTTTCAAAACTGGGTGACTGGGAAAATTTTGATAACAAAGAAATAAGGGAGCTTAGAGGAGGAGGGGTTGGTATTAGGGAAGAGGATGACAAAAATCTGGGACATGTTTAATTTAGTCATCCAGGTGGACATGCCTAGCAGACAGCTGGCAATGTAAGACTGGAGTTTATGAAAGAAATCCAGGATATATGTCTATGTGTGTATGTGTTTGTGTATGTGTGTATATGTGTAGATATACAGCTATGTTTTGGGGGTGGTTGTTTTCATCTTGACATTAATTACTCTTTCATTGCACTTTAATATATAACCTTGGTGAATAGCTGTGGCCAATATATTTACCATCCTACAGCCAAGTTTACAATAAGTCTCTCCATATTTAACTAGTTTGGGGAGAAAAACAAACAAATAAAAACCTCAGGAGAGCTAAACAACATGTCAACAAAGGCAAATAGTATATACAGTGTGTCACAACAATAGTGAATCACTTTGAGGATTATAAAAACAAAAAGAAAAATAACTGGAGAGAACTGCATTTTCTCATCTCTTTTCAGGTATCAAGTTTTTGCATTCAGTTTCTTTTCTTGTTTTTCTTTCTATATGTATTGCTGTAGTCACTTATAATCTTTTCCTGATTCCCATAAATTTATAATGGTTTCCCCATGTTTACCTAAATATGTTAATATTTATTGTGCTTTATAGCATAGTAATGTTTTACTACATTAATATACCAGTTTGCTTAATCACTCCCCAACCAATGGGCATCAACTTTGTTTCCTGGTCTTTTACACCAAAGAAAGTTCTACAATATTTTGGAGTATAAGGGATCCTCCTCTCTGTTGCTGATCTCTGTATGTGTATATATCCAAGGAGAAGGATTTTTGAGTTAAAGGATTACCGCATTTTAGTCACCTTTTCAGCATATTTATTTATTTATTTACTTACTTACTTACTTATTCACTCACTCATTTATTTATTTATTTGTTTGTTTGTTTGTTTGTCTGTTTGTTTATTCATTCATTCATTCATTTTCTTATTTACTTATTTATTCATTCATTTATTTATTTTTATCCATTCATTCATTCGTTTGTTTGTTTGTTTATTAAAAGCAATTGGGGTTAAGTAACTTGCTCCAGGTTACACAGCCAGTCATTATTTATATGTGGGCACTCATTTTCTGAGGCCAGATCCCATCTCAGGTCATCCAGGCTCTGGGGCGGCTGCTCTTACTCACTGCGCCACCTAGCTGCCCCTTCAGTATAGATATGAATTTCTTTCCAGAATTATTTTAAAAATTCATAGATCTATTAAGAGCATTAGCATCCCTATTTTTCCACAGACCATATAACATTGTCTAATCCTATATCTCTATTATATTTAATGATTTGCTAGGTGTGAGGCAAAACTTAAGTGTTGTGTTGATTTCTATTTCTCTTATGAGTGATGTATACCTGTCTTTCCTATGATTGCTAATAGTTTAAAGTTCTTGTGAGAGTTGTATATTAGCATCATTTGAACATTTATCAATTGTAGAGAGATTCTTAGTGTTACAAACTTAGGTAAATTCCCCATATATCTGAGATATTTGAACCTTATAAGAGATAGTTGATGCAAAGATATTTTAACCAAATATCCTATCTGCATTGCCTTTGTTCACACAAAACTATTTCCCTTTGATGTGATCAAAGCTCTCTTTGTATAATCACCTTTGTCCTTTGTTAGGTTATGAATTGTCCTTGAAATCATAGTTGTAAATGTTAGTAAATGTAGGTGATTTTTTTAAAACCTTATTAATGGTGTGACCTTAATAATAAGCTCATGGAAATATTTTAGGCTTTATGTGATACATATGGTATAGGATGTTGGCCTAAATTAAATTTCTTTTTCTCTATTTCCAATTTTGCCAGAATTTTTTGCCAAACAGAGAATTCTTTTGACAATAATTTATGTTCTTAGATTTCTTTGCCACTATTAGTGAGTTCTATTATTTCTCTTTCTTCCTTATGTAGTTTACACCTCTGATTGTTTAATATTTCTACCAGTAATATTGAAATTCTAAAGCTTGAATATGAGATTTAATGGTGAGTTAGTTATTTTTTAATGATGAAATCTTAATGATTTATCCTATCTGTTCATTATCTTCTCTTTTTAAATCTTCTGGGAGATTTTCTAGTAAGTTACACCAATTATGGCATTTCAGACTTTTGATATTTTTGTGATGTTATTGTCTGTTCAATTGCCTTTCTTGGAAGGTCTATAAACCTTTGGTTGTTTAATTGCATTATATTTTCAATATCTGATTGCAATATTATCTTACTTGTTCTTCCAATATTGTTTTTCTTTTTTCTTTTTTTTAAACAAATACTTTATTAACTTCTGTTTTACATCACTCATTTCCGCCAGATTTTGAGTTACGATCATTTTCCCCCCATTATTCCCCTACCCAACCTCCCAGAATAGCAGTCCCACAAGATATCGCTTCCTCCAATCTGCTCTCTCCCATACCTTCTCCCATACCCCCATCGAATTTTCCATTAGAGGAAGGTGAATCTTTGCATCCTAATGCCTGCACATCTTATCTCCCTATTACAAGCAAAAGAGTATTAATAATAGTATTTATATATATTTGAAACATTTAATGTTACGACCTCAAATTTCAGATCCATTTCCTTCCTCCCTTGTCACCCATTCCCTCTTGGGTGATAAGTAATTCAGTATATGTTGTACATGTCTAGCTATGCAAAACATTATCATAGTAGATATATTGTACAAAGCTGCTTATAATTCCCTCCCACTCATCCCACCCCCCACCTGGTCCATTCCCTACATGATCCTGTCCCTCTTCTATAGTGGGTACTTCCAACCTCCCCTCACCCCAAGGATGCCCTCCCATCCATCATCCCTCCTCTCATCCCCCTTCCCCCTATCCTGCTGCAGGTTGAGATATCCCATTTAGTATGTATGTCATTTTCTCCCTGAACCAAATTCAATGTGAATGTGGTTTTGCCTTTTTAGCCTTCCTTATTCTCCCCCTCCTTTGCACCCACTTCCCCTACATGAGATAGTTTACCCTACCATGTCTCTCCCCATCTCCTCTTGCCACTTTCCTCTCTCACCTCATAATTTCATCCCTTGAGTACTCTCCCTTCCCAACAAAATCAACCTATGCCCTCTATCCATATATAACTGTAACCATATACACACACATTCACATATGTATTCGTATGACCACACCCCCTTCTTCCATTATTTTCATAATGAGAAAGATATCATCAGTCACAGATATTTCTTTTCCATATAGGAATGTAAATAGTTCAACTTTGATAAGTTCCTTTTGATTTCTTTTCCCTGATTACCTTCTCAGGCATCTCTTCCTTCTTGTGTCTGGATGTCAAATTTTCTATTCAACTCTGGTTTTTTCCTCAAGAATGCTTGAAAGTCCTCTATTCCACTGAATGACCATATTTTCCCCTGAAACAAAATACTCAGTTTTGCTGGGTAGGTGACCCTTGGGTTCATTCCCAGTTCTTTTGCCCTCTGGAATATCATATTCCATGCCCTTCGATCCCTCAGTGTAGAAGCTGCCAGGTCCTGGGCTATTCTGATTGTGTTTCCACAATATTGAAATTGTTTCTTCCTGGCTGCTTGTAGTATTTTCTCCTTGATCTGGGGATTCTGGAACCTGGCTATAATATTCCTGGGAGTTTTCTTTTTGGGATCTTTTTCAGGAGGTGATCGGTGGATTCTTTCAACCTCTATTTTGCCCTCTGGATCTAAAACATCAGGGCAGTTTTCCTTGAGAATTTCTTGAAGGGTGATTTCTAGGTTCTTTCCTTGATCATGGCTTTCAGGTAGTCCAATAATTTTTAAATTGTCTCTCCTGTATCTATTCTCCAGGTCAGTGGTATTTCCCATGAGATATTTCACATTGCCTTCTAATCTTTCGTTTGTTTGGATCTGCTTAACAGCATCTTGATTTCTCATAAAGTCATTAGCTTCCATTTGCTCCAGTCTAACTCTGAAGGAATGAATCTCTTCAGTGAACTTTTGAGATTCTTTTTCCATCTGGCAAATTCGACTTTTTAAGGCATTCTTCTCCTCATTGCCCTTTTGGGCCTCCTTTGCCATTTGAGCTAGTCTATTTTTTAAGGTGTTGTTTTCCTCAGTCAGGCTGTTGACCCTCATTTCATACTTTTCCTGCATCCTTCTCATTTCTCTTTCCAATTTTTCCTCCACTTCTCTTATTTGATTTTTAAAGTCCTTCTTAAGGTCCTCTATGGCCTGCAACCCGCTCATGTTTTCCCCTGGGGCTTTTGGAGCAGGACTTCTGACCTCACAGTCCTTTTCCCGCTCTATGCCCCCAAAATAGGAGTCTAGAGTTGCATTTTTCTGTTTCCTTTGCCTTGGCATGTTGCCACTTAATTGCTTGACTTTTGGGCTTGTTGCCACACTATGGCTTTAAGGCCAGATAGAGGAATTTTCGTCCCGAACGTGTGGGGGGCAACTTCCGTTTCTGGCAAGCTGTAAACCCACCCACAACTTCCACCCTAGATCACAATCCAGATCCAGGGAGGTTAAAGCAAGAGCGATTACCCCCAAGACTGATCGCTGGATCTCCCCACGATTTGTAGGCTGGGAGCCGGAAATGCCTCTGAAAACTACAAAATGGCGTGTCTCCTCAGCAGCTTCTAGCCCCCAGGGGAGGGAGCTGACGCATTCCCCAAATACAGGTCCCAAAGTCCATAGGACACTAACCTCTTACTTTGTCTTAGGCAAGTCTATGTTGATAATTCTGGAGTCTCCACAGTTCCTGGTGTTCTGGGGTTCCTCCAGCTGGCTGCTGGCCCTGCCGCCCTGGGGCTAAAACCTCAGCTCATGTGGACCTGGGCTTGGCTCGGCTCCTGCGCTCTGGGCGCTGCCGGCTCCCAGTCCGCTGCGCTGGTCCTTCCTGCAGGGTGCTGGGCTGTCCTCAGCGGGAGGTTAGCTTCTCTGTGTCGTTCTCTGGGTGCTGGGGCTCCAGAAGTTTTTCAGAGTCCTTTTTTACATAGTTTGTGGAGAATCTGGGGGCAGAGAGGCTTGGACGAGCTGTTTCTACTCCGCCATCTTGGCTCCGCCCCCAATATTGTTTTTCTTGAGTTCTATAAATTTATATTTTGCCTCAGTGTTTATTTTAGTTCCAAAGCTACCATTCATATTATCAGAGAATGTACCGTTTTGGGCAGATTCTCCATCATTTGCTCTAGAATATATTTTTTTCTTTGTAGCTCTTCTTTGGAAATTCTAATTTCATTCCTTTCATTCTTTCATAATTCTCTTAAAATTATTTTCTTTTATATGACTTTATTTATTTTATATATACCCATGCCCAAACTAGACAGCTATCTCATAATAAACAAATAAATGAAAGATAGAGGGAGAAAAACATTTTAGTAAAAGTAATCAAACTATCAATTATGTTTCTTAGTACATATGGTGTTCTACTTCCATTGTCATCCACCTCTGCAAAAAGTGAAACATTCTTTTTCATGTCTCTTCTTCAACGTTGACTTTGTTTAGTAATAATACAGAGTCCAGGAAGAAAGAAGGATGCTTTGGTAGAACACAGTATAGATTTATGACTTTTGACTTGTGTGTGTACACTCCCACAATAGGAACCTATACTGTGCTCCCTGTGTTTGTGAGAGTTATCTTTAATTGACTCCTCTCAGCAGTATCTTTCCTACTGCTTAGCAAGGGAAGGTCATAAATTCACCTTTCTCAGTTGTTTGGGAAGTAAAGAACTGGTGACTGTAGATGGAAATGGGGTGATTTTGTGTTAGGGCTGCTTCCTATGACCTAGAAAAGAATTTAGCAAGTATTTCCATCAAGAAGGCTGGATGAAAGTTTTAGTATATGCTCAGACTTCCTTTAAAAACTTCATGTAGCTAGAAAGGCACAAAGTAAGCTAAATAAAAATATTACAAAGAAAAGAAAGAAAGGTAGAGGAAAGTCTTATCAAGTTGGCAGAATAAGAATTGTTGATAACCCAGATGCCCTTCATCATCTCGGAATAACCAAAAAACCATCAAAGGACAAAATACCAAAAAAAAACCAAAACCTAAACATATGTATATATAATATATGTCCATATAAATATATACATACATATGGAAAAATAAATTTTAGAAAATAATTAATCAAAAATTATCACAATAAAACCAGTAGATACTGCTATAAGAATAATGGTGGGAAAATATAAATAAATGCAATACAATGAATAAATTACTTAGAGTAAAAAAAAAATCAGATTAAAATCTTTTGATATGAAGGGAAGTGCTATAATAATCATCAGAAAACCACTAGAAAATAAACTGGAGTAATTTTAAGAAAGGCACGTTTATTTAGAAAACTAATAACAGAACTTAAAAAACATTAAAAATTGGCAGAGGCCCAGAAGATGACCCTGGGCAGCGCAGAGGCATGGACAAGGCTTTTTCATCATGGAAGCAAATTGATCCACCAACCTCAAGGGCTATTGCCAGGCCTATCAATGCAGGGCTGAAACTGGCCAGAGCTGGGTAAGAGTCAAATACAGGGCCCTTGGCAGTGGCAGCAGCTACTCCTGTGAATACCAAACCATAGCCTGGAAATTTAAAAAAGCTCTACCCAAACTTCCAGGGTCCAGGTGGCAGAGTGAATCCTGGCTGCTCCAATTCTCCCCTCTGACCCTGAAAACACAGCAATTACTGCCCCAGAGCAAAACTTTAAAGAGTAAAGGCTTGAGAACCCTAGAGGAAGGTGGCTATGGCCCTGCTTCAAAATGGGTAAAAAGTAGACTGCAAAGACAAAGACTCTGGAGTCCCACTATTGTGAGAGGGAGGAGCCAAATGCACAGGGAGACAGTGTTGACTCCACACCCACAGCTGAAGCCTCAACAAGGAACTGGTCTCAAGCACAGAAAGCATTCTTAGATGAGCTCAAAAAGAACTTTGAAAACTGAATTAGAGAGATACAAGATAAGATGAATAATTCTTTTAAAATCTATTTTTCAAAATTAGAAAAGCTTTACAATGAAGAAAACAGCTCCTTAAAAAGAAAAAAAAATGTGATATGGAAAAGCAACTTCAAAAACTAACCAAGGAAATAATTTGTCAAAAACTAGAATCAACAAAATCAAAGCAAATAACTCTATGAGGAACCAAGAATCAGTCAAACAAAACATCAAAGATGAAAAATTAGAAAAAGAGGTAAAATATCTCAATGGAAAAATAACTGACCTGGAAAACAGATCCAGGAGAGATAAGCTGAGAATCATAGTCCTACCAGAAAGCCATGATGAAAAAATGAGCATAGACAGCATCTTCCAAGGGCTCATCAAGAAAAAATGCCCTGAGATACTAGAACTAAAGGGTAAAATAGAAATTAAAAAAAAAAATCCACTGTTCATCTCTTGAAAGAGATCCCAAATTGAAAAGTCTGTAAAATTTTGTGGCCAAATTCCACAGCTACCAGGTAAAGGAGAAAATACTACAAGCAGCCAGAAAGAAACAATTCAAATATCGTGGAAGCACACTGAGGATCAGACAGGATCTGGCAGCTGTGTAGACACTGAAAGAGTGGAAGAACTTGAATATGATTTTTTGCAAGGCAAAAGAGCTCGGGTTACAACCAAGGATAACCTATCCAGCAAAACTGAACATATTCTTCCAGGCAAGGAGATGGTCATTCAACAGTATAATGGATTTCCAGACCTTCCTGAAGAAAAAGCTAGAGCTCAATGGAAAATTTAACCTCCAATCACAAGCAAGAGAGACATAGAAAGGCAAATAAGGAAAAGAAACACACACACACACAACACACACGCACACACACACACACACACACACACGGTTATTTAATAAGGGCAAACTGTTTATAGACAAGTAGAAGGTATGAGTATAAATTATAAAAAATGACTATAAAAAGAAAAACCTTATTAAGGGCTACAAAAGGACCACAATGGAAGAAGAGGAAAGAATGAAATGGAAAAGGGTAAATTATGCCACAGAAAGAGGCATAAAAACCATATAGTAGGGAGGTGAGCATTATCTTTTATAGCTTTTCCCTCATTGGTTTTGGTGTAGGGAGTGAACAACACAACCAGTTAAGTATAGAACTCTATTGAGAAGAGACACAACAGTATCATAATAGAGGGAAAGAGGGGAGGGAGAGGAGCTTTTCATGAGATTTGTTCTTGCCACTCTTGGTGAAAAGAAGTAATCTATCATATCCTACAGGCAGTAGGAGGGGGGAAGATATTAGAATGGCGGGGGGGGGGGTTGACAGGAGAGAAGAAGTAAGGGAGAAGGGGAAGAAAAGGGAGTGGGGCTGATAAGATGGGAATATTGAGGGAGGTGGTAGTCAAAAGGAAAACTCTTAAGGAGGGGAAGGAGATAGAAAAATATAATCATAAACAGGGGGAGGGAATAGGATGGAGGGAAAGAGATAATAAACTTAACTATGAACATGAATGGGATAAACTTTGCCATAAAATCAAGGCAGATAGCAGAATGGATTAAAAACTATAACACTACAATATGCTGTTTACAAGAAACACATCTGAAACAGGGGGATACACACAGGGTAAAGGTAAAAGACTGGAGCAAAATATATTATGCCTCAGCTAAAGTAAAAAAACAAACAGGCATAGCAATCCTTATCTCAGATAAAGCAAAAGCAAAAATTGATCTAATTAAAAGAGATAAGGAAGGAAACTATATCCTGCTAAAAGGCAGCATTGAAAATGAAGCAATATCATTACTTAACATATATGCACCAAGCAGCATAGCATCCAATTCCTTGAGAAGTTAAGGGAATTGGAGGAAGAAATAGATAGCAAAACTATACTATTGGGGGCTTAGTATAATTTCCACCTCTGAACTTGATAAATCTAACCTCAAAATAAACAAAAAAGAAGAACATTAAAAAGTTAGGGCAGTAGAAGAAACAGTAAATATAACAATAGAGGAAGGAATAGGAAAATCTATGTAAACTGATGTAAAGAAAAACCTTAAAAAACAATATACACAGTAACTACAGAAATGAAGTTGGAAAGGCCAACAAGAAAATAAAAACTGGACTCTTTATTATTACTAAAAACATTCAACTTTGAGGAAGAGGTATGAGAAGGAATCTGCTGCTTTCTTTCTTTCTTTTTCTTTTTTTTTCTGCATAAGTAGAAGACAATGAATGTAGAATACAACGTGCACTGACAATCATAATTGATACTTTGATTACTTTCACTAAAATATTTTTACCTCTACCTTTTTTTTGGTTCTTATGGGATAGCTCTCTAGTTTGGTGACAGGTATATATTAGAAAATTAAAGTTAAATAAAAATAATTTAAAGAGAATAATAAAAGTATGAAAGGAATAAAATTAGAGTTTCCAAAGAAGAACTACAAAGAAAAAAATAGATTTTAGAGCAAATATGGATAATCTCCCCAAAACAGTGCATTCTCTGATATTATGAATGATGAATTTGGAACTAAAAATATAGAGGTGAAATTAAAAATATAACAAAGAACAAACTCAAGAAAAACAATATATAAAGAACAAATATTTTAATATTGCAATCAGACATTGAAGATATAATATAATTAAACAATCTAAAAGTCATAGACCTTACAAGAAAAGCAATTAAACAAGCAAAAACATCACAAAAAATTAAAAGTTTTAAATGTCATAATTGGTGTAACTTGCTAAAAAGACAGGATGGATCCTTAAGATTCTATCATTGAAAAAAAATACATTAAATTTCAAGTTCATGCTTTACAATTTCAACATTAAATAATCAATCTTGCAAACAACAGTGAAGCCCTTCAGATATCAGTAGGGGAAAAAGAGCTCAAATCAATTATGATTTTGCCTCCTTTATAAGAAATCAAAAGGATATTTGGATATATGCTGAAAGCTAAGGAAAGTAAATGGCTTACTCTCACAAAATTACTCATATATATATTACACACACACACACACACACACACTCACACACACATATATGTATGTATGCATATTGCTTTTTGGAGAGGGAGGGCAGGGCAATTGGGGTTAAGTGACTTTCCCAAGATCACACAGTTTTTAAGTGTTAAGTGTCTGAGGCCAGTTTGAATTCAGGGCCTCCTGACTCCAGGGCCAGTGCTCTATTCACTGCCACACCTAGTTGCCCCTGATTGTTTATTTCTGAAGAAATTTGGGGTGAGTTGGGCATGTGACATTCAATTATATAAAACAGAAGAAATGAAAGAAAAAGTAACCAAAGTCCAATAGTAAGCAAAATTAACAGTTCAATAAATGCTTACATTTTTTTTTTAGATAAGTAAGGGTATTTCATTTAAAACTTTCTCTTTATTTAAGGGTTATTATGAGAACAATAAGAAATCACTCAATTTCTCTGTGTCTCAGATTTCTAACCACAAATTTGATGGAGTTTATTTAATGGCCTCCAATTTCCTTATCATTCCAAATCTGTAATCTTATGATATAAATAAAATTCAAAGTGGGGGGGTGAGTCAAAGGCACTATTAGTAGAAAAGAAATAAAACTAATATTTTTTGGACTAGAACACATCATCTTTCATTTATGGGAAGTGGGAAAGAGGGAAGTCTTTCAAATGGCAACATTTGGAATGGGAAATCTCAGAAATGTATTTCATATTAACCTGGTCAAGACAGGAGAAAGAATTTTAATCTTTTTCATCTCTTGCTTTACATGAAGGATACCAGGAGAGCAACTAGAGAGAACTGATGAGGTACATGGAAAGAAGGAAAAAATCAAGTTTTTATGTAAAGGATCTAATCCAGGGTCTTTATAGAATGCTTTTAAGGGAAAACATATTTAATGGAATTGTTTACTGCAGAAAGAGGATGTGCTTCTCTGGAGACCACATCATAAATAGAAGAATGAAGATAACAGTGTTGCCCAGCACAAAATTCAGGCAGCTGGAAGATATAGCTCCAGATTGATAGTATGGCACAGCCCAAGATGAGAAAGGAATAGATAAAAAAACCCGGATTTGGCCCAAGTTTCCCAATTCTGAATGTAGGTCTCCTTTAGTCATATTACATTATCTTTCTGTTGAATGCTATTTGTAGGAAAAAATACTTCAATATGAAGTTCTGCAAATTATAAAATGAGGAAGAGAAGCTGGGATAGATTGTAATTGTGAAAGCTGCTTGGTGAAATAGAGAGGGAATAAGTCTTTAGGTGAGATTCATAATTAAAGAATGGAATACCTGCAGAGAAAGGTTAAAAATGAGGCTAGATAGTAGTATATTCTAGAATGGGGATGATGTAAAGAGTAAGTTGACATTTATCACAAAAGGTCACAACTACAGATGGTATTCAAACAAAGAGCTTGGTTGGGAGAGGGAGTAAGGATCAAGAAGAATTCTGTACCACACTCATCTTGACTGGGAAATATAAGTTTAAAAGAGAAGTTTAAATGGAAAGTAAAGGAGAGAGGAGGGTGACAGAGAGATACAGACAGACACAGACATAGAGAAAGAATGATAGAGTTTTTTTTTATTTCTTTCCCTTTTTTGTTAAAAACCCTTTTGAATATATTTACATAACTCTAGCCAAATATATTTTTGCCAGTCCTTGTAATATGCATTCCATCTCTGACCAGGAGCCAAACATTTCTATATTCCAGGCTATGGTCAAAAAATTAAAATCCCGTTCTCAGACATAGTCTTGTTAACCAGCTGTTCAATTCCCAAATCTGCTTTTCTCTTCTGAAGCTTTAGTTTTTCATTGTAAGTGATGGTGATAACACCATCTGTACTTCTGAAATCTTCAATTTCTTCTCCAAGACTTCCTAATCTTTACCAGTAATTTATAGATTCCTTCTGTCTATATCATCTGTTCTCATGTGAAAAAAATGTAGGTAGATTTAGTCTTATAATTGGAAAATTCTCAGCAAGGTTTATGTGCTAGACATTTGCAACAGGAAGACAGTAAACCTCTCTGTCACTGTAAATAAACTAATAATTAGCTAGGATCCTTTCAGCAAGTGAACAAGTGTGTATTAAATGCTTGCAATTTCTAGACACTATATTACGTGACAGAAAGAAAAACAAAACCATGTTCTGCCCTCAAGGAGTTTAAGTACTAAAGGGGGAAGAAACATATAAACAACTAAAAAAAAGAAAATAAATACAGGTTAGTATATACAGAGAAGATGGAAAGCAAAGTCTCAAGTTAGATAGTATATCTGTCTACATATAGCTATCAAGAGGATGTTATAGCTATAGAAGAAGAAGGAAGAAGGCCTAGGACTAAGCCTGGAGGGATAACAATGATTTGTGTTCATAATTTTGTTGAAGAACCAGTAAAACAGGCTGAGCAAGAGTGGTTGGATAGGAGAATTAAGAAAGACTCTTCCTCCAATCATAAACATCTAGGAAAGTAAAAAAAATCTCAGAAGAGAAGACAATCAACAGTAATAAACTTTACAGGGATGTTAAGAAGGATCACCATTGAAATAGGGTCATGAGATTTGAAAACTAAACAATCACTGGTAACTTTGAATATAGCACTGGTAATGATGAGGGTCTAATTGCAATGAGCTTGGATACTAGTGAGAGAAATGGAGATACTGAGTATATACAGTTGTTTTTTTTAGTTTAGCTATTAAGAAAAGAAGAAATATAGGACTATAGATATAAAATTAAAAATATTTTAATGGTATTTTCCATTAGCAATAGAGAAGAAGTCCATAAACAGGTACAGGTGAAAGGTAAAAGAGAGTGGGACTGATAATGGGAGCAATCTGAGAGAAGCCTGGAGAGGATGGGGTCAAAGTAAAGAAGTTGGCTTTCACAAGGATAAGGATTCAGGATGGCAGTGAGGGAGGAGATAATGGGAAACCACTTGACTCTTTTCCCCTGACTCTTATAAATGATGTTGCCTAGCGATACTTGAGGGTCTACTATTTTCGTACTTAGTAGGACACATGACTGCATTGTATTAGAGTAACCAGTTCACCTCATTGTTTTATTTTTTACTTATATAATTCTTGTTATTGTGTATGCTTTTTCTTGATTCTGTTTATTATCCTTGGCATTAGTTCATGTAGAACTTTACATGCTTCTGTTTAATTGTCATATTTATCATTTCTTAAAGCACAGTAATATTCCATTACATTTAAGTTCCAAAATGTGTTTAGATATTCACCAATCAAAGGGCAATTATTTTTATTTACATATGTATTCTGCCATAAGAAGTACTACTTTCTTTATTGCTTTTTTTTTTTTCTTTTTGGAGGGCAATTGGGATTAAGTGACTTGCCCAAGGTGTCATGGCTAGGTTTTGTTGTGGGTGTGTTAAGTATCTGAGGCTGGATCCGAACTCAGGTCCTCCTGACTCCAGGGCCGGTGCTCTATTCACTGCGCCACCTAGCCACCCCTGGGCATTTTCTTTTTATCAATGACCTTTTTGGTATATATGTTTAGCATTGAAATCTCCATGTCAAAGGGAATGGGCATGTTAGTCACCTTTAGGTTTATAGAACCAAATTATTTCTAATTCCTAGCTGTTCCAACAATATCTGGTAGTATATCTATCTTCCCATAATTCTCCAAATATTGGCTATTCCAACCTTTTGCATTTTTGCCAATATGCAGGGTTTGAAGTAAAACTTCAAGGTTGTTTTGATTTGTATTTATATAACTATGATTGATTTAGAATATTTTATGTGATCCATAGTAGATGGCAATTTTTCTTTTTGAGAAGTCTTAGATAATTTAAGTCTTTTTAAATTTTATTTTATTTAGTATTTTCCCCCAGTCACATGTAAAAAATAACATTTATTTTTAAAACTTTGAGTTCCAAATTCTCTCCTTTCCTCCTCTACCACTGACCCCATTGAGAAGGCAAGGAAATTGATAGATATTATGCATGTGTAGTCATGCAAAACAGTTCCATAATAGTCATGTTGTGAAAGAAAACATAAAGACAAAAAAAAAAACTCAAGAAAAATAAAGTTTAAAAAGTATGCTTCAATCTGTATTCAAACACTGCTCTTTCCCTGGGGATGAATAGCATTTTTCATCATAAGTCCTTCAGAATTGTCTTGGAACATTGTATTGCTGAGAATAGTTAAGTCATTCACAGTTGATCATCTTATAATATTGCTGTCACTTTGTACATAGTACAATTCACTTTGTATGAGTTCATGTAAAATCTTTCCAGGATTTTCTTAGAGCATCCTGCTTGTGATTTCAAAGAGCACAATAGTATTCCATGACAACCACATAGCACAATTTCTTCAGCAATTCCATAATTGATGTGAATCTTCAGAATTTCCAAATTCCTGCCCTGAGGAAAGAGCTGCTATAAATATTTCTGTACATATAAGTCCTGTCCTTTTTTGTTTGTTTTTAAATCTCTTTTGGGAAACAGACCTAGTAGTTATGTTTGATCTAGCATGATTTTACAGCTCTTCAGGAATAGTTGCAAATTGTTCTATAAAATGGTTGAATCACTTCACAACTCCACCAACAGTGCGTTAATGTTTCATATTCCCACACCCCCTCCGAAATTCCTCATTTTTCTTTTCTATCCTATTAGCCAGTCTAATAGATATGAAGTAGTACCTTAGAATTGTTTCCATTTGCATTTGTCTGATCAATAGTGCAGTTGGTGCATTTTAAAAATGTGGTTATATGTAAATAGTTGCTAACTTTACTAACCTAAAGGACAGCCTTAGGTTGTATTCTCAGGAGGGATTGAGGAGACCAGAGAGGAGGGAAACAACTTATAGTTTATTCTAAAATGGCAGGGGAAAGGGGGAGGAAAAGTCTCGCTCCTTATATTATATTAAAGTGAGCACAATTCAAGCATGATTTCCTCATGCATGGGGATATGAACCAATGGAGGGGGGGGGGTGGCAAACCAGTCACATCAGTTGCTGCTCATCAAGTGAGCGGTCTTGTGGAAGACATCCTTATGAGCTGGAAACTAGACTGTTGATGTTGATGACTGAAATCCTTGTCTCTAAGGAGTACAGAGCAGCCCTGGAACCAAGAGGCCCCAAGGCAGTTCCTGATTTCCCATGGAACCAAAAGCACTTGGAACTCACATTGTTCTGTCCAATTACCCCTTTTTGTTTTTGGAAGATCACAAGGTAATATCAGCCTAAATCATTGCTAAGTTATTACAAAGCATTTTAAACATCAAGCCAAGCAGAAGAGGGACACAAAACAATAATGTGCCCACCACTATTTCATCCCCCAGGGCCACCATAGCTTTGGTGAAATCCTTCAATATTCCCTACACAATCTTTGCCATATCCTCCACAAATTGGGCCTCTACAAGTTGATTTTGTATAGTTGATACAGACATAGCAAGAGAAATAGAGGAGGCTATAAGATTGCCCCATAACTGCCATCACCTTCCAAAGTCCTGTCCAAGACTGGCCCTTCTGGGGTACCCGCACAGGTAGAGGAACAGAGTTATAATCAATCAGTGTGGTTTATCAGGTGCCAAGATTTGAGCTCACTGTGCTTTTGTCCAATATAATTTTGCAAGTCAGCCAGTGAGTGGCACAAGATTCTAGTAAAGAAGCGGGTTTACAAGAAGCCCATTCCAGGTCAACAACCCTCTGCCCCCAAGCTATCACCCTTGGCCAGGGTGGCTTCAACATTATTGGGCCATCTGTATTCTTTTGCGTGAACAGGTGGTGAGATGGTGATCATGGTGAAGGCAGCAACCAGCAGCAACATCCCTTGGTGATTCATCTTGCCTATGGTCTCCACTGTAGTCGGGATGGGAGCCTCCTCTTCTTTTGAGTCACTGGGACTGATAACTCGGATAGCTTTTTCAGGACCCCACTGGTGACCTCAACCTGTGGAAATACAAGAATACCTTGGCTCCCAGGTTATAAGGGCCCTCCCAATTACCAGCAGGTGTTCTCCACATAACCTGTCTGTTTTTCATTATTGTAGCACTGTTCCATTTCAAGTTCATGTTTTGATTCCCTCTAAGCTATATCATAGCTGGGGTCAAATCAGTTGCATCAAATTTTAGGCAATTTAATTGTCTTATAGGTCCATCTCCTCTCCCACTATTTTTTTTCTTTGAGATAGTCTTTTATAGTACAATTGGCTCATTCAACAATTAGTTGCAGTCCATGGAGGGGATAGAATATATGGATGCACAGCCATGAACAGTAGCATCAGTGAAAACATTTGGGCCATTGACAGGTTTCATTCATGTCACCTTCAGTTTTATCCATGGCCAATTTGTTCTTAAGGAAAGTGTTCTTAAGCTACTGCCTGCTTGTAAATCTCCAAGGGCTAAGAGCTCTGCCCAGCCTGGCTGAATAGCTATCCAGGAGTCAAGTCTATCTTTTGGGACAGTACTGGCTGAAGGCCAGATAGTTGAGTTGCTTTCAATAATAACCTCTGGCTTATCATCACAGTTTGTTCTAAATATTCAAGTAGGACTCTTTCCTTGTGATTTGGGATAAACCCATTCTATAATACCTTCAGTGTGATGTATAGCCCCATATGGTTGTTGAGCTAATATTAGAGTTGTCTCAAGAGGCATTTTAGGGTCCCATATTTTAGTGTCTCCCTTCTCTATGATGTCTATTGATATCTTCTTAAGGTGAGCCTTAAGTAGTTAAAAAAAATTTCTTTCACCAAATCATGGGTCCCAGACAATTAAAATTATTTTTTTTTATTCCCATGGAGCTGTAATAAACAATAAAGATTTAGTAGATTCCTCCTACATAACTTTCTCAAATTTAACTTGTCCAAATTATTAGACATCTTTTTGATATTTTGCAACTTAGTTAGTAAGTTAGGTTCGTTATTTAGGAACTACATAACTAAAACAAGTTCCCTTCTCAGGCTGAATGACCTTGCCTCTAGAGATGGTTTCCTTGGCAGTTTTACAAAATAAGAATAACTGAGATGGACTTTAGGGAGGGGCTGGGGGTGATGCCTATGCTTCATCAAATCTACATGCAGGAGGAATAGTTTGAATGAGAATAATTAATCCAAATAAAGTTTTTTTCACTACTCTCCTCCTTTCTACACATAGTAATCAATTTTAGGTTTAGCATTTAAACAATAAAGTGACTTAGGTAATAATTTCCATAAGTGATAGCCAAATTGTTTTAGTTGTAATCTCCTTTTAAGCATGGGTAAAGATGTAAATAACTGGTTTCCTATATAGCATGTATAAACATTATAAAACATTAAGTGACATAAACTTTTTACACAAACCTTTTCTCTATCTTTTAGTTCCAACAAAATTCAGATAAAAATTTTGCTTATCTAACACTATTTTTGGCTTAAAATGATCCCCACATAACATTATGACATCAATTTTATTTTCAAATCATCACTAGAAAAATTAATGATAAAAATTGGGCTTATCAAGTTTAGAGGTTTTTCTCCCCGCCTTACAGCTGCAGAGCTTGATAGTGGATGTAGGGGTTTGAATTGGAGAAGTCTACCTGCTTGCTTAAAGGTATGGGCTTCAGGGTACCTCAGGGCTGTTGCTAATGGGGTCCTTGATAACTTTTGTGTGTTTCCTCCCTTTTGCCAGATTGGGGAGGGTAATTTAAATTCCCTATTAAACTTTGACACTCTCTTTTAGCCTAATCTGGAATGAGAGGCTTTAATGAATGTTTGTAAAAATGTTTTCAGCCAATTTTAATTTTTACTTTTGTGTTATATATATTTAAAATTTCTTAGAGAGTGCAAAGCTTTCAACCTACAGTTAGAGGGATTAGGACTCTGGAAAAATCCCAGAGGCATGCCTTGTCCCATTTCCCAGGAAAATGGGGAGCTTGAAGCTTTCAACTTTTAAATGTTTCTTTATCAGATCTTAGCATCATGTTAGGAGTGGCACTAATTCATTTTTTACATTAACTAAAATTAACAGAATGCGTTCAAATTGATTTTCTGTAGTATTAAAAACACAAAATTTTTTTCTCTACTAGGTGAGACAGGAAAGGGTGAAATGCTCCACTGTTTGCCTCTTTGATCTGAGGGAAAAATATCCCTTATCTTATCTCCTTGTCAGCACCCAACTTGGCCAGAATTGAGTTCAAGAAAGAGATCATTAAGCTTTTAAAAACCTCTGTTCACATCTTACATGCAAATAATTTAATCCTATTCACAGAAAATTTCACAGTCCAGCT
This sequence comes from Gymnobelideus leadbeateri, assembly GCA_011680675.1. Taxonomy (NCBI): domain Eukaryota; kingdom Metazoa; phylum Chordata; class Mammalia; order Diprotodontia; family Petauridae; genus Gymnobelideus; species Gymnobelideus leadbeateri. The sequence goes on from WOXC01006187.1 coordinate 108,713, forward strand.
GAAGTTTAAATCTTACAGAATGACAAATTACTCTCACTTATTCTCACAAAGACACATAAACAAAACAGAAATACAGAAAATAATAGAATGGAACACAGAGAATTTGTAGATCTCCTGAAAAGATTAAACAGTTGTTGGCTCTCCAGATAGTAACAGAAGTCAGGTAAAATCTACTTTATAATATTAGAGACAGCTGTATCATACTGAAGTGTTTTGATCCTCCTTTGGCACTTTCCTTTCTGAGGTTAAACACATCTTCAACATATTCCGTAAAAAAAAGACAGAATGGTGAAATACAGGAGTCCTTCTTCCATAAATCTCTCACTCCTCTGTATCTTAGCTGGTTCCCAATATTTGTTTACTATTCTTTTTAACAGTCTTAAATAATATTCTCAGTCTCTACTTTCATTTTGTACCTGATCCTTACAGCTTTTTTAACAAGACCAGGCTCACTTGCTTATTTTTTCTACTCCTTCATCAACCACTTCATGGGGTGAGAAGATACATGAGCATTAGCAGTAACTCCTACCCCAGCAACTTGAGTCTCCATTATTTGTGTGCTAGACTCTTTTATTTTTTCACTTTCACTTTCTTTTTTAAAATAATAGTATATGTATGTATGTATGTATGTATGTATGTATGTATATATATATATATATGAAACATTTAATTTTAAAACTTTGAATTTCAGATCCAGTCCCTTCCTCCCTTGTCACCCACTCCCTCTGGGAAGATAAGCAATTCAGTATGTGTTGTACATGTATAGCTATGCAAAACATTACCATAGTAGATATATTGTAAAAGACTGCTTATATTTCCCTCCCACCCATCCCACCCCCAACCTAGTCCATTCCCTACTTTGATCCTGTCCCTCTTCAAAAGTGGGTACTTCTGGGGCGGCTAGGTGGGGCAGTGAATAGAGCGCTGGCCCTGGAGTCAGAAGGACCTGAGTTTGGAGCTGGTCTCAGACACTTAATCCACACAAACAAAAACCTAGCTGTGTAACCTTGGGCAAATTACTTAACCCCAATTGCCCTAAAGGGGTGGCTAGGTGGCGCAGTAATTAAGAGCACTGGCCTCGGAGTTGGGATGACCCGAGATCAAATCCAGCCTCAGAAAATGAGCACCCACACATAAATAATGACTAGCCGTGTAACCTTGAGCAAGTTACTTAACCCCAATTGCTTTAAAAAAAAATTAAAAGTGGGTACTTCCAACTTCCTCTCCCCCCCACAATGCCCTCCTCTCCATCATCCCCCCTCTCATCCCCCTTCCCCCTACTTTCCTGCAGGGTGAGATATCCCATTTAGTATGTATGTCATTCTCTCCCTGAGCCAAATTCAATGAGAATATGGTTTTGCCTTTTTGCCTTCCTGTTCTTCCCCTCCCCTGCAACTACTTTCTCTTGCCTCTTCTACATGAGATAGTTTATACTACCCTGTTTTTCCCCATCTCCTCTTGCCAATTTCCTCTCTCACTTCTTAACTTCACTCCTCAAGTATCATCCCTTCCCACCAAATTCAACCTGTCCCCTCTATCCATGTATACCTGTAAACATATGTACACACATTCACATATGTATTCATATGCCCATATACCATTCTTCAATTAGCATTTCTTTTCACTGATACCCTTGATGCTCTAGAATTTTGTTCTTCCAAATGAATTTTGTTACTATTTTTCCTAGGTCTGTAAAGTAATTTTTTGGTAAATTGATTGATATGGCACTAAATATGTAATTTAATTTGGGTAAAATTGTCATTTTTATTATATTAGCTCAACCTAGCCATGAGCAATTGATGTTTTTCCAATTAGTTAGATCCAACTTTATTTGTGAGAAAAGTGTTTTGTAGTTTTGATCATATAGATTCTGGGTTTGTTTTGGCAGGTAGATTGCCAAATAATTTATAATGTCTACAGAAACTTTAAATGGGATTTCTATTTCTATCTCTTGCTGTTGTATTTCATTAGAAATATACAGGAATGCCAAGGATTTATGTGGGTTTATTTTATATCCTGGAACTTTTCCAAATTTATTTATTGTCTCAAGTAGCTTTTTACTTGATTCTTTAGGATTCTCTGCATATATCAACATATCACCCACAAAGAGTGATAACTTGGTCCATTCTTTGCCTAATTTTATTGTTTTGATTTCTTTTTATTCTCTAATTGCTACTGCTAACATTTCTAGTACCAGACTGAATAAAAGGGGTGATAGTGGACACCCTTGTTTCACCCCTGATCTTACTAGAAATGCTTCTAGCTTATCCCCATTACATATAATACTTGCTGATGGCTTTAAATAGATGCTACTTATTATTTTATGGAAGACTCCATTTATTCCTATATTTTCTAGTGTTTTGAATAGCCATGGATATTCTACTTTGTCAAGTCTTTTTTTGCATCTATTGAGATAATCTTGTGGTTTCTGCTAGTTTTATTTTTGATATGTTCAATTATACTGATGGTTTTCCTAATATTAAACCATCCTTGCATTCCTGCAATAAATCCAACATGATCAAAGTGTATTATTCTTGTCACAAGTTGCTATAGTCTTTTAGCTAATATTTTGTTTAAATTTTTTGCATCTATATTCATGAGGCAAATTGGTCTACAAGTTTCTTTGTCTCTTTTATCTCTTCCTGACTTAGGTACCATTTTTGTGTCATTAAAAGAATTTGGTTGGACTCCTTCTTCACTAATTTTCCCAAATACTTTGTAGAGTATTAGAATCAATTGTTTTTTTTAAATATTTGACAGAATTTGCTAGTAAATCCATCTGTCCAACGAGATTTTTTCCTAGGGAGTTTACTGATGGCTTATTCAATTTATTTTTCTGAGATGTTGTTATTTAAGTAATTTACTTCCTCTTCAGTTAATCTGGGCAATTTATATTTTTGTAAATATTCATTCATTTCACTAATATTATCAAATTTATGTGAATATAATTTGGCAAAATAATTCCTAATTATCTTTTTAATTTCCTCTTCTTTGGAGGTAGAGTCACCATTTTCATTTTTGATACTCATAATTTAGTTTTCTTCTTTCTTTTGTAAACATATTGGCTAAGTATCTATCAATTTTATTGATATTTTCATAAAACCATCTCTAAGTTTTATTTATTTATTCAATAGTTTTCTAAATTTCAATTTTATTAATCTCTCCTTTGGTTTTCATTATTTTAAATTTAGTGTTTAATTGCAGATTTTCAATTTGTTCTTTCTCTAGGTTTTTCAATTATATGCCCAATTCAATGACATCCCTTTTCTATAATTTATTCAGGTATGCACGCAGGGATATAAAACTTCCCTTAAGAACTGGCTTTGCAGCATGCAACAAATGTTGGTATGTTGTCTCATTATTGTCATTCTCTTGAATGAAGTTACTGATTGTTTCTATGACTTGTTTAACCCTCTAGTTCTTTAGGATTAAATTGGTTAGTTTCCAATTAGTTTTTAATCTGAAATTCCATGGCCCTTTATTGCATTTGCCTTTTATTGCATCATGATCTGAGAACGACGCATTTAATATTTCTGCTGTTCTACACTGAATTGTGAGGTTTTTATGCCCTAGTACATGTTTGATTTTTATGTATGTGCCATGTACCACTGCAAAGAAGGTATATTCCTTTATATCCCCATTCGGTGGATTTTTTCAACCTCTATTTTGCCCTCTGGATCTAAAACATCAGGGCAATTTTCATTGAGAATTTCTTGAAGGGTGATTTCTAGGTTCGTTCTTTGATCATGGCTTTTGGGTAGTCCAGTAATTTTTAAATTGTCTCTCCTGGATCTATTTTCCAGGTCAGTGGTTTTTCCCATGAGATAGTTCACATTGCCTTCTAATCTTTCATTTGTTTGGATCTGCTTAACAGCATCTTGATTTCTCATAAAGTCATTAGCTTCCATTAGCTCCAGTCTAACTCTGAAGGAATGAATCTCCTCAGTGAGCTTTTGAGATTCTTTTTCCATCTGGCAAATTTGACCTTTTAAGGCATTTTTCCTCATTGCCCTTTTGGGCCTCCTTTGCCATTTGGGTTAGTCTATTTTTTAAGGTGTTGTTTTCCTCAGTCAGGCTGTTGACCCTCATTTCATACTTTTCCTGCATTCTTCTCATTTCTCTTTCCAATTTTTCCTCCACTTCACTTATTTGATTTTTAAAGTCCTTCTTAAGGTCCTCTATGGCCTGCAACCTGCTCATGTTTTCCCCTGGGGCTTTTGGAGCAGGACTTCTGACCTCACAGTCCTTTTCCCACTCTATGCCCCCAAAATAGGAGTCTAGGGTTGCATTTTTCTGATTCCTTTGCCTTGGCATGTTGCCACTTAATTACTTGAATTTTGGGCTTGTTGCCACAGTATGGCCTGGTGCCAGACAGGAACTTTTGCCCCAAACGTGTCAGGGGGCCAGCTTCCATTTCTGGCAAGCTGTAAACTCACCCATGACCTCTACCCCAGATCACAATCCAGATCCAGGGAGGTTAAAGCAAGAGGGATTACCCCCCAAAACTGATCGCTGGATCTCCCTACAGTTCGCAAGCCAGGAGCATGTCTCCTCAGCGGCTTCTAGCCCCCAGGGGAGGAAGGCAATGCATTCCCCAAACACTGGTCCCAAAGTCCATAGGGCACTAACCTCTCACTTTGTCCTAGGCATGTCTATGTTGATAATTCTGGAGTCGCCACAGCTGCTGGTGTTCTGGGGTCTCTCCAGCCGGCTGCTGGCCCAGCTGCCATGGGGCTAAAACCTCAGCTCATGGGGACCTGGGCTCCACTCGGCTCGGGTTGGCTCCCCGAGCTCTGCGCACTGCACGCTGCCCGGCTTTCAGAGAGCTGTGCTGGTCCTTCCTGCAGGGCTGCTGGGCTGTCCTCAGCGGGAGTTTAGCTTCTCTGTGTTGTTCTTTGGGTGCTGGGGCTCCAGAAGTTGTTCAGAGTCCCCTTTTACATAGATTGGGGGAATCTGGGGGCAGAGTGGCTTGGATGAGCTATTTATACTCCACCATCTTGGCTCTGCCCCTTGAGAATTTCTTGAAGGATGATTTCTAGGTTCTTTCTTTGATCATGGCTTTCAGGTAGTCCAATAATTTTTATATTATCTCCCCTGGATCTATTTTCCAGGTCAGTGGTTTTTCCCATGAGATATTTCATATTGCCTTCTATTCTTTCATTTGTTTGGATCTGTTTAACAACATCTTGATTTCTCATAAAGTTACTAGCTTCCATTTGCTCCTGTCTAACTCTGAAGGAATGAATCTCCTCAGTGAACTTTTGAGATTCTTTTTCCATCTGGCTAATTTGGCTTTTTAAGGCATTCTTCTCCTCTTTGCCTTTTTGAATCTCTCTTGCCATTCGAGTTAGTCTATTTTTTTTTTTTTGAAAATTAGTGCCCCGGGGCGGCTAGGTGGCGCAGTGAATAGAGCGCCGGCCCTGGAATCAGAAGGACCTGAGTTCGGAGCCGGCCTCCGACACTTAATCCATACAAACAAAAACCTAGCCGTGTAACCTTGGGCAAGTTACTTAACCCCAATTGCCCTAAAGGGGCGGCTAGGTGGCGCAGTGAGTAAGAGCGCCGGCCTCGGAGTTTGGATGACCTGAGATCAGATCCGGCCTCAGAAAATGAGCACCCACGCATAAACCAAATGACTAGCCGTGTAACCTTGACCAAGTTACTTAACCCCAATTGCTTTAAAAAAAAAAAAAAAAAAAAAAGAAAATTAGTGCCCCAAGGTGTCGGTGGTCGTGGTGGCAGTGGTGGCAGAGGTGGCAGCAGTGGCAGCAGCAGTGGTGGCTGTGCCTCAGGCTCTGGCTCCTTCTGCGCTCCTCAGCCCCCGCCATTTCAGAGTGGGCTCAAGAACGGCACTAACGCAGGCGGCCGTGCGGGCCGAAACCCAGCATCTCTCCAGGGTGAAAGAAAGGCCTGCTGAAAATAACTGAATATAAACTTGTGATACTTGGAGCTGTTGGTGTAGGCAAGAGTGCCTTGACAATACAGCTAATTCAGAATTACTTTGTAGATGAGTATGATCCTATGATAGAGGATTCCTACAGGAAACAAGTAGTAATTGATGGAGAGACCTGTCTCTTGGATATTCTTGACACAGCAGGTCAAGAGGAATACAGTGCAATGAGGGACCAGTACATCAGGACTGAGGAGGGCTTTCTATGTGTATTTGCCATAAATAATACTAAATCATTTGAAGATATTCATCATTATAAAGAACAAATAAAAAGTTAAAGTTTCTGAAGATGTACCCATGGTCCTTGTAGGAAATAAATGTGATTTACCTTCCAGAACAGTAGATACAAAACAATCTCAGGACTTAGCAAGGAGTTATGGAATTCTTTTCATTGAAACATTGGCAAAAACAAGACAGGGTGTTGATGATGCCTTTTATACATTAGTTTGTGAAATTCGAAAACATAAAGAAAAGATGAGCAAAGATGGTAAAAAGAAGAAAAAGAAGTCAAAGACAAAGTGTATAATTATGTAAATAAAATTTGTACTTTTTTCTCAAAGCATACTTAAGATAATTTTTTGTACATTATACTAAGTTATTAGCATTTGCTTTTAGCATTACCTAGTTTTCTTTCTGTTTCATGCAAACTCTTAGCTCTTATCTGAATGCTTATTTTAAAATGACAGTGGAAACTTTATTCCTCTAAATGCCATCATTCCCTTAGTGTTGGTTCTTGAACTAGCAATGCCTGTGGGAAAAAAATGAATATCTGAGATTTTCCCTCTTGGGATTTTTGGTGCATGCAGACTTGCTATAACTTTCTATTTTTTTCTTGCCAGTTATGAACTTAGGTGTTTTAACAAATCAATGAAGTATAATGTTACACAGTTTTTAAATGATCCCTATACTGTGTTTTATTTTATGCTGATAATGGATTAGTTCTTAGGTATTTTAACTTCAATTGAAATTTAAATAATTGGCTTTATTAATTTTGAGGATATAAGAACCTCTTATAGTCTTCCTATAGATTCAGCTTATAGTACATCATGTCCTGTAGTTTCAGATCACATTTAATGAATGTTAAGTATGTCATTTAGAATTTTAAAAAAAAAATTTCCACTGCTACTATTTGTCATAGTCACTCCTTTAAAATATATTTTTTCTATAAAAATAGAAATAAAATAAAAAATGTTTGTGCCAGTGGAAAATAATAAAGGCCTTTTTATTTTCCTATTTTTAATTGATTTGTTCACACAGACTTGTTCAATGGCCTTTACTTTTAAGGTAGACCTAATATCTTAGAGCAGAGGTGTCAAACTTGCAGCCTGTGGGCTGCTTGCTCCTAAGTGGGGCCATAATTATATTAAAATGTAATCAGAAAATTAAAAATACAACATGGATAATATTAATTTGAGGTTTTTAAAAAGTCAACAGCACCCACAAGGATCTATTTCTGTTTGTGTTTGACACCACTGTATCCAGTAGCAGGACAGATTTGAGGTTATATTTAGACACTATTCTTTAATGATGGAAAAAGAAAAGTATGAAGTATATATATAAATTATAATCCTGATTTCCTTTTTTTTTTTTTGCTTTTTGGAGGGCAGTTGGGATTAAGTAATTTGCCCAAGGTCACACGGCTAGGTTTTTGTTTGTGTGTGCATTAAGTGTCTGAGGCCGGATCCAAACTCAGGTCCTTCTGACTCCAGGGCCAACACTCTACTCACTGCACCACCTAGCCGCTCCGATAATCCTGATTTCTTACTGCTTTTTCTCAGAGTGGCTTTAGATCCTTCTTTGAACTTGTTTTTTGTTTTTTTTAATAAACAATTCAGTTTTCCTTTTGATTTGAATCATGGAGTACATTAGCTTTTTAACTGTCAAAATTAACTAGTATCTAAGATGCATCTCATAGAGATTGAATGTAATCTCCATTCTGGATAAAATTAAGTGTAACTTTTCTTATATGTTACTTACTAAATTCCGGATCATGGAGCATTGTCTAGGGGCTGTCAAGATATATGCAGTACCAAGGGAACGAAATGGCCAAACTTAAAATAGTTGTGATGCATAAAGGGATTCAAGTGTATTTTCTGTAGGGTTCTTGAATTTTTGATGAAGCAGGGTGATTAAAAAAACAAACAAACCTATAGGACTGATAAGTTATTCTTCATTACCTGAATTGTGAGTGGTTTGAGGAAGAGGAAAGTTTTTGTAGCATTAAAGGGTGGGGTGGGGTGGGAAGGAGGAATCCTAGAAGATAAGCATTTATCTAATCATAATAGCCTTAACATTTAAAATCCAATACTGAAGTTGAGAAAATTGATGTAGTCTTAGAATCCCTGTAACATATTCTTGGAAGAATGTCGCAGATGTAGATAGTATGTTTTTGAGAAGTTAGGAGTTCTAGGTTTTGTTTGAACTGAGTCACACTGCATAAGAATTTGGAACCTAACTTTTGTAGAGTATCAAAATCTTTGCCACTTTTGTGCAGTTTTTTTTTTTAATTTGTAGAAACTAGGACATGTTGAGTTGCAGTTTGCACAACTTGACCTTTGCATTCCAGTGGATTTCTTTTAATGCTTTCTAAGAACATCTCAGATTTTGTTTTGATGGCAATAAAAATTCGCATGTTAAGTCATTTGCTGTATGATTTATTCATTTATTAATTCTACTTGTCAGAAAGGAATAATGTGGTAGCTTTATGTAATCTTGATAATCACCTTCTAAAAAAGCAACCAGCAATTAATAATTAAGTTGAAATTCTAGTTTTTAATTAACAATTAAGTTATAATCTTGGCTGTTAGGAATTTCATGTAGAGAAAAGTCAAACAGCATGAAACTGTACTGTGACTAGTTAAGTACAGTAGGGAAAATAATTAGTGTTTCTCCAAGTAACACACTCAAATTAGTTCCTGAGTTTTTTGTTAATTACTATAGTTCGAAATCTGGGTGTTTAAAAGCTCTAAGTGCCTACATGGAATGATGATACTGAACGTACAGATGTACTTAGAGAAATAGAAGTCGCCAACTGGAGAAAATGTCAGACTTTGAGGGTAAAGTTTGCTACATAATACTGTATTACAGGGGCTACATGATCTAAAAGTTCCTAATTCCACTGTCTTTTGTTACAATGTTGAAAATCATTTTGCTTTTTCCCCTTTTTTGAGTGCCAACTTCTTACTAGAAACTATTTCTGAAATGTAACATGTTTACCTGGAATGTATTTTAACTGTTTTTGTATAGAGTAAACTGAAACATGCACATTTTGTACATTGTGCTTTTTTGTGTGGGTGGGCATATGCAGTGTGATCCAGTTTTTCTCCATCATTTGGTCGCTCTGAACTAGGAATATTGGTTGTATCAGACATAAAAATGTAAAATGACCACTGTTTTAAATAAAATTAACTTTTAAATGTTCACAGGAGTATGAGCTGTGAAGTGATATGAAATTGTCATATTTTTGTCATAAAATATACTACTCCTAATTATTGTAATGTAATAAAGTTATTGTGACTCTAAAAAAAAAAAGAAAGTTAGTGCCCCAAATTTATGGGAGAAATGTTTTATGACTACTGTTTCTAAGTCATCTTAAAAAAAATCAAAAACAAAAACTTTGCTCCAATTATGAATATACATGGGATACTGAAGGCAAGTACACCAATGAGAACTCATTGGGTCTGTGATTCACCCTCTAGGGACCCAACTCACAACCTGAAAGTTCAAGTTCTCAATGGAGCAGTAGGGAGGAAAGGCATTTACAAACCATAGAGATTTGAGAATCCTCTTTAGTATAATCAAACAATGTGGCTAGGTCATAAGAATTGCACTCTCTGGCAGGTTAGCTTTAGAAAGGTCCTCAGTGTCTGATATATTATCCTGCCAGGTAATCTTCAGAGTCTTCCTTAGACAATTCAAATGAAAATGATCCAGTTTCCTGGCATGGCGCTGTTATAGTGTCCAGGTTTCACAGGCATACAACAATAAGGTCAGCACAATGATTCTGTAGACCTTCAGTCTGGTATGTTGTCTCATATTCCCCTCCCACTTTCCTTCACAGCCTCCCAAACACTGATCTAGCCCTAGCAATGCATATACCAATCTCATCACCTATGTGTACAGTCCTGGAAAGTACACTGCCAAGGTAAGTGAACTTATCCATAGCATTCAAAATTTCTCCATTTGCTGTAGCAAATGCTCTCTAAGCAGATGGTTCCACATATGAATAGTGTTGTGCTGGCTGGTGGAGAGCTGCTGTTTTATTGGTGCAAATTATTAGGCCAAAGGGAAGACTAATACCTCTGGTGTGAAGGGTGCTGAGCCCTTTTCAGGGCTGCTTTTCACCTTTGGTGTCCTTTTGATTCATCCAAGTCTCACCTGTGGCTCCAAGAAGCTATAAAAGATGTACACCACACCCTGGTATCCCATTTCAATAAATGGACTAAATAAACCAGGTTGAGGGTGACGAAGGGGTCTCAAACCCATAGGTGAGTTAGTGGAGTGTATAACCCAAGATTGTGGAGATTTCCCCAGGGAGAATGGGTACATGTAAGCAATTGTTCCAAAAGTCATGAAAGTGGCTGAAACAGGCACTGTGGCAAACTTAGTTAAACATAAAAGACACTGCAGCCTGAGCCATCATCAGTCTTCTTGACTTTTACCACTGGACTCCAATCACTCTTAGTCTCTGGGATGGGAAGGAGCTCAAGCTCACAGCTTAACTCAGTTCCACCATAACATTAGTCCCATTGTGTCCCAAGTCCAAGTCCTCTGGGATGTGCATCATCTGTTTCTCAGGGCTTCCTGCTGGGCTGGTGTAGTGGCAAGCATCCCAACACCCCCAGGGTGCTGCCAACACAGGTTCTTAGAGCTGCTTTTAAGACAGAGACAAACAAATCAAGCAGACTGGCTTCCAAACTGTGCAACCATTTTTTTAATACCAAATCACAGTTACCAGAGAGGGAAGCATCAAATTCTGAGTTTTCAAAACCAGGGGGCTCTCAATGGCTGCCCAGAGTCTCATCTGGTCAAATCACACAACAGTTCTCAAAGTCAGCCCCTGAGTTAGTCTATTTTTAAGGTGTTATTTTCCTCAGTAAGGCTGTTGACTCTCATTTCATACTTTTCTTGAATCTTTCTCATTTCTCTCCCCAATTTTTCCTCCATTTCTCTTATTTGGTTTGTAAAATCCTTCTTAAGGTCCTCTATGGCCTGTAACCTGCTCATATTTTCATTTGGGGTTTTTGGTGCAGGATTTCTGACCTCACAGTCCTCCTCCTGTTCCATGCTTCGATCCTCTTTGCCCCCAAAATAGGAGTCTAATGTTGAATTTTTCTGTTTATTTTGTTTCCTTTGCCTAGGCATGTTGCCACTTAATTACTTGATTTTTGGGCTTGTTGCCATAGTAGTACTCTGCCACCAGACAGGGGAGCTTCTGTCCCAAACGTTGGGGTTTTCTCAACTGCTGGAGGTATTAATTGGTTGGCCTCTGTGAAGCCTCCACACACTCTGGCAAGCTGGTCACACACCCCAAGACCTCCACCCCAGACCACAATCCATATCCAAGAAGGTTAAAGCAAGAGCGATTACCCCCAAGACTGATCACTGGATCCCCCTATAGGTCATAGGCCAGGAGTTGAAGCTGCAACTGAAGCTGCAAAATGGTAGCTGTGCTGTGACTCCTCAGTGGCTTCTTGCCCCCAGGGGAAGAAGCTGACACTTTCCCAAATACTGGTCCCAAAGTCCATAGGGCACTAACCTCTCGCTTTGTCCTAGGCATCTATGTGTTGGTAATTCTGGAAATGCCACAGCTGCTCATGTTCTGCCCTGGGGCTAAAACTTCCAACTCACAGCGTCCTGGGCTCTGTTCTCAGAGCACTGTGCTGGCCACTCCCTGCCAGTCTACCTGGCTGTCCTCAGCGGGATGTTAGCTTCTCTGTGTCGTTTCGTGTGTTCTGAACCTCTAGAGTTTGTTTAGAGTCCCCTTTTACATAATTTTGAAGTGGTGTGGGCTGGAGCTCTGTGGAAGTGCTGTTTCTACTCTGCAATCTTGGTTCCACCCCCTCCTCTGATCCTTCAGTGTAGAGGCTGCCAGATCCTGTCAGATACTCACATTGGTTCTGTGATATTTAAATTATTTCTTTCTGGCACCTTGAAGTATTTTCTCCTTTACCTGGTAGTTCTGGAGTTTCCCTCAATTTCAAGGACTTTTTAATCTGGGATCTCTTTCAGGAGGTGAATGGTAGATTCTCTTGATTTCTATTTTACCCTTTGGTTCTAGTATCTCAGGACAGTTTTCCATGATGAGGTCTTGGAAGATGTTGTCCAGGCTAATTTTTTCATCATGATTTTCTGGTAGGCCTATGATTCTCAGATTATCTCTCCTAGATCAGTTTTCCAGATCAGTTATTTTTCCATTGAGATATTTTACCTAATTTTTTTAATTTTTAATTTTTGATGTTTTGTTTGACTGATTCTTGGTTCCTCATAGAGTAATTTGCTTTGATTTTGTTGATTCTAGTTTTTAGTGAATTATTTTCCTTGGTTAATTTTTGCAGCTCCTTTTTCCATATCACACGTTTTTCTTTTTAAGGATCTGTTTTCTTCATTGTAATGTTTTTTTCTAATTTTGCAATTTTTATTTTAAAATAATTTTTCATTTTACCTTCTATCACTCTCATTTGGTTTTCAAAGTTCCTTTTGAGCTCATTTAAGAATGCTTTCTGTACGGGGTGGCTAGGTGGCGCAGTGAGTAGAGCGCCAGCCTGGAGTCAGAAGGATCTGAGTTCGGATACGGCCTCAGACACTTAATGCACACACAAACAAAAACCTAGCCATCTGACCTTTGGCAAGTTACTTAACCCCAATTGCCCTCCAAAAAGCAAAAAGAAAAAAAAATAATGCTTTCTGTACTTGAGACAAGTTCCTTTTTGAGGCTTCAACTGTAGGTGTGGTCAACACTGTCTCTCTGTGAATTTGGCTCCTCCCTTTCATAACAGTAGGACTCTAGAGTCTTTTTCTTTGTAGACTCCTTTCTACCAATTTTGAGGCATCCTTCCTCTAGGGTTCCCAAGCCTTTACAGTTTAGGGTTTTGCCCTGGGGCAATAATTAGTATGTTTTCAGGGTCAGTGGAGTGGATTGGAGCAGCCATGGTTCACTCTGCCTTCCTGGTCTCTGGAGGTCCTGATAGGGTTTTTTTTTAATTACTGGTAGTTCTGAGAGTAGTTGCTGCCACTGCCAGGGGCCCTGCATTTGATTCTTACCCAACTCTGTCCAGTCCCATCCTTGTGGTGATAGAACTGGGAATGGCCCTTGAGGTTGGTGGATCAATTTGCTGCCACAATGGTCAGTCCTCATCCTGGCCTCTTCAAGTGAGGGGTTGGGCCCTCTCTGTGCCTTGGTGTCTGGGTCTCTGTCTTCATGCTGCAGGCCTCTGTCCTTGACTTCAATTTTTAGGGTGAACTTTGGTTGGGTGTGATTAATTATCTGAGTGAAATTAATTTAATCTTGTGGTGTAACCTCTTCTACATGCAAGGGGTATTCTAATAAGACTCCTTGAGCAATGGGGCTGCCTTTATCTATGAATGTCTCCCCACTATCTATATTAATCAATAATATAGCCTTTGGAATTTGTTCTTATTTATCTTTATCACAGAGACAGTCATGGAATAAGTGGTAGTGGGAGCAAAGAGCAGGAAAGGAACATTTATGTTAGATAAAGGTTGTATTGGAACATCACAAGCACTCTGAGGGGGAAGCTTATAATAGTCTAAACTCTGAAGCTGGAAAAGTCAGGTGGTTGCTGTGCCTACAGGGCTGCATGCTGAGTTTTCCAATTTGATTGTGGGGTTGTTTCCTGGCTTAGAAATGCTCAAGTTTGTGGGGCCCTCAAGGAGCCCCCAAATCCATTTCCCTAATTCCTGCCTTGTCTGCATTCAGAGCTCAGGTGTCCCATCCTGCCGCATCTTGGGCAGGATATGTGAGGTCAGCCTCCTCCTCCAGCTCCTTGAATCTTCCTCCCACAATCCCTCTTGAAATGCTCTGGCTTCCTGCATTTAAGCAGTTTCTTTTAACTGCTTCCCCTTCTCTTCTAGCCTCTTCTATGTTTTTTTCCAAGGTGGTTTGTAGAGTGTGACTCACACTATTTTTCTTCTCTGCCACATATTTTTCCTGCCTTTTCTCCTGTAACCACCTCTCTACCTCCCCTTTTTTCAATGTCTCTTAGCCCAGCATTGTGTATATCTAAATTTGAGAGGTCAGGATACAGAGGTCTGTAAGTGGGAAGGGGTGGCTGAGACCATTCTTTCTCTCTTCCCAGGGATGGAACCCTGCTTGACGCTCCTTTGTTAGGAAAGGATGGACCCGTTTGATGGACCTCCCTCCTATTTCCTCCAAAGGCATCTCTTATAGGTGGGGTATGTCTCTGATATAAGTCTCTCTATTCCATGGTTTCACTATGCTTGTTTTTTTGTCCCATTTTACTCACTGTTCTTATACTGCTTGACAGTTCTGGACACCCCAAAGCCTACTTGAGTATCTGCCCCTGGAAGCAAGTGTGTTCATACCCCATGTGTCACAGGGTACATGGGTGTGATCCTGGGGTCTTTTTTAAACCCCACGTTCGGGAGCCAGATGTAAGCAGCCACTAACTTTACTAACCTAAGGGCCAGCCTTAGGGTTGTATTCTCAGGAAGGACTGAAAAGACCAAAGATGAGGGAGAGAAACAGGATTCAAACATGATCTCCTCATATATAAGTATATGAACCAGTGGAGGGGGGGTTGAACCAGTCACATCAGCTGCTACTCATCAGGCAAGCCATCTTTTGGGAGATGTCCTTGTGATATGGAAATTGGACTGTGGCCCTCAACACATCCTTGCCTTTAAGGAGTACAGAGCAGCCTTGGAACCAAGAGGCCTCAAGGAAGTTCCTGATTTCCCATGGAACAAGAAGTGCTTATAATTCACATTGTCCTGTCCAGCTATAGATAACTTTAATTATTCATCTTAAAACTGTTCCTATTTTGATCATTTTCAATTGGGAAATGGCTCTTATATTTCATAAATTTTGCTCATTTCTCTATATATCTGAAAGGTGAGGTCTTTATCAGAGAAACTTTCCTCAAATTTTTTTTCACAATTACTATTGCTAACTGTGTTTCTCTCTAGCCCATCCCTGTCTTTTATTCTATTCTATCTATCCTTTCCCTCGCCAAAAGAGACTTCTAACTACCCCTTCTCCTAGTCTTCCCTCCTTTCTATCAACTCTTATCACCTTCCCTTCCTGTGTTCTTGTAGGGTAAGAAATATTTCTTCAACCAATTGAGTATGTATGTTATTCCCTCTTTGAGTCAAATCCAATGAGAGTAAGGTTCATTCATTGCCTCTTACTTTCCACATCTTCCCCTCCATTGTAAAAGCTTTTTCTTTCCTCTTTTATGCGAGATAATTTACCCTATTCTATCACTCCATTTTCCATTCTGCCAGTACATTCCTCTCTCACTCCTTAATTTCAGTTTTTACATACCATTCCTTCTTATGGAACTCACTTCTGAATGATCTGTCTATATATATATATATATATATATATATATATATATATATATACACACTCCTTCTAATTACCCTAATAATGAGTAAGGTATTCTGGGCTACAATTATCATCTTTCCACATAGGTATATCAACAGTTCAACATTATTATGGCCCTTATGATCTCCTTTTCCTGTTTACTTTTTTTTCTACGTTTTCTTGCATGTTGTATTTGAAAGTTACATTTTCTATTCAGCCCTGGTCTTTTCATCAAGAATGCTTAAAATCCCTCTATCTCATTGAATATCCATTCCCTACCCCTCCCCAAGCATTATACTCAGTATTACTTTGTATGTGATTCTTGCTTGTAATCCTAGCTTCTTTTGCCTCCATAATGCCTTATTCCAAGCCCTCTAATCCCTTAATGAAGGAGCTGCTAAATTTTGTGTTATCCTGACTGTGGCTCCATGATACTTCAATCATTTCTTTCTGGTTGCTTGCTATATTTTCTCCTTGACCTTGGAACTATGGAATTTGGCTATAATGTTCCTTGGAACTTTTATGGTTTTTGTTTGTTTGTTTGTTTGTTTTGTTTGTTTTTTTCATTTTGTTCAGGCTGATCAATGAATCCTTTCAATTTCTATTTTACCTTCTTATTCTAGAATATCCAGAGAGTTTTCCTTATAATTTATTGAAAGATGATTGTAAGCTTTTTTTTAGTCATGACATTCAGGAAGTCCAATAATTTTTATGTTGTCTCTCCTGGATCTATTCTTCAGGTCAGTTGTTTTCCCTATGGCATATTTCACATTGTCTTCTCTTGTTTTTCATTCTTTTGGACTTGTTTTATTGTTTCTTGATTTCCCATAAAGTCATTACATTCTAATATGTCAATTCTAATTTTTTTTTCATTTTTTTTAAACAAATGCTTTATTAACTTCTGTTTTACATCATTCATTTCTGCCAGATTTTGAGTTACAATCATTTTCCCCCCGTTATTCCCCTACCCAACCTCCCAGAATAGCAGTCCCACAAGATATCACTTCCTCCAATCTGCTCTCTCCCATACCTTCTCCCATAACCCCTTTGACTTTTCCATTAGAGGAAGGTGAATCTTTGTGTCCCAATGCCTGCACATCTTATTTCCCAATTATAAGCAAAAGAGTATTAATAATAGTATTTGTATATATTTGAAACATTTAATCTTAAGACCTCGAATTTCAGATCCATTTCCTTCCTCCCTTGTCACCCATTCCCTCTGGGGAGATAAGTAATTCAGTATATGTTGTACATGTCTAGTTATGCAAAACATTATCATAGTAGATATATTGTACAAGGCTGCTTATAATTCCCTCCCACTCATCCCACCCCCCACCTGGTCCATTCCCTATATGATCCTGTCCCTCTTCTATTGTGGGTACTTCCAACCTCCCCTCCCCCCAAGGATGCCCTCCCATCCATCATCCCTCCTCTCATCCCCCTTCCCCCTATCCTGCTGCAGGTTGAGATATCCCATTTAGTATATATGTCATTCTCTCCCTGAACCAAATTCAATGAGAATGTGGATTTGCCTTTTTTTTCCCTTCCTATTCTCCCCCTCCCTTGTAACCACTTCCCCTTGCTTCTTCTACATGAGGTGGTTTACCCTACCCTGTCTCTCCCCATCTCCTCTTGCCACTTTCCTCTCTCACCTCATAATTTCATCCCTTGAGTATTCTCCCTTCCCAACAAATTCAACCTATGCCCTCTATCCGTATACACACACTTTCACATATGTATTCATATGACCACACACCCTTCTTCCATTATTTTCATAGCGAGAAAGATATCATCACTCACAGTTATTGTTTTTCCATATAGGAATGTAAATAGTTCAACTTTGATAAGTTCCTTTTGATTTCTTTTCCCTGATTACCTTCTCAGGCATCTCTTGCTTCTTGTGTCTGGATGTCAAATTTGATATTCAATTCTGGTTTTTTCCTCAAGAATGCTTGAAAGTCCTCCATTCCACTGAATAACCATATTTTCCCCTGAAACAAAATACTCAGTTTTGCTGGGTAGGTGACCCTTGGGTTCATTCTCAGTTCTTCTGCCCTCTGGAATATCATATTCCATGCCCTTAGATCCCTCAGTGTAGAAGCTGCCAGGTCCTGGGCTATTCTGATTGTGTTTCCACAATATTGAAATTGTTTTGT
>WOXC01006188.1:0-31978 GCA_011680675.1 Gymnobelideus leadbeateri
AACTAAACATTGTTTCTTAGCCTCTCTTCAAAACACCAACTTTGTCCCTTGTTGTCAAAGTAATATTTTATGGTCTTAGATCTCAGTTCTATTTATTATTTTTTTTCTACCTAAGGAAAACGCCAACATTCTCCCCATTTCCCCCTCCAAACCTCCCCCCCCACCACCCCAAGCCTTCCTCACTCCCCTTGCTACCCCTACTTGGTGCTCTTCACCTGGTTTGCCTGGAATCCCAGCCCAGCGGAACCTGTTTAGACACATGGAGAAGGATCCCAACTTTGCAAGGCACAGAGCCTGCTTCTTCTTCCTAAGCTTTGCCAACGCTTCCTGGAAGTCCTGAATCTTTTGCAGTGCAGTGAGTTCATGCACCTTCTTGCCAAGCCTCAGTCTTCGGGATCTGGGGAGGCTGCATCGAAAACTCTGCCTGGTTTTCCTAACTCCTTTTGCAAGGCTCCTGGTCTCCTTTGCCAGGCCCAGCTGCTCCCCTGGTCCCCTTTCCCCTGTTTCGCACATGAAGATGCACTTGCAAAGGGCTCTGGTGGTCCTTTCACTGCTGAACTTTGCCACAGTCAGTCTCTCTCTCTCCACTTGTACCACCTTGGACTTGGGTCACATCAAGAAAAAGAGAGTGGAAGCCATTAGGGGACAGATCTTAAGCAAGCTGCGGCTCACCAGCCCCCCTGAGGCATCAGCGTTGGCCCATGTGCCCTACCACATCCTAGCCCTATATAACAGCACCCGGGAGATGTTGGAGGAGATGCAGGAAGAGAAAGAGGAAAGCTGCACTCAGGAAAACACTGAGTCGGAATACTATGCCAAAGAGATCCATAAGTTCGACATGATCCAGGGTCTTGCAGAGCACAGTAAGTCCCAGCTCTCGGTTGGGTGTCGCCTTGGGAGGGGCCCAACTTGAGCAGAGAGACTTGTAGAAAGAGGTCAGGGCTCACCTAAAGAGCCAGCTAGCCCTGGGGTTTCTGAGCACCTAAGGCTCAGGAAGAGCTGGGAGGGAACCAGGACAGTTTGGAGCTGTGTTGACTGCTTCTCTTTGAAACCCAGCAACCTCATGCCAAGGATATAACCCCATCCAGTTAAGATCCTTGACAGTTGTTCATTTGGGGGCCACTGCACTGCCTGTGGAACATGTGTGCTCACATCTATATGGTGATCTGGGTAACCGCAAGCATGTGTGTCCTATAAAAAAAGGCAGAATGGGCCAGAGGAGAAAGCACAGCTCCAAGAGTCTGGAGACCTGGATCTTTTCCCTGATTCTCTAGAGCTCCTTGTGGCATGTCTCTCTTTTAGTTTTTCCAATCGTTCTTTGGGGGAAATGATTTTTGTTATAGAATAAAGGTAAGGGCAAAAAGCCTTTTCAGGGGTTTTAAGATGATAGCTTTTCCCAACATGCGGCAGTAAGCATGTCCCATGGGCTGTGTTTATGTGGCTGTATACATGCATGTGCTCCCTCTATAGCTCCCACCCAATTCTCCACTTGCTTCCCCACTCCCTCCCAGGGAGTGACTGACTTCAAATGTTCAAACATTTGAGGGTGCTGTCTATGGAGCACACACCCACTGTAAGAGAGATGAGAGGACGATTGATGGGTGTGAAATGGGTATCTTCTAGACTTGTCTGTTGAGGGAAAGCAGGCCTGTTTTTCATCGTTTATGTCAGTGAGATGCTTTGGTCTTTTCATGTGTATAATGTTATGGCAGACCTGGGTGTGGGTGAGATGAGGAGGGTGTGTGTGTGTGTGTGTGTGTGTGTGTGTGTGTGTGTGTGTGTGTGTGTCTTTTTATTGGCAGTATGCTAGAAATCAGGGGTTGTCTGTATTTTTGATGCCTCTGTGTGTGTGTGTGTGTGTGTGTGTGTGTGTACATGTGTGGAAGTCATGTGTGTTAACAGAAAGGGAATTTGAAAATCCCAATACAGGGGAAAGAAATTTGGCAGATGTTGAGAAACAAACTGACAGCTCCAGCACAGATGTGAGGGACTTGTGGGAAGACCTCTGCTTGCCCATCTTACCAGCAGGTGTCCTCATGGTCCCTGACATCCCGGCAAACTGGACCGAAGCAGTCAGACAGACTTGGAAGTTTCAAAAGTGGGAATGGAGAAAATCAGTGAGGCTGAGGGGCCAGATTTGCCTGTAGACTGGTGATTCAGGGAGGCCTTGAGGGGGAACTAAAGAGAATCAGCAGAGTAACTGAAAATATCTCTCACTCACTGCCTTCAAAGAAGGATGCCCTCATGCCTTGGGAGGGCATGGGGTGGGAGCAAAAGAGGATTTTGTCTCCATTTAATGATCACAAATGCTGTTAAAGGAGAGGAAGGCCTGATTCAGGGACTTCCCCGAGCCAAGCTGAGGAAGCTGCAGCCGATGCTTTCTTACTCCTGCTTCCTGTGGCTGTATCTCCCTTCCGATGTGGCTGGAGTTTCTCAGATTGAGGCTCTGGACATAAAGGATGTCTCCTCCCTCCTGGACTCTCTCAGGGCATGCATGACACCTTCCAGAGGTTGATACTTCCCTAGGGGGTCTGGAATTTCCGGGGCCAGGTGACACCTGTATTGTTGTATCCCAAATCCTAGGGAGTGGGGTGGGGGGAAGGAACTGGAGGCTAGAGGAAGGGGTGGGGGGGTGGACAAGAAGGGTTGTTTGTTGTAAAACAGTTGTTAAACTGAGACTGAAGAGAAAAAATAGAGTTGTTGTCAAAGGGCAGTGGAGGGGAAGGAAGAAGGGGGTAGGGAGAGAAAGAGAGAGAGAGAGAGAGAAAGTGAGAGAGAGAAAGTGAGAGAGAGGGAGAGAGAAAGTGAGAGGGGGGAGAAAGGGGGAGAGAGAGAGAGAGAGAGAGAGAGAGAGAGAGAGAGAGAGAGAGAGAGAGAGAGAGAGAGAGAGAAGAGTTCATTAAGCACTTAAAATGTGCCAGGCATTGTGTTAAGCTGAAGATACAAAAAGAAGCAAAAGATAGTCACTGCTTTCACCAACTAAAAGTGCAGAGACAAACATATATGCAAACAAGCTCTATATAGGATAAACAGGAAATCATAACAGAGGAAGACATTAGAATTAAGAAGCATAATAATTAAGAATGTAATTTTTTGGAGGGGGAAGGCAAGGCAGTTGGGGTTAAGTGACTTGCCCAAGGTCACACAGACAGTAAATGTGTCAAGTATCTGAGGCCGAATTTGAACTCAGGTCCTGACTTCAGGGCCAATGGTCTATTCACTGTGCCACCTAGCTGCCTCAAAAATTAAGAATGTAGAATTAAGAAATTAAGAATGTAGAAGGCAGCTCAACTCCTCATGATCCCATAGACATAGCATGTTGATACTGTCCATGGGATTTTCTTGGCAAAGATTCTGGAGGGTTTGCTGTCAGGATCACACAGCTAGAGAGTGTCTGAGGTCAAATTTGAACTCAGGTCTTCCTGACTCCAGGCCCATCTCTCTACTGAATCACCCAGCTGCCTCCATAAGGAACACTAGCAATCCCTGAATAAAATAAAGACTTTATAGGATCATAAATCCAGTGCTTGAAGGGACATTAAAGGTCTAGCTCTGATCCCCCATTTTAGCGATGAAAACACTGATAGAGAAGTTATATGAGTCATGATTCGAACTTAGATCCTCTGACTTCCAAGTCTGTTCCTTTCCCTACTGCTTTATAGACCCAAAGTTAAATAAGTAAAAAACGAATCAGCTGATTATGTAAGAAGCAGAAGAGGGGCGGCTAGGTGGTGCAGTGAATAGAGCATCAGCCCTGGAGGCAGGAGGACCTCAGTTCAAATCCAGCCTCAGTGACTTGACACACACTAGCTGTGTGACCTTGGGCAAGTCACTTAACCCCAATTTCCTTGCCTTCCCCATCCAAAAAGACCAAAAAAAGAAACAAAAGAGAACAAAAGCAGATTAAGGAAAAGAATAAACAGATCCAGAGGAGGCATACATACAGTCAGTATATGCCAATGCTGGCCTGGCCGTGTGTGTGTGTGTGTGTGTGTGTGTGTGTGTGTGTGCAAATGCAGAGATCTTCATATTACAGGCATTAGAGCAGACCTAGAGGAGATTTGTTCAGCTGTTTTCCATTGTGTCCTACTCTCTGTGACCCCATTTGAGGGTTTCTTGGCAAAGATACAGGAGTGGTTTGTCATTTCCTTCTCCAGTTCATTTTTACAGATGAGGAAGCTGAGGCAGAGTTAAGTGACCTGCCCAGGGTCACACAGCTAGTAAGTGTCTGAGGGCAAATCTGAACTTAGGAAGATGATTCCAGCACGCTATCCATTGCACCACCTAGATAGTCTCCAAGTAAAACAATGGACAACTGGCCCCAGGAGAGGCCAAGGTACCGGCAGATGTAGACCAGATGCTAAACAGTGACCCTGATGCTAAGGAGAGGGATGGAATGGTACCCGGCAGATGTTCCGCAGGCCCAGCAGTAGGTAGCATTGAGCAGACATAAAATAAACCCTGAGTAAGTAGCAATGCAGAATGTTCCTCAGGAGACCCCGAATCCACACCCAGGAGGGGGCAGATGCTAAACAGAACCCCGGCCCTCTGCAGCAATGCCTTGCAGGTGCAAATGCAGCAGGAGCAGCCAGTCCACAGCTGCAAAGGGGACACCAAGGCTGACCAGGTGCAGCAGCCAATCAGGTGCTAAGCAGCCCCAGATGGAAACAGAAATACACACACATGCACACGCACATGCACACACACACACAATAAACACACACATGCACATGCACACACAACAAACACAAACATACAACACACATACACATACAAATACACAACACACAATGAACACACACATGCACACACAAACACAAGAAACAAGCACACAAATACACAACAAACACACACCAAACATACACATACACACAGTACTCACTAATTATAAAGAAATCCAACAGATAGAAATGAGGACAGATGGTGAGCATGGGGCCAGATACTGATCACTTAGGACTTGGAGACAGACAATTCACCCTTCCCCCTCCTACCCCCCCTTTAATGCAGGACAGAGGTGATATGGCAACGGTCCCTGCCAGAGGTTTCCAGGTTCTGCACAGAGCAGGCACCAGGCCCTTGATGCCAGAGTTACTGTAGGAGAGATGATGAGGTCATGTCTCACTCCCTACATTCCTTCTCTCCCAGTCACCTTCTTTATCCAGTAGACTTTTGCAGGAAAGGGGCAGCAGGAACAGGGGTGAGAAGATAGAGGGTGCATTCCAATCCTCTTCTCTTGGACATAATGATGCATGCAAAAGTCATGGCAGCCTCATGGAGCCAACATGACAAACAGTGAGTTGGGGAGCAGGGGTGATATGGGAAAGCAGATATTAAGAAGGAAAAATGTGTGTTTGGCCCAGGTACAAAAGAGAAGCATTCTGCCAAATCTAGTGCATTCTCCCCAGCTTCTTGGACCTGGGAAGTGGTGGGGTAGATGGCAATGCACCAAAAAGTGGAAATCAGAGAAGGTCCAACTGCTGATCTGCTTTTATCTGTAGCTGAAGAAACAGGAGAGAAGGAGCAAAAGCAGGTGATTGACAGTTGTGAGAAGAATGTTATGGAAGACAGTCTTTTTTTCCTAAATAGTATTTTATTTTTTCCAATTGCATGTAAAGATAGCTTTCAACATTCATTTTTATAAGATTTTGAGTTTCAAAATTTTTTCTCCCTCCCTCCCATCCCCCCTCCCCAGGACAGCAAGCAATTTGATAATAGGTTATACATGTGCAGTCATGTAAATTAGTCATGTTATGAAAAAAGAAACAGAACAAAAGGGAAAACCCACAAAACCCAAAAAACACAAAAAAGTGAAAATAGTCTGCTTTTATCTGCGTTCAGACTCCTAGTTCTTTCTCTGGATGTGGATAGCATCTTCCATCTCGAGTCTTAGATCATGGCATTGCTAAGAAGAGCTAAATATATCATAGTTGATCATCACACATGGTTGCTGTTACTATGTGCAATGTTCTCCTGGTTC
Source organism: Gymnobelideus leadbeateri (assembly GCA_011680675.1). Taxonomy (NCBI): domain Eukaryota; kingdom Metazoa; phylum Chordata; class Mammalia; order Diprotodontia; family Petauridae; genus Gymnobelideus; species Gymnobelideus leadbeateri. Next base: position 5,978 of record WOXC01006188.1, read on the forward strand.
TGCTCACTTCACTCAGCATCAGTTCATGTGAGTCTTTCTAGGTTTTTCTGGAGTCTGCCTGCTCACCATTTCTTATAGCACACTAGTATTCTATTACATTCAAATGCAATTTGTTCAGCCATTCCCCAATTGTTGGGCATCCCCTCAATTTCTAATTTTTGCCACCACAAAAAGAGCGGCTATAAATAATTTTGTGCATGTGGGTCCTTTTCCCTTTTTTATGATCTCTTTGGGATACAGACCTAAGAGTGGAATTGCTGGATCAAAGTGTGTGCATAGGCATTCTTAATAGGGCATCTGCCATAGGACAGCTGAAAAGTCTGAAAAAACTGAGAATTACATATCACATATAGTGACAGGAAAGGATGATACCACTTCTAATGAGAATCCTAGACTCTCAGAATTGTGAGAACCTCAGAATTTATTTAAGCCAACTAACTCTGAACAGGAATATTTTTCTATAAGAGCCATTACAAGTCTCTGCCCCTTCCTTTTTTCAGTCTTTGGGATCTTATCCAAGTGCATGTTTGAGACATTGGAGTGCAGAAGGAAGGGAGGGAGGAAGCAAGGAAGAGGGAAAGAAGGAAGGAAGGAAGAGAAGGAAGGAGAAGAAAAAAGGAAGAAGGAGGGAAGGAAGGAAAGAGGGAGGAGAAGGGAAGAGGGAAAAAAGGAAGGATGAAAGGAGGGAGGAAGGAAGAAGGAAGGGAGGAAGAGAAAAAGGAAGGGAGGGAGAGGAAGAGAGGGAAAGAGAAAAGAGGGGAAGAAGGGAGGGAGGAAAGGAAGGAAAGAGGGGGGAAAGGAAGGAAAGAGGGGGAAAAGGAAGGAAAATGGTAAGGAGGATATGAAGGAAGGGAGGGAGGAAGAGAAGAAGGAAAGAAGGAAGGAAGGAAGGAAAGAGAGAAGTAAGGAAGGGTGGAACAGAAGAGGGAAGGAGGGAGGGAAGGAAGGAAAAAAATATTTAAGTGCTTTACTTTCTCATCACTGCCCATTTTGGTCTGGTGTTTCAGACTGCCACACTCTTTCTCTCACCCAAAGCTACACAAAGGACTTTCTTTGCTTTTTTTTAAATGAATAATCCTGCCCCTCCCCCATCCCAGGTGATTATCTTAGATGACTTAGATAGACTTGTCCTGCCAGAAAACATATGTGTCAGAGGAGAAGTGGTCTTTTATATTGGTCTGTAGCTCTACATATGGGAACTTAGAACCGTAGCCTCAGATTTCTTCACCATTTTTAGACTGTGGGAAAGGACATGCCCCTTTCCCAGTTTCTTTGCAAGGCTCACTATAATTCCTTTATACATGTTTAATGCCTATGGTGGTGGTGGAGGAAATCATATTTCTGATTTGTAAATATCTGTATTTGGCAAAGACTGCCGATGCTTATAGCATTAGACTATATGAAAACATTCTGCAATTAGGAAACATCTGAACAGAGGGAGAATTTGTGATTCATTCACTCTTATTCAACAAGCACATAAGTGTTTACTAAACAGAGATTCATATAGTGTTGGAGATTCAAAGGCAAAAATGAAATAGTCCCTACCTTTAGCGAGCTTACATTCTCCTGACAGAGAGGGGACAACAAATACATGGGAAATTGAATACAAAATATGTACCAAGTGTCTTATGGGGTCACTAACAACTGGGGGGATCTGGGTAGATTTAATAAAGGGAGTGATAATTGAGCTAGGTTTTGAAGAAATCTAAGGGAATTCTCAAGGTGGAATTGACAAGAGAGTACACTACAGGCCTTTGCAAGGGCACAGAGATGGGATGTGTGGAAGGTCCTGCATGCCAAAGGCATCAGAATAGACACAGAGGAGAGCGTCTCCAAGTAAACTGAACAATGGCTCCAGGAGAGGCCAAGGTACCAGCAGCAGTAACAGACTGTGCTAATACAGAAGGCCTGAAGGAGAATGATGGGCCAAGAACTGGTGAGAAGGCAAAGGGATAAGTATTTTTCCTAGAGGTAAGGTGGAACCATAGGATGTGGTGTGGTCTGACTGTCTTTCAGGAATATCAATTTGATAGTTGTGGGGAAGACTGATGGGAGAGGGTAGAAACTGGAAGCCAGGAGAACAATTTAGAGGCTGCTCCAATAATCTGAGAAAGAGCTGATGAGGTCCTGGTCTAGGATAGAGACTTTGTGACTAAAGAGAAAGGAATGGATGGGAAATATATTATAGAGGTAGAAACCACAAGACTTGGCAAGTGATTGGGGCTGAAGGCTGACTCTGACTGAGGGTGTGAATCTGAGGAACTGGAAGAAGGATGGTGAGCACCCTCCATAGAAATTGGGAAGTTAAGGCTTGAAGGAAAAGTTTAGGGGGAAAACCACCTGGAGATACCCTGCAGGCAATTACTGAGATCAGCGTGTAGCTCAGAAGAGACACAAGCAAGCTATATGAGAGTTGAATCTATGATGAGATCAATGAGAGAGAGAAACAGACAGACAGACAGAGAGACAGAGACAGAGAGGGAGACAGAGAAAGGGAGAGAAAGACAGAGAGACAGACAGAGACAGACAGAGACAAAGAGAGAGACAGAGAGAGAGACAGAGAGAGAAACAGAGCAACAGAGAGAGGGAGAGAGAGAGACAGAGGGAGAGAAAGACAGACAGAGACAGAGAGAGACACACACACAGAGGGAAAGAGAGACAGAAAGAGACAGAGACAGAGAGAGGGGGAGAGAGAGAGAGAGAGAGAGAGAGAGAGCGATTGGGAGGGGTTGAGAATAAAAGAGAGAGTAATAGGGAGCCAAAGCAAGAAAGAAAAGGGAAAAAAGGAGAAAGGGGGAATGGGTGAGGGAGAGAGAGAGAGAGAGTATCAAGGAGAAAGAACAAGAAAAACGAGAACGGGGGCGTAGGTGAGGGGTGCTTTACAAATATTGTCTCATCCCCATTTTACAGATGAGGGCATCGAGGCGAGTGGCCGGCCCAGAATCTGTTAACTGTTAGTAAGTTTCTGAGGTCAGATCTGAACTCAGGTCTGTCCTGACTGTAAGAGCTGTGTCCCTATTCATTTCATTGGACCATCCATCCATGACAAGTAAATACAAAACACGAATGAAGAGTAACACACGGACGGTGAGTGATTCAGCAGTCCTACCGACCATTTCTCTACACCAGGATAGCGTTCATCAAGGTGACTTGACTTCTGGAGAAGCAGCCAGCATCTCTCCTGCCAGCACCTTCCTTATCTTGAATGTCAGCTCCCTATTGGTCATTTCCAATGTGGGGGTCGTTCTCCCTCAAAGAGAAAGCAAGAAACGACGTAAAAATGGAGAAACCTTGCCTCCTTTCTGCTGTCAGGTACTCTTGTCTCTTCCACCCCAAGCAGAGAGGAAGAGGTGAAAAGACTAAAGGAGGAGTTCAGAGTTACAGCCTGGGAGGAACTAGGAAGTGTGGGGGAGGGTCAGGGAAGGGGGAGGAAGGGAGATCATGAACCCTGTTTTAGACTGGTGAGTCTCTGGGGCATACACACACACACACACACACACACACACACACACACACAAACACATATACATACAAACATAATTTCCATAAGATGAACTGGCATTTAGGAGAGATAATTCAGGTTGGATCCATCAATTTGGGAGTCATTTATATAGAGATAATAATGGAGCCCTTTGGAGCCAATGAGATCTCCAAGAAAGTGTGTAGAGAGCAAAGAAGGCTGCAGAGAGAGCCCGGAGAATACTGGTTCTAATGAGTGCCCTCCTTAGATGCCATGGGAGGCTCGGTCCATGAAGTGTTAAGACTCTGTTAACTGTTTCAGAGTCTGCCAGACATGGGTTCACATCCTACATCAGACATCTCCTAGCTCTATGACCCTTAACTTCCCTGAATCTGTTTCTTTGACTGTGAAATGGGGCTAATAATAGTCTGCCCCATAAGGTTGTGAGGAGAAGTAAGAATATTGGAAATACTTTGCAAATCTTAACAATGCTATATAAATGTGAGCTAGCATAACTTTTACACAAGTATATAGCTTTTTGGCTGCTTAATTGGATATCTGAAGGACAGCTAGCAATGATTGTCCTTTATAATTTACATGTTGTTTATATCAGCCGAACATTTCCACATTATTTACTTGTTGTTCCAAATTCACTGGGTCCCATATTTTTCTTTCTTCAGTGTTAGATCCTTTAGATAATATAATATATAATAATATATCATATATAATACGTAGCATATAATACACAATTTAATATAACATAATATGATTATATTACATATAATAATAAGTAAACAGTTATGGAATGCCTGCTATGTGCTATGTACAATTATCTCATTTGACCCTCACAATGACCTTGTGAGGTAGATGCTGTTATTATCCCCATTTTACAGATGAGGAAACTGAGGCAAACAGAGGTAAGGAGACTTGCTCAGGGCTATACAGCTATTAACTGCCTGAGACAGGATTTGAATTCAGGTCTTCCTGACTCCAGGCCCAGGGCTCTCACAACCACTTAGCTGCTTTGCACATTATAACAACATAATCTTTACTTCCTCTTCCAGAATGATTCTTAGCCTTGGCAAACCCCAGACTTATTGCTCTGTCCCTGTGTCCCAGATACACCATCATGAGGCTGAATATTACGGGGAGACATCATGATACAGGGGAAAGATTTGGAGTCAGAAGCCCTAGGTTCAAATCCTGTCTTTATTAAATGTGGGTCTTAGATCAATTCACTTCACGGTGAACCTCAGTTTCTTTATCTGTAAAGTGAAGGGATTGGCCTAGGTCTCCTTGGAGGTCTTTTCCAGCTTTAAATTCATGCTCCTGGACTAAGGAAACATGAATATGCATGAATCACATCCCTGATAGGAATAATGGCTTATCCTCATAAAACCCCTTAAGGTTTCCTAAATGGTTTTATACACAAGGTGTCTCAAAAGTCTTAGTGCAAATTTAAAGCTTTAATAGCTTGAAAAACTTGCACAGATATTTTTAGGGACACTCTATCGTCTCCTTATCTCAATACACAAGTATAAAAACATTTACAATTTTACCTAAAGTGATTACAGTCTATACTTGGCATAATTTTTCTTCCAATGTGAATTGAAATCCTGGTTTCATTATCCTCTCAACAGTTATACATTTGTTTTTTTTTTAATAGCTGGTTTGATGATTTTGGGGTGTGGTTTGGTTCATTGATTTTTAAAAAGCCAATGTCAGAATTACCAAATGGTAATTTCCAGATACATACATCTTTTCTTGAAGATCTATTGGGGTTACTATAAAGATCAAATGAGATAATATTTGTAAAGCACTTAGTACTGGCACACAGTAGGTACTTTGAATGGCAGCTATTATTATTCGCTGCTTTAGCTCTTTAAAAAAAATTAAAATAAAAGTATTTTGTGTGGGCGGCTAGGCGGTGTGTCCAACACTTTATGACCCCATTTAGGGTTTTCTTGGCAAAGACACTGAAGGGGTTTGCCATTTCCTTCTTCAACTCATTTTAGAGGTGAGGAAACTGAGGCAAACAGGGTTAAGTGACTCTCCCAGAGTCACACAGCTAGCAAGTGCCTGAGGCTAGATTTGAACTTAGGAAGATGAATCTTCTTGACTCCAGGCCTGGTGCTCTCACCACCTAGATGCCCATAGCCAGAAAACCTGGGTTCAGTTACAGGCTCTGCTCTCTGTGTGACACTGGGCAAATCACCCTCTGTGAACCTCAGTTTTCTCATGTATGAAAGGAGGGGGCTGAACCAGATGGCCTGCTAAGGTCCTTTCCAGCTCTCAGTGGATGATTCTAGGATCCCTTCTGTGTTGGATCTGTGTCCCTGAGTTTAAATGTCATTTGGAGTATCCTGAATGGTCTGTACAGAAGGGCAGCCAGGTGGCACAGTGGAGAGAGAGCCAGGCCTGGAGTCAGGAAGAGTAGTCTTCCTGAGTTCAAATCTGGCCTCAGACACTTACTGGTTTTTGCCAAGAAAACCCCAAATGTGGTCACGAAAAGAGCCAGGCACAACTAAAGCAATTGAACAACCACAACTGTTCCCCATGCTTGTCTTGTGTTATTAATGCTGCATAGACATATAGAATATAAATTTCTATCCCTAGTTCCCAATTCATAATAGTCACTAAATACTTGTTGATTGATTAGAGCCTGAGGTGAAAAATGAAATCAGAACAGAAAAGATTCATTGCAATTTTCCCCCTCTCAGCTAGAGGAGTATTGGAAAAGACAACTAGGTAGTATGATATATAGGATGCTAGGTGTGAAGTTAGGAAGACCTGAGTTCAAATCCAGTCGCAGACACTTACTAGCTGTGTGACCTTGGGCAAGTCACTTCAACTCTGCTTGCCTCAATTTCCTCAACTGTAAAATGGGGATCATATCTACCTCCCAGGGTTATTATGAAAATCAAGGGAGATAATATTTGTAAGGCCTTAGCACTGTCGTGAATGGCAGTATTATTATTATTTGCTGCTTTAACTCTCTTAAAAATTAAAAGTAAAATAATGTCATTGATATCTTTTGTTTTTTATCACCTGTCTCTTCCAAAGTATTTCTTCCCCCTCTCTCCCAGAGAGCCCTCCCTTGTATCCAAGAATAAAACTAGAGGGGAAAAATAATTCAGCAAAACTAATTGGTTTATTGAAAAAGACTGATGCATAAACAGAGCATCACTTCTGCAAAGCAGAGATGGGAAATAGTTGACCTCTTTTCTTTGGGGTCAAGTTTGGTCGTGATCATTTCTGCTGTTTTAATTCTTTTTAGAGACCCAAAGTGTCTCTTAGTGAGAACCAAATGGATGAAAACAACTCGGAAAAAAAGATCCTGGGAGAAAGGAGCCAAATCCTGTCTTTAAAAGGAATAGGACTATGTTGGGGGGAAGAAGAGGGAATAAATATTTATTAAACGCCTAGGAAGTATCAGGCAGTTGTGCTAAGCACAGGACATTTGAACCTCACAGCCCTGGGAAGTAGGTGCTATTAGTATCCCAAATTTATTGTTGTTCATCCTTCATTCTAGAAGAGGACCAATGACATCAATCACCCTGCCATGTCTTGACTTGCAAGTGAATTGGATTTAAGTGAGGCAGAGCTTTGCAAACTTATCGGCCTCATTCTTTCCTCCACAATTATCTGAGTCCAGTGGCAAGATATAGGTCGAGATGACTGGAGATGGCCCTGGATGCAGTCAGAGACCTTGGCCTTTTTAAGCTAGTCTTTCCCAGGTCTCAGTTTGTCTGATGCAACACCCATTCAGGAGTTAAGGGCCAAGTAAGAAGTGAGGTTAAAGATGGTCTACTTTGCCTTCACAAAAGAATCTGTCAGAGAGAGGAAGACCCTCAGAGTTTCTCTATCCCCAGTTTACAGGAGAAGAAACTGAGATACAGTGTTAAGTGACTTGTCCAGGATCACACAGCTAGTATGTGTCTGAAATCAGCTTTAAACTTGGGCCTTCCTGACTCCAGGTCCAGCATCTGCCTCCAGCAAAGTATAATATAGCCCTGTCTGTGACAGTGTGGTTGCATGGAAAGAGCATTGCACTTGTACATCATATCTCCAAGACTCCATGCTGTTAAATGGTAGCCAGATGATTTGTGTGCCTTGAGTGTCCAGCTCTACCACTTACTAGGTCTATAACCTGAGGTGAGTTGCTTAAACACTGAGCCTCACTTTCCTTACCTGTATAATAGGTATAATACTACTTCCACTCTGTATGTCCCAGGGTTGTTGGGGTGGGGAGTCACTTTTTAAACTGGAAAGTGCTAAGTAAACTACTTATAATTGGAAGGTCCTTGAAGAAAAGGCAATCTGTTGACATGCTAATCCCAGGTAAATGGGAGTCACTAACAAAAGGATTGAAGAGTCCTTTTCTATACAGTCAGAGCCCTATTTAGCCTAGGAATAGTCTAAAGGGTTATAGACTTAGAGCTGAAAGGGATATTAGAACACATGGAATCCAATCCCACCATTTGACAGATAAGGAAACTGAGACTCAGAAAGGTGAAACTATTCTCCCAGATATTTGTACTTAGGGAAAATGGGAGTTGGCACTGGACATTAGCAGGAGAGTCTGGCAATGTACTTATGCCAGAAGAGGAGGCACTAGTCTCTTAGAGAGTCCAATCCTGATCCCCATGGAAATTGGAAAGGAGAGGGACAGCATGGTTATAGGGGGCTGGAGGTCCCTGGACCTGTTGGTCGAGGGATGGTTGCATTTCTGTGAAACTCAGGAAGGAGGAATCTGGTACCTGGACCATGGATTCATAAATGTAGACCTAGGAAAAATGTTAAAGGCTATGGAATCTAGCCCCCTAATTGTATAGAGGAGAAACAGAGAAGTTAAATGATTTGCCCAGGGTCACACAGCTGGTACAATTACTACAGCATGGCAAAACTGAATTTTGGTGCCCTAGAGCACTCCAAATAGCTCTGCTTTCCCCTTGTTTGAACTGTTAAAGGTGATAAGAGATATCTTTGTAGACAGAGAATTTACTAAAGGCAAAGGAATCAGGCTGAAGATAAGGGGCCAGATATTAACAATGATGAAGATAATGAAAGGATGGCACAGAATTGAGAAGGGGGGAATAGGGAGAGGGCATGGTGACTCAATTTTTTTTTATTTCCTGGTCATGGCAGCCAATACAGTGAGTCTCATGTGGCCATAGACATTCTAACTCTGCTATTGATACTACATTTCCCAAATGTTTGATCTCAACACCTTCCAGAATCTTTTAATATCTTCTTCCTTAGGTCAAAGTCCTCAAGCCCCTTGGCTGTCTTGGGTAGAAGGGTGCAAGGGTAGAAATTTTTCTAGTCCAGTGGAGGACATTGGATCAGTGACATATGCAGAGGCCATGATGGTTTCCTAACATCTCTTCTTTCTTCCTTTGCCTTTCCCTCCTAGATGAGCTGAGTGTGTGTCCCAAAGGGATTACCTCCAAGGTTTTCCGCTTCAATGTATCCTCAGTGGAGAAGAATGGAACCAACTTATTCCGAGCTGAATTCCGAGTCTTGAGGGTGCCCAACCTCAGTTCCAAACGGACAGAGCAGAGAATCGAACTCTTTCAGGTGAGCACCTTTCCCCTCCTGTCCCTCCTCCCATCACTGGTAGCAAAGCTCCTTCCTGGACTATTGAGAGACTTTCTCCTAAGTGGTAAACAACATTGTCCCATTTGATTTTTTTAAATTTTTGCTTTTTGGTCTTTTTGGAGGGGGGAAGGAAGGGCAATTGGGGTTGTGACTTGCCCAAGGTCACACAGCTGGTAAGTGTTAAGTGTCTGGGGTTGGATTTGAACTCAGATCCTCCTGACTCCAGGGCCCGTGCTCTACTCAAAGCACCACATAGTTGCCCCAACATTGTCCCATTTGGAAGAGAGCTACCATATTCTTTTACTCCCTGATTCCTAACAGCCTCAAAAAAGTCAGGATGGACCTAGATATTTGAGAGAAATCACAAGTTCCTAACTTCCACAAATGGCAAGGGGGTGCTAAAATGCAAGGAGTCAGAAGATCTCCATTCCAACACCATCTCTGGTACTTACTCCCTCTGAAACTTGGTCAGGTTATTAAACTTTATCAGGCCTCAGTTTCCTTATCTGTAAAAATGAAGGTATTACACTAGATGGCCTTTGTGGTCCCTTCCGACTGACTATCAAAAACAATCTCATAAGGCATGTGAGACCAATGGTTTGTTTGAAGGGAAAAAATGGGGGGCCATATAGGTTATGATTTTCTTGAGGTCACACAGCTAGTTAGCAAGAAAGCTGAGACTGGGAGACTAGGTGGGGCAATGAATAGAGCTCCCGCCCTGGAGTCAGGAGGACCTGAGTTCAATTTGACCTCTGACACTTAACACTACCAGCTGTGTGACCTTGGGCAAGTCACTTAACACTAATTGCCCTGCCTTCCCCCCTCCAAAAAATAATTTAAAAAAAAGCCGAGACTAGGACTTCTTTGTCCCAGTGGAGCAGTCTTTCTCTTTGCTATACTTCTTACACACACGCTGTTCCATCTCTCATCTCTGCCTTTGCCTTGGCCATTCCTCATGCCTAGCACATACTCCCTCCTTATCTCTACTCCAGAGTCTCTCTTTTCCTTTAAGACACAGCTCAAGAACTATCTTTTTAAAAGTCTTTCTGAGATAATTCCTACCCTGCTTGATGTCTCATGAATTCCTCTTGGGGACATATAATTCTCCCCCACTCCCCTCCCTGCACCCAGTTGGCTGCTGCCTAGAACATACACCTCCCTCATAAAATGCCTTTTGTCCTTCAAAAAGAGAAAGCTAGGTGATGCACCATATAAGAGTGCTGGATCTGGACTCAGGAAGAGCCAAGCTCAAATTCTGTCTCACTTGCTTACTAGCTGTGTGACCCTGAGCAGGTCACTTAGCTTCTATCTGCCTCAGTTTCTTCACCTGTAAAGTGGGTCTAATAACAGCATCCATTTCTTAGGGCTGTTGTGAGGATCAATTAAAATATTTGTAAAATGCTTTGAAAATCTCAAAGTGGGAGCAGCTAGGTGGTGCAAGGAATAGAGCCCCAGCCCTGGAGTCTGGAGGACCTGAGTTCAAACCCGGCCTCAGACACTTGACACACTTACTAGCTGTGTGACCTTGGGTAAGTCACTTAACCCCAATTGCCTTGCCTTCCCCCCTCCAAAAAAAAATCTCAAAGTGCTTTATGTGCTAGCTATTATTATTATTCAAGAGGTAGCATCAACATCACCTTCTACATGAAGTCTTTCTGCATTCCTCCCCAAACATGAATGCTCCCTCTCAAACTACAGCCCATGTATCTGCTTTAGATGTATCCTCTTTATATTCTGCACACATTTAATATAGGTGTGAGTGTATGTTGTTGTTGTTGAGTCATGTCCAACTTTTCATGACCCCTTTTGGGGTTTTCTTTGCAAAGATGCTGCAGAGTTTGCCATTTCCTTCTCCAGTTCATTTTACAGATGAGGAAACGGAGGTTCACATAGTTAAATGACTTGCCCAGGGTCACACAGCCAGCTGGTTAGTATCTGAGGCTGGTTTTGAACTCAGGCCTTCCTGACTCCAGGCCCAGCATTCTATCGACTTCACCACCTCACTGCCTATATGTGTATGTATGTATGTACACACATGTATATAAGTGTGTATGTATATACACACATATGTGTGTATGCATATACATACACATTTCCTGTCTCCCCATAGAATGTGAACTCCTTGAGGGCAGTGATTGTTCTTTTATTTATACAAATACAAAGTACAGAACTAGGCACAGAGTAGGTGCTTAATAAATGTGGATTGATTGATGGGGGTAGAGAAGGGATGGGAACAAGCATTTATTAAGTGCCTGCTCTCAGCAGGGGGGGATGCTAAGTACAGTAGACCCTTGGTTTATGAATTTAATTCCTTCCAAGATTCTGTTTGTCATGTGATTTGTTCGTATTGCAAAGTGAATTTTCCCATAGGAAATAATGTAAAGTTAGGTGATTGATACCACATCCCCAAAAGTATTCATATAAAAATAATTATTTATAATTTTAAGTAAGCGTTTTGTCCCTAAAGCATCTGAAACACAATAGCAATGATTAGTACACAATATAAGCCGAAAATAAAACAAATTAGCCTGTGCTTTACTTTTGAGAAGAGTCATGGCCCGCCTGAGGGAGATGAGAGGGAAGAGGAAAAGGAGGAGGAGGAGGAAGTGGGGGGAGGAGGAGGAAGAGGAAGAGGAGGAAAAGGGGGAGGAGGAGGAAGAGGAAGAGGAGAAGGATGGAGAGGAGGAAGGGGGGAGAAGGAGGCGGAGGAAAGAGGAGGAGAAGAAGGATGGAGAGAAGGAGGAAGGGGGGGAGGGGGAGGAGGAGGGTTACTGCTTGGAAGGAGAATCTCCTTCCATGAGAACATCAGGGATTTCAACGTCGGGGAGTGTTCTCTCTTATGCCACTTTCACTAAAAGTAGGACTAACGCTACTGCCTTCATTTATTTTTCATTTTTTAGAATCATTTTCACGTTCTGACTCACTAATTTTTTTTCTTTACATTTGCTTCTGACTGGGAATCCATCTAACGACACTTGTTTTTAGTGACATGACATTATCATTAAAAATATCCGTGGGTCTCATTGCTGCAGCCTTATTTGGGGGATGTTTTTCAACAAAATTTGCGCTTTTCCCCACATCTGACAAACCTCCCTGCCCTCACCTGGCGTGGAGCACCCTCTGACCTTTCCAGCTCCTCCCCAACCTCTCCCTGTGGCTCCTCGTGGGGATCCACCAGTCCCGCCGTCCTCAGCTCCTCACTACGACCCTCCAGCAGCCCTCGAGCGTCTGCAGCACTCACCTCCAGTCCCAGGGTCTCTGGCTCCTTTTCATGCTTCTTGATGATTCCTTTTTCCATTTCCAACATGACGGTCTCCCTCTTTGCACCTTCCTTTTCAATCTTCTTCACTGGGTCCATTGTTACAAATTGCTGTAGACCACAGTCACTCCCGTGCCCTTTTAGGCAAAGTACACAAGCACGTGTGAACACACTTGTATGGTACTAAGAGGAATGATGCTGCCTTCATGAAGGGTCAACACAGAATGCGGCCGACTCGGCGTATACTGACCTGAGCTTCCTTTGTTGGACACAGGAAAGCAAAAAAACCCATAGCCCTAGTTGAGTGTCATCCCCTCCAGAGCTGTTCGAGTCCAAACATGATGCTCACACTACACATTTTTGTTCGTCCACCTAAGTAAACCAGGTTACTCGTAAGCCAAGGTTCCACTGTTCTGTACAAATACGATCTCTTTGGGAAACCCAGAAATCCGCACTCAGAAAAAGAACTATGGAGTCTGAATGCAGATAGATGGGCGCTATTTGTCTCTACTTTGTGTTTCTTCTCCCTCCCATGGGTTCTAATTCTTCTTTCCAACATGACTAATGTGAAAATATGTTTAATGTGAATGTATATGTAGAGCCTGTATCGGATTGCACACTGTCTTAGAAAGAGGAAGGGAAAAGGGAGAAAATTTAGAACTCAAAATCTTGTGGAAGTGAATGCTGAAAAATAAAAAACAAACAAATAAATGAATGAATGAAATGTTTTTAAAGAAAAAAACCAAACAAACAGTATCTCATCGGATTGATTGTCCTGTCTTCCAGCTCTATTATTTCCTATTTATCCTCTATTTAGCTTGTTTGTATATATTTGCATATTCCTTGTTCCCCTCATTAGATCCTTTAAGATTCCCTTAAATTAATTCCCTTAAGGGAAGGGTCTATCTTTTGCCTCTCTCTATATTCCTAGGACTTAGGCCAGTGCTTGGAAAACAGCAGGGCCTTAACAAATGTTGACTGATTGGTTGAGAGCTCACTCCTCTCTCTTGCCCCACAGATCCTGCGGCCTGATGAGCACATCGCCAAACAGCGGTACATCAGCGGCAAGAACCTGCCCACTCGAGGCACGGCCGAGTGGCTGTCCTTTGATGTCACTGACACAGTTCGGGAATGGCTTCTGCACAGAGGTGAGCCTTCCCCTTTCTCAGATAGCAGGGATGGTTACTTCTGACCACTCCTAACCACATTTACCTCTGCCCCATCCACAATGACTGATGCCCAGGATGTGGTTGGGATGGACATCACTAAATCCGAGGCTGTGCGACCCCTGCTGTTGAAAACATACAAAGGGGCTTGATTTCCTCAGCTGGGGGATATTCCAAGTGGTCACTCCCTTGAACACCTTCACCAATGCAAATTGCATCTTGTCTGTTACTTAGTCGATCACAGGACCCCAGATCTAGAGCTGGGGGGGAAATAGTCTTAGAGGCCATTAAATCGAGCCTCCTAATTTTATAGATGAGAACATGAAGGCATACAGAGGATAAGTGATTTGCCTAGGGTCACTCAGTTAATAAGTTAATTGAAGCAGGATTTAGAACAGGTAGGTGGTGTAGAGGCTAGAATGATGGGTCTAGAGTCAGGAAGACTCATCGTCCTGTGAGAAACATCCTTAGTCTAGAAATAAACAGTATTAATTGGAAAACCAGGAAGGTTTCATTACTTTTATTTTACATTCCTACTGAATGGGCACCTCCCAAATGGAGAAAGTATGGGGACTTAGACAAATGTGAGACCTTTTATGCTGTTTCCATTAGAATTTCCCACCTTGGGGCACGTAGGTGGCACAATGAATAGAGGGCAGGCCCTGGAGGCAGGAGGACCTGAGTACAAATCTGGCCTCAGACACTTAACACTACCAGCTGTGTGACCTTGGGCAAGTCCACTTAACCCCAATTGCCCTGCCTTCCCCCCTCCAAAAAGCAAAAAAAAAAAAAAGAATTAAAATTAAAATAAAACAAATAGAATCTCCCACCTTGTTCCTCATTGGCTAAGTACAACCTCTTGAACTGCCCATGGCATGCTTCCCTCAAACAAGATGTTTGTCTTCCTGGACTGCCCTTTGCATGTTACTCCTTGATGTGTCCCTCCTCCCAAATATGGGCTAACATATGTTGCATGTGTGGATAATGAGGCTCTAATTCTATGGGGGTGGGGTGGGTGACAGTCAATATGTATACGGCTAGTTAAACATGTGTGTTAATAAAAAGTTAATTAAAAAAAAACCCATCCCTTAACTCTGACCAGTTTGGGGCAGTTTATAACACCAATGCAATATTCACAGTGCCCACAGCAGATGAAAATGCTGGTGTAGTTGTGAATCACAAAATGCAACAGGCTCTCCACATGAAGGACAGAACCAAAGCATTTATTCAAATACCAGAAAGCTGAATCCCAAAACCAAAAAGCCAAATTCATCATAGTAACCATGAAGTTGGTACATATAACCAATGCAACAAACACTCAATCCTTCCCTCAGTCGGACCTTCAAAATAGAACAGGCTCCCTTAAGCAAGAATGTCCCTCTCTCACTCAGCCTCCACACTGCTTGCTCCCAGCAGTTCTGGCTCTCCCTCAGCGTGTACTCAGCTTTTTATCTGGTCGTTAGCTACTCCCTGTTCCTCACACCTCTTACGTCCTTCCTGTTCTTGTCTTTGGCAAGTCCCTCCCACTGTGGGTTTCACAAGTTCTGTTTCTTAAGAAAGACTTCATATAATCATAGGCAAGGCTCAACTGAAACAAAGTTCTAAGTACTAGTTTGCTTTCCATTACGAGGGGCAGGGATGATCTTCAAATCCCCATTACCATTACACAGTTCCAGGTTGGGCCCCTTCAAAAGGAACTTAGAGATTTCTTCCAGCTATATGATTAGATAGGGTCACTCTGCCTTTCCTCCCCTCATAATGATTTACACCTTCCTGCATGTCCTGTGTAACATCTGTCTTTGCAATATCCATTATTCCTATAGAATCTGTAGAAACAAAACTATTAGCATTTCTCACAATCCTGAGTTCAAATTCAGCCTCAGACACTTACTAGCTGTGTGACCCTGGGCAAGTCATTTACCCCTGTTTGCCTCAGTTTCCCCATATACAAAATGAGCTGAAGAAGGAAGTTTCTCTGCCAAGAAACCCCCAAATGCAGTCATGAAGAGTTGGCCATGACAGAAAAATCACCAAACAATAACTGAAGCAGTATTTGGACCTAAAATCTTCCTGATGCCAAGTCCAGGGCCTTTCTATTACTTGGATACTGTTTCCATTTTTTTAAGGGATACTAAATGATAAGTAAGGCTGAGGGGTGGTGGGCTAAGGTTCTTCCACAAACTCTAAGTGTATGAAGGGCACAATCCTATCAATGTTCCCTCTTCTCCCACGCACCCTGTTATGTTCTCCTGCTGCTTCCCTAAGAAAATATAAACAATTGCCTGCAGAACTTACCTGGGGCTTCCCATCCAGGCAGCATTTCATAAAAACCTAACAAAAAGAGAACAGAAAGGAGAGGCCTCTGAATATTAAATTCCTCTTAGACTAACTGCCTGATGTTGATTAGGTTCATCTGGATTTCTTTCTATCAGTTTATTTTCAGGACTGTGGTGCTCTGAGAGCAGTGACCAATATTTCTAACTACCTGGATCTACTTAAACAATAGACAAGTTGCAATCTGTGTTAGTGGAAGTGGTCAAGGTAGCAGTCCCTCAGGGAGTTCCTCAGTGTGAGGAAATCAAGGTCATTTGTGTATTTCCATAAATGGTTAGCACCTGGTCACACAGGGAGCTTAGGGTTTAGGGGAATCCATTCCATCTACTCTTCAGGCATAAGTAATTGTCTAACACATGTTTATTAGCTTTTCCTAATAAACATGAGTCCATCATTAACTAATCATAATAGTTCTATTACCAGAGCTCTTTGTTTCCCCAAAGACAAATATTTCCATCAGTGTGGGAGGTAAACAAACATGTCTTACATTTATATGGTATTTTACATTTTTGTTGCATTTTCATATGTTAATTTGACTCTCAAAAGCAGCCTTCTATGAGGTAGGTAGGGCAGGTGGTAATGTCTCCATTTGTTTGGAGAGAAAAAAATTAGGGCCAGAGAGTTTGAGTGACTTTTTTAAGGTCTCACAGCTAGTAGGATAGCTGGGACTTTTGTTGTTGTGGAGTCATTTCAGTATGGTTCTTCCTATTTCCATTTAGAATTTTCTTGGCCAAGATACTAGATTGGCTTGCTTTTTCCTTCTTCAGCTCATTTCACAGATAGGGAACTGAGGGAAAGAAGGTTAAGTGAGTTGGCCAGGGTCACACAGCTAGTAAGTGTCTAAAGGTGGATTTGAACACAGGAAGATATCTTCCTGATTCTCAGTCCCATGCTCTCTCAACTGCTCCACCTACCTGCCCAAGATGGGACTAGACTGTCAGATCCCAGTGGGACAAGGTCTTTCACTTTGCTCTACTTCTCACACAGGACATTCCATGCCCCATCTCTGTGCTTTTGCATCAACCATCCCTCACCTGTGGAATACATTCATTCTTTACCTCTACCTCAGAGTCCCTTTCTTCCTTTAAGATATAGCTCAAGTACCCTTTTGTATTTTTAAATGAAATTTTATTTTTCTCAGGCAAAGAAAATCTGTCTCCTCTTCTTCTCACTTCTCACCCTGGCCTGAGGAAGAAAGAAAAACAAAATCCCTCTTACAAAATACATAGTTAAGCAAAGAGGCAGTTAGGTGGTGCAGTGGATAGTGCTAGGCTTAGTGTCAGGAAGTCTCTTCCTGAATTAAATCTGACCTCAGATACTTAATAGCCGTGTGACCCTGGGCAAGTCACTTAACTCTGCCTCAGTTTCCTCATCTGTAAAAAGGAGCTGGTGAAGGAAATGGCAAACCACTGCAGTATCTTTGCCAAGAAAACCCTAAATAGGGTCACCAAGAGGGTCACCAAGAGCCAGACACAACTGGAACAATTTAACAACAAAAAGTTAAGCAAAACGAGTTCCTGAATTGACTGTGTCAAAAAAAAAAAAAAAGCTTTAATTTGCACTTTGAGTCCATCGCTTCACTATCAGGACCTAGAGGGTATATTTTATCATGAGTTTTTTGGAAACTGTAATTGGTCATTGTGTGGATCAGAATTCCCAAGTTTTCAGAGTTGTCTTTATAGCATTCTTCTTGTTGTACAAATAGTTCTGCTTCCATTTACTTTGCTCTGCATCAGTTCATATAAGGCTTCCCAGGTTTTTTCTGAAACTGTCCCTTTCATTATTTCTTCCAGCACAATAGGATTATTTCACATTCGTATACCATAACTTGCTCAGTCATTCACTCATTGATGGACATTCCCTCTGTTTCCATTTTCTTTTTGTCATCACACACACAAAAAGCTGCTATAGACATTTTTGTACTTTCTTTGATTTCTTTGGGGTTTTGGGCCAGTAGTGGTATTTCTAGATCAAAGGATAGGCTGGGTTTAATAACTTTTTGGGCATAGTTCCAAATCACTTTCCAGAATGGCTGGATGAGCTCATAGCTCTGCATTAATTTATGTGTTTTCCCATAGCCCAAGCAACACTTTCTACATGAAACCTTTTTTGATTCCCCCAGCTGCCAGTGCCTTCCCATGAAGACTACTTGCTTTAAACTACTCCATACATTGTTATTATTTATTCACTTTACATTGGAACTGAATATATTTAAATATGTTCTTATCTCTCTCATTGTAATCTAAGCTTCTTAGGCCTGCCAGGTAGTATGCACTTAAATCTTATTGATTATTTTAAAATCACACATATCTAGAAAGCTGAATTGTTAGCTTTCCCAGGATCATGATAAGTGAAATACTGCAAAGCTAGAATCATCCCGGCTGTCAGTGAATTTGGGGACATTGGCCTTGTCTGTCTCTGCCATCATTTATTGGTTTTCCTCCTTTTTGTTCTTCATGTTTTTTTTTTAATCTTTTCTTGTGACTTCCTGCCTACTCCCTTTTCAAGACCTCTTGGCTGGAGCAAGGCCTAGTGGACCTGGTCAGACAATTTTCCATATATATTTGTCTCTATTTTCACCTAATCCTCACTCCTCAACTCTACCTATACCTAGTGAACTCACCGTTGACTTCCTAAATCATAGAATCATACAGTCTTCAAGGTGGAAGAGACTTTTGAATGTCCTCTAGTGCAATTTGTCACCCAATGAAGGAATCTCAAATATAGCATTTATGGCATGGTTTTCCATCCTGTCTTGAATATTTCCAGTACTGGGAGAGAGATCACAGTTACATAAAGTGGATTGATAAACTATTCTTGTCTCCATCTGCCTTAATCAGATAAAAGAATCTGCTAATTGTATGATTAGGAAAAGCCTCTTTGATGATGGCTCTACATCTGGCTACACACCCAATTGATAAAGGCTTCTCCTAATCACATGGTTAAGACTGGAACTGGTACACAGAATGTCCATGTATGTTCCATGGTCTATCCAAGACACTTCCATTCCAAGTTCTTGATACTCTCTTGGAAGTTGGCTCCTTAACCTCTCTACATGGAAAGACTTTCACCCCAGGTGATCTGTGCATATAGCATTTCTCAGTATTCTGCACACAGGTTAGACCCCAGTTACACAGGGATGGTAATTAGAGCCACAGGGAGTAGATTGACACATCTCTTCCAGAACAATGGCAGTGTTGAGTTGATTATGATTCTAGAATTGAAGAGGGACTTAATATTTGTTTGTTTCTTGATTTGTTTGTTTCCTTGATTCTTAATCCCTCTTTTACATTCCACCCTCTGAAGTAATTAATTTTGCTTATGATTATTCCCTCTACAACTTTAGCCTTCTCTTAAATACCTCTCCTTTTCTTTCCCTATCCTCTATTTCCCTCTTGATTTTTATGCATTACTACACCAAACTGTGTGTGTCAACCTTGTTTTGTCTGAATAGAGTGAACTTCGTGTGATTCCCACTGCCATAATCCTTTTTTCCATGTTTGCACAATCTTTTTATTGTGTACTCCAATTATGAAACATTTTCTTCCTTGTTCCTTACTTAGTACATTCCTTTCCCCCTTCTTTTTCTGTTCTCCCTTAAGACCATCCATACAGAACAAAACTACCTTCAAGACCTTGATTCATTTTATTTAATTCCTTCTATGACCCTTGAAGATTATGAAGAGGTCACTTGTCTCTTCTCCTGCTTATCTAGCCACTCCCAAGTACCTAAATTATTTATCCACCTAAATTTTTTTTGACCCCTATATTTACATTTCAAAGAATCTATCAAACTCTGATCTTTTCATCAAGAATGTTTAAAAGTCCTCTATTCTATTAAAGGTTCAGATAATTACATGCAGTTTTGTAGAGTAAATTATTCTTGGTTGTAAGCTTTTATTTTTTGCCTTTTGGAATATCATATTCCAAGATTTTCTCTCCTATAAAGCAGTTTCTACCAAGTCTTGGATGACCCTGACTCTGGTTTCTTGGCCTTTGAATTCTTTCTTTCTGGCTATGTGTGCTATTTTTCTTCTTTAACCTGAAACCTCTGGATTTTGTCTGTTAACACCCCTGGGAATTCTCATTTTGGGATTTCTTTCAGATGATCAAAGGATTGTTTTTGTTGTTACTTTGCCCTCTAGTTTTAACAAATATGGGATGTTTTCACTTGTGGTTTCTTGAAATACATTCAAGATTTTTGTTTGGTCAAGGTTTTGAGAGAATCTGATTATTATTACAGTACTTGTCATGTTTTCTAATACATTGTTTTTGATAGTTACCTTATAGTTTCTTCTATTTGTTCAGTCTTTTGATTTTATCCTTTCCCCCAAACTCAACAAGCATTTATTAAGTACCTATTGTGTGCCGGGAACTGTGCTAGATACTAGGAATAGATAATAAATAGGAACTGGATATTTGTCCTATAATTTCTATTTTTTAAATTTTACACTTAAGAAATACAAAATAAAAGTAGTATTTCCATATATAAAATAGAACGGGAAAAAAGAATTGTACATGAAACCACAAATCTCTATTAAATATAGCTTGCTTTTCCTTTTAAGTATTTAACACTTATATTTTTCTAATTTTTGTATTGCTTCATCAGACCATTGAGTTATATGATCTATTTTAATTATCAAGGAGTCTGCTATTGAGTAAGATTTTCTACTATCTGACCTAAGTTATTTATTCTTCATCCAGTTTTTCTTCCCCTATGGAACTCTTATTTTATTAAAAAAATCTCTTGCATAATTTCTTCCAGAAATTCTTGTGGTCCTTGTGGCCAAACTATTCTTTATTAACGAGACTTTGCTAGTACTCTCTTAATTCATGATATTTCTTCATAGTGTTCACTGTCTTCTTCTGTTATTCATATCTCCAACCTTAGGTCCTGATCTAGGACTTTGTGCCAGGATCATTCTCTGTGCCTTCCCATACTCTTAGATAGTGTAGTCAGGCTTTGTTTGAACCTGAACTCAATTTTCTTAGTTCCTGCCACTGACTTTTACCTTCTCTGACATGGTACAGATACCTGTAGGCATCTGTGTCCCCTGTTAGAGGTCTGTGGCTGGCTTCCCTAGAAGGGACATTGCTGTAGTCTTCTATCCCCACTGGGGCTTCCCTGGTCAGAGATGAACTGTAATCTTCTGCTCTTTCTAGAAGTTCCTGGGGACTATGATAACAGTTAAAAAAATACATATATATATATATGTATATATATATATATATATATATATATATATATATATATATATATATATATAGTGGCTTTAAGTTAACAAAGTACTTTAGATACATTAGCTAATTTGAATCTCACAATAAATTTGTTAGGTAGATACAAGTATTATCTATCTTGCAGATGAGGAAACTGAGGGTCAGAGAGGTCAAGTAACTTGTCCAAGGTCTATGCCTCACCAGTAAGGTGACTCACCTTGACTTACATGCCATACATTATGACTAATAGATGCCTAATAGGACAAGTATATGAAGAGTGCAAGTTACCCAGCTTATGATTTGCCATGGAATAGAACTCAATACAGTCTGCTGTATCTCGGATAGTACTACAGATGGACAAAATTGAGTAAGAAAAGAGAAGGCTTTATCCCCTTTGGGAAACTGCATAATGCTATTAATGCTCCCTGATACCAAAAGCAAAGGAAGCAAAATTCCCTTTCATATCAATATTCCCTTGCTATAGGAACACAAATCATAGAGCACTCTGTGTTCTGAAGAATCTAACTCATCCATGAGCCAGAAAGCAATGTAGATATACATGATAGGTATAAATAGGGGGTCACATGTTGCAATAGATACCTTGCAGACTAGAATTAATACAAAAAGATAGCATAAAGAAGATGTAAAATTTAAAGAGGAAGTAAGGCTGTCATGTATTATTGAGATGAAGGTAATGCCCTGATGTCCATGAAATATAAAAATATCTACAGCAGGGGTTTTTAACCTAGGGCACATGAACTTAAAAAATATGTAATTGTATTTACATGTAATGGGTATTTTATGCTTTTAAGAACTTTCTTCTGAGAAGCTTCACTAGACTTCCAGCAGAGTCCGTGGAACAAAAATAGGGTAAGACTCCTTCCTCTACAGTCAGGCCTCTGGCTGGCAAGTTGCCTAGATGGACTACTGTGGAGTTATAGGAGGACTTGGATAAGAATAGCACAAGAAAATATGGTATGAATAGGTTATGATCCATGCCAACAGGGGGAATATCCACATTGATGAGATTGGGAACCCATTGAAAGATTATACTTAATACTGTACCCTACCCTAAATAGGCAGTTACATATTCTCCCTTCATCTCAAATTCTTCTATGAGTTTTTCCTAATTAGAAGATAGAATTTTCTTGTAATACCTCCTTCTTTATCCAAATAGTTCCAACTGTTCCCCTTTAAGCTGCTGAAGAGTACACATATTCTTTTATAATGTTGTAGGTGATAATATGTAACTTGCATTAAAAATCTACTGTAATGCTTCACTGGCCCAAGGATGGCTCTGGGTTTTTGAAGGCTGTAGTGGAGAAGCACCTGCTTTGGTAGAGCTAAGCTTACAAGGCTTTTGAGTATGGATCCAGTTCCAATCAATCCTGGGATCACATTATTTGAATTTGCATGGCATATTTCTATTGGACTGGAACCAACGCACATGTTTCACAAAATTCTGTTTGAATAGTGTGAATTTGAATATATACGACCACTTCTGGGGATTTATTATTTGTACTAATCAGGACCTAACAGCTGCTACTATATCTGATGATTCATGAAAGCATGTTTGTTTCTAATAACTAGAAATGTATTTAAAAATGAATTCTGAAACAACTGGGGAGAAAGTCTTTGTAATAGAAACTTCCTTAGAGCAGGGAGTAGTCTACAAAAGTCTATTACACACGAAAGTGGCCCCTAAATATTCATTAATTTTATCTTTTCATAATAAGAAACTAAGTTGCCCTCTAATAGATTGCTTCATTGATGACACTCTTAGTAACCACTAATGTGTCCTGGAAAAAAGGAAAGGAGGATTCATTCAGAATTTTTTGGTGATTCCTAGGAGGACATTTTTTTTTCCTAGTTAAACAAATGCTTTATTAACTTCTGGTTTACATCATTCATTTCCACCAGATTATGAGTTACATTTCCCCCCCATTTTTTCCCTACCCACTACCCCAGAATAGCAGTCCCACCAGATATCCCCTCATCCAATCTGCTCTCTCCCATATCTTCTCCCATACCCGCTTCGACTTTGCCATTAGGGCAAGGTGAATCTCTGAGCCCTACTGCCTGGACATCTTATGAGACATTTAATTTTAAAACTTTGATTTTCAGATCCATTCCCTTTCTCCCCTGTCACCCACACCCTCTGAGAAGATAAGCAGTTCAGTATGTGTTGTACATGTATTTCTATGCAAAACATTACCATAGTAGATATATTGTAAAAGACTGCTTATATTTCCCTCCCACCTGTCTCACCTCCCACCTGGTCCATTCCTACTTTGATCCTGTCCCTCTTTGATAGTGGGTACTTCTAACCTCCCCTCTCCCCAGAATGCCCTCCCCTCCATCATCCCCACTCTCATCCCCCTTTCCCCTACTCAGGAGAGTGAGTGAGGGTAAGATATTCCATTTAGTATGTATGTGATTCTCTCCTTGAGCCAACTTCAATGAGAATATGCTTTTGCCTTTTGCCTTCCTGTTCTTCCCCTCCCCTGCAACTACTTCCCCTTGCCTCTTCTACATGAGATAGTTTGCCCTACCCTGTCTCTCTCCATCTCCTCTTGCTACTTTCCTCTCTCACCTCTTGACTTCACCCCTTAAGAATCATCCCTTCGTTGGGGTGGCTAGGTGGCGCAGCGAGCAGAGAGCCAGCCCCGGAGCCAGAAGGACCCGAGCTCAGATCCGGCCCTGGACACCCAACACACAAACAAAAACCCAGCCACGTGAACCTGGGCAAGTCACCCAACCCCAATTGCCCTCCAAAAAAAAAAATAATCATCCCTTCCCATCAAATTCAACCAGTGCCCTCTATCCATGTATACCTGTGAACATATGCCATGTACCCTTCTTCAATTATTTTCATAATGAGAAAGGTTTCATCAAACGCAGTTATTGTTTTTCCATGTGGGACTGTAAATAGTCCAACTTTGATAAGTTCCTTTTGATTTCTTTTCCTTGATTGCCTTCTCAAGCACCTCTTGCTTCTTGTGTCTGAATGTCAAATTTTCTATTCAATTCTGGTTTTTTCATCAAGAATGCTTGAAAGTCCTCTATTCCACTGAATGACCATATTTTCCCCTGAAACAAGATACTCAGTTTTGCTGGGTATGTGACCCTTGGGTTCATTCCCAGCTCTTTTGCCCTCTGGAATATCATATTCCATGCCCTTCTATCCCTCAGTGTAGAAGCTGCCAGGTCCTGTGCTATTCTGATTGTGTTTCCACAATATTGAAATTGTTTCTTCCTGGCTGCTTTTAGTATTTTCTCCTTGATCTGGGGATTCTGGAACCTGGCTATAATATTTCTGGGAGTTTTCTTTTTGGGATCTTTTTCAGGAGGTGATCGGTGGATTCTTTCAACCTCTATTTTGCCCTCTGGATCTAAAACATCAGGGCAGTTTTCCTTGAGAATTTCTTGAAGGGTGATTTCTAGGTTCTTTCCTTGATCATGGCTTTCAGGTAGTCAATAATTTTTAAATTGTCTCTCCTGGATCTATTCTCCAGGTCAGTGGTTTTTCCCATGAGATATTTCACATTGCCTTCTAATCTTTCATTTGTTTGGATCTGCTTAACAGCATCTTGATTTCTCATAAAGTCATTAGCTTCCATTTGCTCCAGTCTAACTCTGTAGGAATGAATCTCCTCAGTGAGCTTTTGAGATTCTTTTTCCATCTGGCAAATTCGACTTTTTAAGGCATTTGAGTTAGTCTATTTTTTAAGGTGTTATTTTCCTCAGTCAGGCTGTTGACTGTCATTTCATCCTTTTCTTGCATCTTTTTCATTTCTCTTCCTAAATTTTCCCCCACTTCTTTTATCTGCTTCTTAAGGTCCTCTATGGCCTGTAGCCAGTTTGTATTTTCATTTGGGACTTTTAGTGCAGGAGTTCTGACCTCATAGTCCTCCTCCATGCTTTGAGCCTCTTTGCCCCTAAAATAGGAGTCCAATGTTGAACTTTTCTGTTTATTTTGTTTCATTTGCCTAGGCATGTTGCCACTTAATTACTTGATTTTTGGGCTTGCTGCCACAGTAGGACTCTGCCACCAGACAGGGGAGCTTCCGCCCAAACGTGGGGTCTTCACAACTTCCGCCAGTTGGGTGGCCTCTGTAAAGCCTCCACCCACTCTGGCAAGTTGGATACCCACCCCAAACTTACCCCCCAGACCACAATCCAGATCCAGGCAGTTTAAAGCAAAAGCGATTAACCCCAGACTGATTGCTGGATCTTCCTACAGTTTGCAGACCAGGAGCTAGAGCCACTACTGAGGCTGCAAAATGGCTTCTGTGCAGCTGTTTCTTCAGCAGCTTTTTGCCCCCAGGGGAGGAAGCCACGTGTTCCCCAAATACTGGTCCCAAAGTCCATAGGGCACTAACCTCTCACTTTGTCCTAGGCATATCTGTGCTGATAATTCTGGAATCGCCACAATTGCTGTTGTTCTGGGGTTCCACCAGCCGGCTGAAGGCCTGGCCGCCCTGGGGCTAAAACCACGGACCTGGGCTCAGCTCTGCGGGCTGCGCTGTTGGTTCCCAGCGCGCTGTGCTGCCTGCTCTCAGAGCGCTGCACTGGCCGCTCCCTGCAGGGCTACTGGGCTGTCCTCAGCAGGATGTTAGCTTCTCTGTGCTGTTCTGTGGGTGCTGTGGCTCCAGACAGGAGGACATTTTTTAATCACTAGAATGATTGCTAATGTATAACCTTGAGAGCAGGAACTGGGTCTCATTTATTCTTGGATCTATCTACCACCCCCTGAACACTATCTAGCACAATACATTGTATATAGTAGGTGTCTATTTAATGCTTATTGGATGAATGAATGAGCTCTTGAAATTTCTTTTCCCTCCAAGGCTAGATTGCCCACAATAATTAGCTTTGGGGGCTTCTTCCTCTTCTGATTATATTTTAGAGTCCCACTCTTATTTTCTACTCTTGAAAGGAGTCTGGGTTGACTGCACATTTCT
>WOXC01006189.1:0-201596 GCA_011680675.1 Gymnobelideus leadbeateri
ACAATGATCACTCCAATAGCCTGCCAGTGGGTCATCCTGCCTCCAGTCTCTTGTCACTCCAATCCATCCTTTATTCAGCCACTAAAGTATAGATCTGACCATGTCACAGCATACTCAGCAACCTCCAGTGGCTCCCCTAGTGCCTCCAGGAGGAAACACAAAATCCTCTGTTTGGCATTTAAAGCCCTCATAACCTACCCCCTTCTACCTTTCCAGTCTTACACGTTAACCCCTGATCCAGTGGCACTGTCCTGGCTATTTCATGTACAAGAAACTCCATTTCTTCACTCCAGGCATTTTCTCTGGCTGTCCTCCATCTCTGGAATACTCTCACTCCTTATTTCTATCTATTGGCTTCCCTGGATTCCTTTAAGTTCCAACAAAAATCTCATCTTCTACAGGAAGACTTTCCCAGCCTCTCTTAATTCTACTGTCTTCCTTTTATTAATTATCTCCTATTTTCCTGTAGATAGCTTGCTTTGTATATAACTGTTTGAATGTTGTCTTCCCCATTATATTGGGAGCTCCTTGAGGGAGGAACTACCTTTTGTTCCCTTTTGGTTTTTTCTTTTTCTTTTGTTTTTTGAAGGGGGGAAGGCAGGGCAATTGGGGGTGAAGTGACTTGCCCAAGGTCACATGGCTAGTAAGTGTTAAATGTCTGAGGTTGGATTTGAACTCAGGTCCTCCTGATTCCAGGGATTCCATTCACTGCGCCATCTAGTTTCCCCCAGTTTTTTTCTTTTAAAAAATATTATTTATTTACTTTTAGTTTTCAACATTACTTTTATAAGATTGTGAGCTCTAAATTTTCCCTCCTCCCTTCTTCCCCCCCTCCCCAAGATAGCATGCAATCTGATATAGGTTATACATGTACAATCGTATTAAACATATTTCCACATGAGTCATTCTGTGAAAAAAAGAATCAGAACAAAGCGGGGAAGCCACGAGAAAGAAAAAAGCAAAAAAGGAGAGGGAAAAAATAGTATGCTTCAATCTGCATACAGACACCATAGTTCTTTCTCAGGACATAGATAGCATTTTCCATCATGAGTCTTTTGGAATTGTCTTAGATCATTGCACTGCTTAGAAGAGCTAAGTCTAAAAAAATCAGTCATCAAACAATGTTGCTATTACTGTATGCGCTGTATATAGTATATCCTGGTTCTGCTCACTTCACTCAGCATCAGTTCATGAAAGTCCAGGGTTTTTTTTTAAATCTGCCTGCTCACCATTTCTTATGGAACAAGTATTCCATTATATTCATATGCCATAACTTGTTCAGTCATTCTCCAACTGATAGGCATCCCCTCGATTTCCAATTCTTTGCCACCACGAAAAGAGCTGCTATAAATATTTTTGTATATGTGGGTCCTTTTCCCATTTTTATTATCTATTTGGGATACAG
Organism: Gymnobelideus leadbeateri; assembly: GCA_011680675.1. Lineage (NCBI taxonomy): Eukaryota > Metazoa > Chordata > Mammalia > Diprotodontia > Petauridae > Gymnobelideus > Gymnobelideus leadbeateri. The sequence continues at coordinate 1,406 of WOXC01006189.1, forward strand.
ACCTAGTAGTGGTATCAAAAAGTATGCATGTTTTTATAGTCCTTAGGGCATAGTTCCAAATTGCTTTCTTGTATGGATGGATTAGTTCACAACTCCCCCAATAATGCATTAGTATTCCAATTTTCCCACATCTCCAATTTTTATCATTTTCCTCTTTTACCATGTTAGCCAATCTGATAGGTGTGATGTGGCACCTCAGAGATGCTTTAATTTGCAATTCTCTAATCAATAACGATTTAGAACATTTTTATATGACTATAGCCTTAATTTATTCACCTGAAAACTGCCTGTTCACATCCTTTGACCATTTATCAATTGGGAAATGACTTGTATTCTTATAGATTTGACTCAGTTTTCTATATATTTTAGAAATGAAGCCTTTATCAGAGACACTGACTGTAATGATTGTTTCCCATCTTTCTACTTCCCTTCTCATCTTGGTTTCATTGGCTTTTTGTGCAAAACCTTTTTAACTTAATGTAATCAAAATTATCCATTTTGTATTTCATAATGTTATTTATCTCTTATTTTGTCATAAATTTTTTCCTTCTCCATAGATCTGACTTGTAAACTATTCCTTTCTTTCCTAATTTGCTTATAGTTTCACCCTTTATGTCTAAATTGTGTACCCATTTTGACCTTATCTTGGTATACGGTGTAAAATGGTTTATTTTTGCTTCCTTTTGTGTTCTCATCACTTAACACAATGCCTAACACTTAGTAGGCATTTAACAAATGTCTATTGATTGATTGATTTTGACCACTCCTTTTTGGGGGAAATCACTTTTGGCCTTGTGTATTTCTATTAATTTTCTTAATATCTTGCATATCAAATCCTTTGCAAAGAGATTTGATACAAAGATTTTTTTTTCCCATTTGACTACTTTCCTTCTTATCCTAGATGTATTAATTTTGTGCATGAAAAAGCTTTTCAATTTCATTTGATTAAAATTATCTATTTAATCTTTTGTAATTACCTCTATCCTTGTTTAACTAAGAATACATCTCCTCATAATTGTAAAAAGTATATGATCTGCTTCTCTTCTAATTATGCTATGATCATTAATATTCAGATCACAAGTACAATGTGAAATTACTGTGGCATATGGTATAATCTGTTGGTTTACATCTAATTTTTATCATTCTCCTTTTCAATTTTTCTAGAAATTCTTATCAATAAGGACCTTTTTTTCCATAGGTAGTTTATATTCTCAGGCTATCTAACATTTCATTATTGAGTTCCATTATTTCTGATTCTCCCTTGACTACTCTCTCCCTTTGATCCACTTTTCTATTTTTTTAACCAGTAGCAAATAGTTTGTATGAGTGCTTTTTGATAATGTAATTTGATGTCTGGAAGTGCTATTTCCTCTTAATTCCTACATTTTTTTGTTGTTTCCCTTGATATTCTAGATCTTTTGTTCCTCAAAATGAATTTGGTTATTATTTTATCAAGCTCTGTAAAGTATACCTTTGGTAGTTTTATTATTATGGCATAAAAATGTAAATTAACTTTGGTAGTATCGTCATTTTTTTATATTGGTACAGCCAAGCCATAAACATTGAATATCCTCCATGTATTTAAGTTGTTCATTTTTTAAAAGGAGTATTTTGTAATTGAGTCTGTATAAGTATTAAGGGTGCTTTGGTAAGCTGACACCCAGGTATTTTATGCATTTTTGTTGTTATTTTGCATGGAACTTCTCTATTATTAGTCCCCCTCCTCCCCCCCCCAATCAATTCTGTTGTTCTTAAAGAATACAACCCAAGCCCCACTGATTCAATACTCTCCTCGTTTGTAGAGATCAATGTGCTGTGCCTGCATAAGGGTGGGTTAGAGTTCATGAGAGTGGGGGAGAGAACTCCTCAGTCCTTTGCAAGTCTCTTCAGTTTGTTTTTTTGGGAGAGGGAGGGGAAGGTCTGCAGTCACTTTAGGTGTTTGGGACTTCCTGTTTCAATAGAGAAGACAGAGGATACCAACCCCACTTCAGATTGCTGAAGGAAAAGACTCTGGGAAGGAGCCAACATAACAGGAGCTGGCAGTCTCCATCATGTCTCTGTCCCTAGCTTGCTCTCTCCCAAGGAACTTCCCCTGGGATGAAATCTGGGACTCTCTAGGTTGAACTGAATTACCTTAATCCTAACGAGAGAGCTCCTCCACTCTGTATTTTGTGAGTTAGATGATTAGATAGATGGAGAGAGAGAAATGTATATATGTGCACATAGATAGATAGATAGATAGATAGATAGATAGATAGATAGATAGATAGATATACATATTCTTATATGAACACTTTCTCTGATTTCTATTTTCTTAACGTGGATAATTTTTTTTTTACTTGCTATGTGTGTTCATTGTGGAACTAGGGTGTCTGGTGGGAGGGAAATCAAGCCTTGTATATAAAGCTAGGTGTACTTCTTCCCCTAATGAAATAGTGATTGGAAGTTAGCTGGAACCTAAAAAACCACAACCCCTAGATTAATAATACTGAAGGGATCAGACCAATATAATTCTAGCCTGGTATCCCCTCTTCTTTTTTTTTTTAAAGCAATTGGGGTTAAGTAACTTGCTCAAGGTTACACGGCTAGTCATTATTTATGTGTGGGTGCTGATTTTCTGAGGCCGGATCTGATCTCGGGTCATCCCAACTCTGAGGCCGGCGCTCTTACTCACTGCGCCACCTAGCTGCTCCTTTTAGGGCAATTGGGGTTAAGTAACTTGCCCAAGGTTACACGGCTAGGTTTTTGTTTGTGTGGATTAAGTGTCAGAGGCCAGCTCCGAACTTAGGTCCTTCTGATTCCAGGGCCGGCGCTCTATTCACTGCACCACCTAGCCACCCCATGTATCCCCTCTTCTAAGGAGAACAGGGAGACGAAGCTTCTGAACCCAACCTCCTGCTCCCCTTTCTGATAGAAAGTAAAGTTCCCCTTGGAGAAAAGAAGGATGGAAGGGCGCATGAAAGAAGCTAGAAATGTCTATTCTGCCTCCTTTCAAGCCACACAATACCCTATGCCACAAGGAGAGGATATCCTTCACTATGCAAAAAAAAATGTGATTGGTTTTCAGGAGCTTACATTCTAAGGAGTGTGGAGTAGAGTGGGGAGGTAACACACAGTGGGGATGATGTCCAGGGAGAGACACTTTGGTCCTGAAAGGAAGGTGAGTAGAGGCACTGGGGAGGACATTAACAGGTTTCTTTCAGAAACAGTACCAGAGCTGATGTGATCATACTTCCAGCACTGAAGGTGTAGACAGCTGTTTGCCTTTAAACAAAAGTAAGAGTAAATAGGCTCGGATGAGGACCTGAGGGTCTCTCCTAAAGTAAAATATGTGATCCAAGGCTTAGACCATCTCATTTGGCTTCTCAAAGGCCCTTTTTGAGCCTTTCTTCAGTCCAGGCCACACTGTAGAAAGTTGAAGCTACAGGATGTCCCTTCCAGTTAAGTGATGTGTCATTGTAATAATGCTCAGAACCTTTCCCCCAGTTACTTGTCTCCTCTCTCTGAACTACAATGCACTTACCTTGTGCTCATTTATACTATCTCCTCTACTAGATTATAAACTGTGACTCCTTCAGTACCTGCTGTTCATCCATTGTTCTCAAAGAGGGTCAGTGACATCACCAGGGTCATGACTAGCTTGCAAATTGCATTTAAGTGAAGCAGAGTTTTGCAAAATTGGCAGCTTCCCTCTCTCTTCCAGAGTCATAGAAATCCAGTGGCAGGACAAAAGTCAAGATGACTGGTTATGGCCCAGGATACGGGGATGACTTTGGCCTTTATCAGTATTTGACCAAAGACTCCACAGCACCTGCTTCAGCTGCCTTCCCTGGGGAAGTCTTCACATCTCTCTAACTGACAGGTTTGAAGCCTCTTGATTACCCTCAACCTGTTTTAGCCCATCTGCCTGAGATAGGGTGTGGATGTGGCTTGTGCTACTTGGAGCCACAGGTGAGAGTTGGGTGAAGTTGTACACCAAAGTTGGACAAGCAGCCCTGAAAAGGGTTTGGCAAGCCCTCACACCAGAAGTGCTGCCTGCCCCACCCCACCCCCCCATATACTCTCCTTCAGTACCTAGAATAATATTGAACACAGTAAAATCATTGGCTTATCATGGAATCTAATTAAATAATTATTTCAATAATAGCCCACCATCCTTGAGTAGCCCTTTACGCTTTTCAAAGCTTTCACATTCATTGTCCCTTTTTATCCTCACAGCAATCCTATGAAGTAACCACCAGAGACCCCCAGCTATTCAGTCATATAGAATATTTCTCCATTTTTCATATAAGGACATTGAGGCCCAGTGAAGTCAAGTCCTTTGTCCAAGGCTACACAGCAAGTTAATGGCAGAGGTAGCATTAGAACCCAGAACTCCCAGAAGTCTTCTTTATACAGTTGTAATTACATTTTGCAGCAGATCACAGGATCACATTGTCTCAGAAATGGAAAGAACCTCAAGGACCACCTAGATGAAGGGTGGGGAACTTGTGAAGTTCGGATTCAGTCAAAGGGCCACGTCTGAGCACCTCGAGGCCATAGGTTCCCTACCCCTGATCCCAATCGAACCCATACCTGACAAGAACCCTCTTTACACTGGTGCCAAACCCAGTGACACCCCCAATAGACCTGTACCCAAAGAGATTGAAGAATAAAGAAATGGATTCACATGCACAAACATTTGTAGTAGCTCTTTCTCTGGTGGCAAAGAACTAGAAACCAAAAGGAGCTGCCGTGAGTTGGGGAATTAATGGCTGAACAAATTCTAGTATATGAATGTAATGGAATATTGTTGTTCTATAAGAAATAATGAAGTCCTAAGTTCATACATTCAGGGATCTGAGGGACTTTCAAGGTCATATAGTCCAACCCCCTCATTTTACAGATGAGGAAACAGAAGCGTAGAAAAGTTAAGTGCCTTGGCCAAGATTATTCAGGTCTTAACTGGCAGAATCAAAACCTGAACCAGGTTTGCTGGCTCCAAATTCCATGGTCTTTATTCATTGCTTATTATAATTCCATCTTAAATTTCTCTGACTCCTGCCTTCTTCACTCCTATGTTGGTGAAACGTGTTGGGATTCCTGGCCTGCTGCTCCCTAGTTCTGGAGGGCAGAGGCTTTCCCAAGCATGGCTCTTCTAGGGCCACTAGCAAGCTCAGGACGTAAGCAAGAACAGCAAGAGAAGGGGAAATCAGACCCCCTGGCTTCCCGAAGTGGATCGTCTTTGCTCCCAGAGGCAGGGTAGTACAGTTCCTGTAGCCAAAGCAGAGCAGGCTGCAGTCCCGAAAAAGAGAATCACCGCTAGAATCTGAGTGACAGGATCAAAAAGCATTACCCTTTGAAATGGGATCTAGTAAGAAATTACATGAAATGCATGAGATCGGCTTTGTGCTGAAGTCAGCTACAGGATAGCTTACAAATGTGGATGGCCTTTGGGAGGGCCATAGGCCCTGGCTTCTAAGAATTCCAAGGTTCCCTCCCTGTATATATCCTACACCCAGCCATTTATTCCCCTTCTTAGAAGGCCTCAGGAGGGCTTTCTCTCTGACAGACACAACTAGATGGGGTACACCTGGTCCTTTGATAAGGTCATACATAAGGCTTGGTCCCAGTGGCTATTCTCTGCCTTTCTCTCAAACACTCTCAGTGTGGCTGGCAAACAGAAACCTGCTACCCCTCCTTAACAGCTGTCAGTGTCTGGTGCTGAAAAAAAATTTCCCTGGAGCCTATAGTGTCTAGATACTTGATACTGGGTCACTCGTGGCAGCCTGTGTGTCTAAGGCTATAAATTCAGCTGATTAGAGCTATTTTTCCAGTGACCACCCTTATGGTCCTTTGATTTTTCCTATTTGCCTGCTCAGTGAGCTGCTGAACAGATGCTTCCATGTCTTCTCTTTATTTCAAGTCGATCGATATGCTGAGTTTCAACCCCACAGACAGATCCTAGTAGACAACATCCCTCCCTGTAGAGTGCATTCCCTAAAAAATATTTCATCCATCATTAACAGAAGGGAGGAATGCGCCCTCTACAGGAGTAGTACTGTGCTGACCACCCATTGACCATTCCGCTGCTTCAGGATTTTGTTTCTTCTCCCCATTGGCTTCACACTTACTAGGTGTGAGACCTTGGGCAAGTCATACAACCTCTGTTTGCCTCAGTTTCCTCAAATGCAAAATGGGGATAATAATAGCACCAACCTCCCAAGGCTGTTTTGAGGATCAGATGAGATAATAGCCAGTACCAGGCTACAAAACGCTAGTTATCTTCTTCTTCCTCCTCATTATTATTTATTATTACCAAGTTTCCCTGAATTCTTCACTGTTCCTTGTATGTACCTAATTATTAACATGTTGTTTCTGTCATTTGAATGAGAACTCTTTAAGGACAGAGAGTGTTTTTACCCTTTGTTAGCACAGTACCTGTCAAACTGTGGTTGTCCAGTTGTATATAACTCCTCACGACCCCATGAACCATACTTTTCATGGTGTTTTCTTAGCAAAGGTGCTGGAGTGGTTTGCAGTTTTCTTCTCCAGTGGATTAAGGCAAACAGAAGTTAAGTGACTTGCCCAAGGTCACACAAACTAGTAAGTGTCTGAGGCTGGATTTGGATTCAGGTCTTCCTGACTCCAGGCCCAGCACTCTATATCCACCGAGCCAGCTAGCTGACAGCTTGGCAAATAGTAAGTGTTTAATAAATGCTTTGAGATTGATTGCTCACTTCCAGCTGGGGGTAACTGTGGAGTTTTTGATGGAAGCGGTCATAGTTTAGTTCGGGATTTTGAAGGACAGATAGTATTTCTAGAGAGAAAGAGGGATCAGGTGAGGGCCTCCCAGGCATTTGGAGTGAGGAGGGGAAGGGAGAAATTTTTAAATGGTATTAAAGATCAGTGGGTGGTCCAGTCTGACTGAAGAGAGAGTCCCTGAAGAGAAATAGGTAAATAATAATAAGGCTGAAAAGCTAGAGAGATCAAATTGCAAAGGGCTAAGGAGTCTACAATTGATTGGATCCCCTTCTTCCTGATACTTTTATTCTGGCTCTCAGATTCTTCAGGGCTTCAGCCTTACCCAGAAGCTGCCCCTAAGCAAGCTTACAATAGAAAATAAGCAACAGGGGGGCATCTAGGTGGCCCAATGAATAGAGCACCAGCCCTGGAGTCAGAAGGACCTGAGTTCAAATCTGACCTCAGACACTTAACACTTATTATTTGTGTGACCCTGGGCAAGTCACTTAACCCCAATTGTCCAGCCTTTCCTCCACCAAAAAAAAAAAAAAAAAGAAAAGAAAATAAGCAACTAATGAGCAGAGAAAGTTGAGAATTAGCACAACTCTTCTGGAAACAACTTGGAATCATGTGAGAAAAGTCACTTACCGCTCAGACCCAGCAGTCCTACTACTAAGCATACGACCAAAGTAGTCAAAAGACAGAAAGGCGGGTCTCACATATATAACATTCACAGCATAATATTTCCAACACATAGTAGGTACATGGTAGCACATAGTAGGCACCATAATATTGTTGATTGACTAATTGATAACAGTTTTCAGCAGCAAAACAAGTAAACTTTGATAGGTGTCCCTTCAATGGTGAATAGCTAAAAAATGTGGTCTGTGAATGGGGGTATGGGTATGTGGGATATAGGAATGGTCTATGAATGAATATGCAATAAGAAATGATGGGAAAGCCTTCCATGAACTGATACAGAGTGAAGTAAGCAGGCCTGGGAGAAAATACCCACAATTTCTACAAAAACATAAAGGCAAACAGTACTAAAAGGCAACTGAAGCCAAGGTAATTATAATGGCCAATCCTGATTCTGGAGAACGTCCTTCCTCTTGTTAGAGAATTGGGCAAATAAAGGTGTAGAATGTTTCATGAGGCATCTGATAAGGTTAACTTGTTGGTTCTTTTGGGCTTAGTTGTTTTTGCTATAAGGAAAGTATGAATTAGAGAGATTGAATTTGTTGGGAAAAAATTGTAGTCTTAAAAAGAAATGGCAGGGGGCAGAGTCAAGATGGTGGAGTAGAAACAGTACTTCTTTGGGGCTCCAGCTTCTACCTTCCCCAATTCATGTAAAAGGAGACTCTGAACAAACTTTGGAGCTACAGAACCCACAAAATGACACAGAGAAGCTAACCTCCTGCTGAAGACTGCCCTGCAGGGAGCGGCCAGGGCAGCACTCTGGGAGCCGAGACCAGGCTCTCCCCCCAGCTCTTCCCCTGCCCCCCTGAACCAAAGGTTTTAGTCCCAGGGCTGGCCTGACCAAACACTAGCTGGAGGGACTTCAGAACACCAGCAGTTGTGGCTGTTTCCAGAATTATGAGCACATACATGCTAAGGACAAAGTGAGGTCAGTGCACTGTGGACTTTGGGACCAGTAGTTGCAAGAGCATAGGCTTTTATCCCTAGGGCAAGAAGCTGCTGAGATGCCTTGCCCCAGCTGGCTTCACATTGCAGCTTCAGCTCCTGGCCTGCAGAATGGTGGGGGGACCAGGTGACCAGTCTGAGGGGTAATCGCTCTTGCTTTACCCTTCTTGGATGTGAATTGCAGTCTGGGGTGGAGGTCCTGGGGTGTGTGACCAGCTTGCCAGAATGTGTGGATGCTTCAGAGAGGGCACCCAACTAATACCTCCACCATCTGAGAAAACCCCACATTCGGAACAGAAGCTCCCCTGGCTGGTGGCAGAGTCCTACTATGGCAAAAAACCCAAAAGTCAAGAAATTGAGTGGCAACATGACCAGGCAAAGGAAGCAAAACAAACAGAAGAATCCAACATTACACTCCTATTTTGGGGACAAAAAGGATCAAAGCATGGAACAGGAGAAGGACAGTGAAGTCAGAACTCCTGCACCAAAAGCTTCAAAGGAAAATAAGAGCTGGTTACAGGCCATAGAGGACCTTAAGAAGCAGATAAGAGAAGTGGAGGAAAAATTGGGGAGAGAAATGAAAACAATGCAAGAAAATTATGAAAGGAGAGTCAACAGACTGACTGAGGAAAATAACACCTTAAAAAATAAACTAACTCAAATGGCAAAAGAGGTTAAAAAAGGCAATGAGGAGAAGAATGCCTTAAAAAGCCAAATTTGCCAGATGGAAAAAGAATCTCAAAAGCTCACTGAGGAGAATTATTCCTTCAGAGTTAGACGGGAGCAAACAGAAGCTAGTGACTTTATGAGAAATCAAGGTGCTGTTAAACAGATCCAAGCAATTGAAAGAATAGAAGGCAATGTGAAATATCTCATGGAAAAACTGCTGACCTGGAAAATAGATCCAGGAGAGATAATTTAAAAATTATTGGACTACCTGAAAGCCATGATCAAAGAAGGAACCTAGAAATCATCCTCCAAGAAATTCTCAAGGAAAACTGCCCTGATGTTTTAGAACCAGAGGGCAAAACAGAGGTTGAAAGAATACACTGATCATCTCCTGAAAAAGATCCTAAAAAGTAAACTCCTAGGAATATTATAGCCAGGTTCTGGAATTCCCAGATCAAGGAGAGAATATCACAAGCAGCCAGGAAGAAACAATTTGAATACTGTGGAAATACAATCAGGATAACACAGGATCTGGCAGCTTCTACACTGAGGGATTGAAGGGCCTGGAATATGATATTCCAGAGGTCAAAGGAGCTGGGATTAAAGCCAAGAATCACCTACACAGCAAAACTGAGTATCATGTTTCAGGGGAAAGTATGGTCATTCAGTGGAATAGTGGACTTTCAAGTATTCTTGAAGAAAAAACCAGAGTTAAGTAAAAAATTTGACATTCAGATACAAGAAGCAAGAGAAGTACGAGAAGGTAAACAGGGAAAAGAAATCATTATGAACTTATCAAAGTTGAACTATTTACATTCCTACATGGAAAAATGATAATTGTAACTTGTGAAACTTTTCAATATGAAAATAGTTGAAGGGAATAGAAATACACATTTCTATTCCCTTCAACTATATATAGTCTTTATCAGAGGGTAGATAGGCATATGAATACATATGTGAATGTGTATAGATATGTTTACAGGTATACATAGATAGAGGGCACAGGGCCAATTTAATAGGAAGGGATGATACTTAGATGAAATTAAGAGGTGAGAGAAGAATATAATGAGAGGAGAAGGGGAGAGACAGAATGGGGCAAACTATCTCATATAGAAGAGGCAAGGGAAAATGGGTTCAATGGAGGAGAAAAACAGCAAGGCATAAGGGAATGTGTCAACCTTATAATCATTGAATTTGGCTCAGGGAGGGAATGACATACACAGGAAATAGGATATCTCACCCACAGGAGAGTAGGGGGGAAGGGGTTGAGAAGGGGGATGATAGAAGGGAGGGCAGCCTGGGGGGGGAAGGAAGTTGGAAGCACTCACTTTTGGAAAGGAACAGGACCAAAGTAGAGAATAGACTAAGTGAGAGGTGGGATAGGAGGGAGAGAAATATAATCAGTCTTCTACAATATATCTACTATGGTAATGTTTTGCATTAGCTGCACACGTACAACCTATATTGAATTGCTTATCTTCCCAGTAAGGGTGAGTGATAAGGGAGGAAGGGAATGAATCTGGAATTCAAAGTTTTAAAACCAAATGTTTAAATATATATATATATATATATATATACTATTATTAATATTATTTTACATGTAGTTGGAAAATAAGAGGAGGGATATCCTGGGGGGCTGCTATTTTGGGGAGGTGAGTAGGGAAAAAATGGGGAGAAAATTTGTAACACAAAAACTGGCGGAAATGAAGTAAACCAGAAGTTAATAAAGCATTAAAAAAAAAAAAAGAAATGGCACCTACTGTATATGTATAACCTATGACAAATTGTTTACCTTCTATTTTTATTTATTTATTTGGGGGGGAGGGGCAAGGGGTTAAGTGACTTGCCCAAGGTCACACAACTAATAAATGTGTCAAGAGTGTGAAGCCAATTTGAACTCAGGTCCTCCTGACTCTAGGGTCAGTGCTCTATTCACTGCACCACCTAGCTGCCCCCAAATTGATAAGGAAGGAGAGTAGGGAGGAAGGGAGAGAATTTGGAACCATATGGACCACAGAGGCCTCCTCTGGCCCTCCCATGCTATTATTTTCATGACCTGCCAAGTTAGATAGGTAGGAATTATGTGAAGGTCCTCTTACTCAGAATCTTTCTCCTCTCTCTTTCAGTCACATCTCAAGCTTCAGTAGGCTTATGTAGGGAGCAGCCTTGATCACTGACCCTGCCTGCTGATTACAGAGCTGGGGAGCAGGGATCCTGAGAATTTGCTGATCCTGAAACTATGTACCCATTTATTTCATTATTTGAAGTTTTAGTAAAAACTTATCTTGGGGATTTCTCACTAGAGCTGAAAAAGTGAAAGTTATTCACCTTATTAGTTCAAAGGTACCTTCCATTTGCCACTTTAGGTATTTAATCACATTCTAAAATCAAGGCATTGTGTGTCCGTATGAAGCACTTTGGACACTAAATATCACTCATCCAATGTAGATTAATGGGGAAGGGGTTCCTCTTTCTCAAAAGGTAAATTCCTGAACAGAAGGAAAATATGTATCATAACAACCTTCCCTTTGTCCCAAAGTAACTCATTCTGCACTGTTTGGGTTAATTAATTAACAGAATAAGCTATGTCCCAAAGTAACTCATTCTGTACTATCTGTTTTGGTTAATTAATTGACAGAGTAAGCTTGCAATGAACCCTGAAAAGTGCAGGCTACAATCTTTTACAAGGAAACTCAGCAGAACATCTGTAAGTCTCCAAGCTTGGCTCTCACAATGGAGTTCCTGTATTCTGTTCAAAACCTGACCTTTTACCACGTCCCAGAGGTTTCTGCCGTCACATTAGACTAGTTTCACAAACACATCCAGGGCCTTCCAGATATAACAAAAAGCATTTTCACTACACTTTCAGAAAGGGAGCCTCAGGAATCTCAGCACCCAGGGGCAACATGGAGAGCACAGGATTTTTAATCAGAGGACCTGAGCTTGAACCCCTTCTCTGTCACTTAAGATCTGTGCGACCATGGGCAAATCACTGAACCTCCCTGAGCCTCAGTTTCCTTATCTGTAAAACAAGGAGGTTAGACTCTAAATTACTTCTTTTTTGGGGAGGGGGAATAAGGGCTAAGTGACTTGCCTAGGGTCACATAACTAGTGAGTGTCTGGGACCAGATTTTGAACTCGGGTCCTCCTGACTCCAGGGCCAGTACTGTATTCCTAAATTAGTTATTCCCCTAAATTATTTCTAAGATCTCTCTCAACTCTGAATCTGTGATCCCTGTGATTGTGTGCAATGTGCTACCTCTTTTAACTAAGAGACAAACCCATCCTACCTACTCTGGTATTCCAGGTTCCAGGACCCATCATTATAGCTTCTGACCTAAGCAAACCCTTCACTGGTAAGTTAGAAATCCAGGTTTTTACTCTTGCTCTAGGATATGGATATTCTGTATAACTTCCTCTTCCGGCTCAGTCACTGTAACAGCAACTACACTGGCATACCCAGGATGACTGCTAGCACAGGTTCTTAGATCTGCTTTACTAGGAGAGATAGCTGTTTAAGGGGTCAACAATCTTTTTCAATTACATTCACCTAGTTTAGGGGAAAAGTCAGTACCCTGAACTTCAGAGAAAATACAAGCAGAGAAATAAAGACTAACAGACAGGGCTCTGGCTACTTGAATCAACCATATACTTTACATACACCCCTGGATGGAGAGAGCCTTTCTTTACATCTCAGCAGTTGGGGAGCTCTAAAATACAGCCACTCAGAATCTTGACCAGGGAATCGCCAGGTCTTTCTCATAAATGAGCCCCCAAGGCAAAATACCAGCTCAGAGTATATATACGCTTCTCAGAGCTAGAAGGCATCACGGCCCTCATGACTCAGTACCTAATTAGAAATTAACAAAAGGTGTGAAAAACGGCCTACAAGCAAGCTTCCCCTAAGGAAACTTCCCTTAATGAGCTCCACATGGGGAAGATCTTATATCCTATTAACATTACAGCCACTGGTCCTTTAGTCTTTCCTCTCCATTACTGCCCTGTCCACCTGACCTTGATCCCTGTTTGACTAGTGGTTATCCTTCCTCCATGCCTCCAGATCCATAACCTTCCCCATCCCCTCTTTGTCCAGGAATATCCTGCCTCCCTCAACCACCTAAGAATTCCAGAGCCACCAGAGGGCTGTAACCTCAGAGAAGGGTCACTGCTGATGATACCATGCCTCATTTCACTTGTGACATCTCATTAAGATTTGCTTGCCAATCAAAGAGAAGCCTGAAATGGAATCCTGGCTTCCAAAAGAATAAGTGAATATAATTGTATCCAGCGTCCAAAAGACTTGTGCTTATCATCCTTGGTGCCTACCCAAAAGTAAGCCTCACTCTCCAAACTCTGTAATTTCCCTAGTAACTCATTCTAATGATCATACCTAAGTCATCTTCTTTTTAAACTTGTAAATACTTTCACTCTAATGGGGAAATGGATTCCGTAAGTTTTCTCCTTACTCTGTGAAGCAGCCCCATTTATTTGTCCTAGATTTACCAATTTCAAACTTAAAGAAAACACCCTTCTGGTAAGCTAGCATGAATTGTGAATTGTACCCCCAACCTCTACTACCACCCCCAACAAAAAGACCTCTCCATTTGTGGTTTTATAGACTTTCATACTATTCTAGTACCCTTCCAGCCTTTCTCTTTCTAGACTGGAAAACCACCACCATTTTAACCTATCCTTAGGACTCAGACCCCAGACTCCTGTCCCAGAAGCAAAGGGACCACCCACAGCCTGAGAAACACATGCAACCAGGCACCACTGAGCACTCTGGCCACCCCAAGCATTACCATCTCCTTTCTCTCACAGAAAAAAGGAGCCACCTGAAACTGAATCCAACCCACATGGATTCTTTTGAAGTCCAAAGAAAACACAAAGAGGGGGTGGGGGTTGGGAAGGGGAATTCTAGGGCCATGTGTTTATTTTAGGTCCCCTGCTTGTTTCGCATTATGCTTTGCTGACTTCCTAGAGGCATATCTATATACTATATTTTTTCTTTTTCTTTTTTTGGAGGGGGGAAGGCAGGGCAATTGGGGTTGTGACTTGCCCAAGGTCACATGTATTTAAAAAAATACAGTTTTGTGCCCTGTGCCCCCTTCCTCTGGTTGGTCTGTTCCTCCCCAAAACTCCATTTTGAGGAAAGTGCCCACTCCAGCCACATCTGCCTTCCCCTCCAGACTACACTCATGTGTCTGCAGACTTTCTCCAGCATGATGCCCTTTTTTGCCCCACACTTTTTCAGCTTCCTATTGTATGTTGTCTTCCTGACTCAGACTATAAGCTCCATGTGGGCAGGCACTCTCTTTTCCCAGTGCTTAGCATAGTGCCTGGCATTTAATAAGTGCTTAAAAAACAAACAAATAAATAAGTGCTTGCTGACTTGACTTAACCTGACTCCTTGAGGGCAGGGACAACTTCCTTTCAGTCTTCATGGTTTCAGGGCTTAGTGGCTCAATAATTTTCATTTTCAAAATTGAATTTCATAGGACCCAGTCCTAACCCTCAAGTAATTACACTCTAATAGAGCAAACAAGACATTACATATGAACATGATACAATTATAAGTGACCAGACCATATATAACCAAATGTTGCAGAGTGATACAGAACCAGTGCTTGAATAGTCTCAAAAAGTGAGTGCCCTGAGGACTTTGTTGCAAAGAGTTTTTAGGCTAAATGTCCAAAACAAGACACACATTTTTGGACAAGGTCAATATGGGAATTTGTTTTGCTTGACTATGCATACTCATTCCAAGGGTGGGGGTGAGGGTAGGGAGGAGTGGAAGAGAGAGGGGGAAAATGCTTGATAATTGAAAAGTAAGCTTCTTAAAGACAGTTTAGGGCAAAGGAAGCCATCTGTAAGAAAGTAGGAAAACAAGTCACCCTCCCAAATCCTCTCAAGTTGGCAAGTCTCAGAGGGACTATGAATGTCCCTTCCCTGTCTTAATGACTCTCTGCCCAATAATTGACAAGCTGGGTGAACAGTTCATAGCCTCACAGGCACATCAGTCCTTTGATTCAGGATCAAAGCTGATGTGGAATTGTATTAAAGTGTTGTCAACTTCTGCTGGGAAGGTTTGACTTATTCACTGAACAGGCAAGGTTGTGACCTGGGGAATATACTGACGGTATGCAGTTCCATTATTCAGGGACAATAATCGGGTGGAAAACCACTCTCTCCGGGTGTGTCAAATCATGGCAATTAGCCTGACATGGAATTGGCACAGGGTGGGGAGGACATTACGCAGCTCACTGAGAAGCAAGGAAGCCACGTACATGAAATGAGTTGTAATGGCGGCCCAGCATAGCCACACAATGCCTCAGGCGGTGTCTTTCCATTTGGAAGAGGCTCAGAAGCTTGCTTTCACCAAAGTCAAGATGAGGTGGAAGAAAAGCATTAAAGAGATTACGGGTCGTCCTGGCATATTCTGTAACTGGCTGACTCCACACCGAAGAGGAAGTTCTCTGGTTGGCTGCAGAGGGATTTTAAAAGGCCAATTTCAGCTCCTTCCTCTTGTCCTCCAGTGTAAAAAGCAAAACCAAAAAAACCAAAGCTACAGGGAGAGAGGCTCCTGGGCTTTCTCCCCTCAGAGGCTATGGATCTCAGGCTTTGGCCTCTGTTTGTGCTTCTCCCTTCCAGGTGAAGGGAGCAGACCTGGAGGAAACTTTTTGTTTCAAAAGGTCCAGAGAGGAGCTCAGCATCCCAGCACTGAGGAGTAGAGGGCACTTTCATGTCCTGGCATTCCAGGTGGGGTTTTTCAGTTAACCTAGGAATGATGCCCCAGGGACAAGGAGGGACATCCACCCAACAATGGTTGAGATATGAACTTATCCAGCAGAGATGCCATCTTTGGACTTGGGCTTGAAGGGACCAGTACTATGTAGGGACTGAACTGAATCATAAGCCTACTCCCCCAGAGACTGAGGTGGTTTAGGGGGGAGTACCCCCGCCTGCAGCCCTAAGGTATTGAGGAAAACATGTTTGTTCTTGCTGTGTCTTTTTAAAGTAAACATCCCTTTGAAAAAGTCATTTGACGTTAGCTAAATAAAAACTGGGGGCTAGTTACTGGAGGCTAACACAGCCAGTGGGGCTTCCAGATAATAGCATTAGAGAAAGAAAACCCCACAAACATTTAAGGGTTACCTCATGCATGGAACCCTGAGAGGCAGACTTAGCAGCCAGGCTCTGAGAGAGAGACAAAGCATATTCTCCTTAGAGTGAATACAAATTCAGAACTTGAGGATCTAAAGTTTTTTCATTCAACAAGTATTTATTGAATCCGCACCATGTGCCTAGCACTGGATTAGATGCTATGGAAAGAGGTGGTCTCTGCTCCCTAGGACTTTACACTCTAATTGGGGAGACAAGTCTAATGCACATGAAATTGTACTGTTAAAATCCTGAACGTGAAATATTAAGAACTAAACTAAACTAGCGGGTACAATATGTAGCTGCTGGGGGGAGGGAGGGAGAAGAGAGAGAGAGAGAGAGAAAGAGAGAGATGGAAAGAGAGAGATGGAGACAGATGGGGAGAGAGATAGAGACAGAGACAGAGACAGAGAGGGAGAGATCCCTGTGGCCTGAAAGCAGGAGAGACTTCATTGAAGACAAAGGACTGAGCTGGGCTTAGAGAGGTATGGCATTAATATTTCAGGGTCAGTGAAACATTATAAAAATACACGGAAGAGAAAAGAAGGAAGTTCAGAAGGGGGACACAACAGGACAGATCTGGAATTACAGTGATAAAATTAATAGACTTAAAAAACAAGCTGTACTTAACAGATTCTTAATGTCATATATAGTTCCCCTTTTCTTTGTGTAAGGAAATGTTCATGTTTATTGATATTCAAATTAATAACAAAAAATAAAATTAATTTTTTGTAGTTCTGACTGTATTCCCCAGTAAAATGTAAGCTCCTTAAGGCAGGAAATTGTGCCTCAGTCTCTTCATGTGCAAAATGAGATGGTTTTATTAGATGCTCGAGGTCCCTTTCCCCTCTAAAGCCTATGATTCCTCACTAGTGCCACCTTACAGAATCTGAGACTCAGAAAGGTGAAGTGACTGACCAAGGTCACACAATAAATCACAGAAGGCTCTGAGAACCTAGTCACTTGCATTTGATTTGCTAGGAAGTAAGAAGTCAGTTAAGTTCTTGAGCCAGGGAATGGTAAAGTGAAATTGGATGAAGATGGAACAGACTGTTGCAAAAACAATCAAGCAACAGACATTTATTAAGCACCTGCTGTGTGCTAGGTTCCATCTTGGGCATTGGGGATACAAAAGTGAAATAGCTTTCCCAAGTTGCTTACAAATAAGCCTTGACCTAATGATGGCCAAACAGAAGCCTAGTTTTACCTATTAGTGAACTTCATGAATTAGGAAGTATCCAGAAATGCCTATGGGCTGGGCCAGGTGGAGCCTGTCTGGGAATGTACAATGATTCTGCTCCTTCTAGCTTCCAGCATCCCAAAGCACCTTGGCACCCCACAGAAGCTGGAGTTCCCAGGGGCAAGACTCAGGGCCAGGAGTTGGCAGGGGTGGGTGGTGCTGGTGGTGTGTGTGTGGTGGGGGGAGTAGCCTTATATCCTTTTGCTGTCCCCCTCTGCCACATCCCTCCCATCCAAGACACAATGCTGACAATCTGGAGGCAACCACAAGTGGGGAGGTAGGCAGGGCAGATGCCTCCCTAGGGGTTTAAAAAACAGAACCTTTCATACGGAGGAATTGGTTGACATCACTAGGACAAGATATTTGTGTGTCCAAGGCATGTGGTAGAGCAGGAAAGGCTTATACTTGAGATTCTCCAAGGATAAAACTGGGTCAGAATAGTCAGATGACCCAGATTTGAATCCTGCTTCACTTTCTACAGGAAACCTTTCCCAATCCCCCTGCATTCTAATGCCTTTCCTGTGTTGTTTCCATTTTAGCCTGTACATAACTTGTTTGTACTAGTTGTCTGTGTATCATCTTCTTCCTTAGTGGGTGAGCTCAAGGTTAGGAACTTTTATCTTTTTTTGTATTTCCAGCATTTAGCAGAACCTAGCACAGCAGGTGCTGAATTAATGTTTTATTAATTGATTGGCTAAACCCCTCTGGATCTCAGGTTTCCTTATTTGTAAAATGAGGGGATTGAACTACTCTAGCACCTTCAATGGCCCTTCCTTTTTAACAAAAGTTTGAAAAGGGAGAAAAAAATGCAGGTCTGCAAAACTTATGTAACACATTAATGGAGACCAGCAGTGTATTTAATAATTCACACCCCAAATCCTCTACCTCTGCAAGGGAAGGAGGTGGCCCAAGCTTTCCTGCTTCCTAATCATGTATCCCTTTTACCACACCCACCCACCTTTCAGGAATCATGAGAGAACTAATCCAGAGCCTTCATTTTACAGATGAGTAAATTGAGGTCTAGAGAGAGTAAGTGTAAACAGCAGAGCTAAGATATGAGCCCATTGACTGGCACTCCAAACCTAATGCTCCTGAGAATACCATAATACATGCCTCCAGCCACATACCTATCCTCAAACCAAGGATTAGTCCTGCTCTTCTTGATGTCATAGACTTAAAAACAGGATTGAGAGGTTTGGGTTTGGGGTTTTTTTTTTTTTTTAGCTCCAATCTCCTGATTTGATTGCCAAGGTTCTTCACAAAAGGAATATGCTACTTAATAAAGCAGAAAGCTGACTCTGAGGTTTAGAGGCTTCTCCCTTTGGCCAGGCATGCCGACTAGATCTTCAACATCCATCTACTTCCGGAAATAACGAGAGCATGAGTAAAATAGACAACTAAAAAATACTCAAAAATAATTCTACTGCCTATCTCAACAAAAAAAAATTCAACTAGATAAACACACAGACAGCAACAAAGTGCAACTGAGAGACTTCATTACTCAGTGCTCAAAAGGCCAGAATAACGGGGGTGGTTTTCACCCTTTGGGGTTCAGGCCTTTATTGTTTCCCAGGGCCCAACCACCAAGTAAGCCTTCTGGACCAAATTCAACACCCGTCTTACCCTTATCAGGTTTTTTCAATAAGTGCTATTCACCCCTCCAGGCTGAATATTAATTACAGAACCCAGAAGCTACAAGTCTATATAGAACCTAAGCTTAGTTCTTGGTCAACCCAAACTCTCAAGCTACTCCTGTCCAGAGCAAGCACTTTACAAATATCTGATCTGATCCTCCCAACTCTGTGAGGTAGATGCTATCGTTATCTCCATCCTAGTCAGGAAAACTAAAGCAGAGAAATGTTAAACGTCTTGCCCAGCGGTCACACAGCTAATAAGCGTTAGAGGCTGGCTTGGAACGCAAGTCTTCTTTACCCCAGGCCCAGTGCTCTATCTATTACACCGTCCAGCTCATTGCCTCATATGAGATCACGAGTATCACCTCTGCTTTTTAAAATTTACCGGAAGCATAATAAATTATGTTCTGGACTCAATTTTCTGAATCACTGTTTCAAATATTTATTTATTGTTGGATTCAGTTCTACAGGTGGGTTCATCCATATCCTCTTCCACTTAATTGGTCATCCAATTCATGTTCAGAGTTATGCCTGTTAGCTGTGTATTCTCCATCCTATCATCTTGAACCTTCCCCTCTTAACAAAGGCGGCAGTGAAAGGTAAGTGTGCAGAACACTATGGATCTATAATCAAAACAGCAAGCTTCTGCTCTATTGCCCTTCTTTTCCCCTCGAGTGGCTCCCAATCACAGGCTTTGTTTTTCTTTCCTTTTAATTTCCCCTTCCTGTTCACCTCTTTAACACTAGCCTTTGTTTGTTTTTAACTAATCCCTCACTTTTAAACCTCTGTCTCCCTCATCTCTGTCTCTCCCTATTTCCCTGTTGAAGTGAATGTATTTCAACATCAGATGATGTGTGTGCTCACCCTTCTTGGGTTCAGATGAAAGTGAAGTTCATGTGATGCCATTTCTGCCCCATCCCTTCTTCCGGGTTTGCCTATTCTTCAACTCAAGTACTCCCTTTTATTTGGTGAAGATAAAGTCCTCCTTTCTCTTCCCTTCTTTATTATTTCCATTTTCTTTCTCACCTTAGAATCACAGATTTAGAGCTTAGATGGATCTAGCCCAACACTGTTATTTTACATGAGGAAAGGGAGGCACAGAAAGATTGTGACTTTCCCAGGATCACATAGCCAGTATGTCAGTGGCAGGTCTTCCTAACTCTAAGGCTAGTTCAATATCCACTGCATCAAGCTGCTTTTCAAAACAGCAAAAGCACTACCAGCAGTAGCACTACATCCTCTCTTATTTAACTCCACTACCTCTATGACCCCCTAAATACATTAGGGTTCAGAAGGGACATTCATTCTTCCTATTCTAAAATGTAAGCATTTCATCATTGTTATAGCCCCTTCTAAAATGCTCAAATGTACTGACTTCTCTTTTCTTCTTCTGAATCCCGTGGTTGCATTTCAGATTCTGCTCAGCTCTGATCTTTTCTTTGGGAATGCTTTAAAGTTCCATTTCCCCCCTATAGGATTATGCAGAGTTTTTCTAGATAAATTATTCTGAGTTGTAAGCCTTTATATTTTGTCTTTTGGAATGCTCTTCCAAAATCTCTTCCTTTGAACTGGTAGCTGCCAAGGCTTGTATAATAAATGGTTTTTTGGTGCTTTAACTTTTTTTTCTCCATTCTTAGAATATTTTTTTCTTCAACTTGGGAGTTCCTGACTTTGGCTATGATGTTCTTAGGAATTTTAATTCTAGGATTTCTTTTGGGATGAGGGGATATGCTCATTTTGCCATCTAATTCTAATGGATCTGGGCAGTTTTCCCTTATAATTCCTGGTTATGATTTTTAGGAAAACATGATTCTTAGATTATTTTCTATGTCAGTTGTTTTTTTGTAGCACATTACATGTTCTTCTGCATCTTCAGTCTATTGATTTTGCTTTAATATTTCCTAGTTCATGAAATCATGGCTTTAGTTTGGCCCATTCTAGTTTTTAGAAAATCCATTTTATAGTTTAGAACTGTCCTAATCTATTCTTCTCCTTCCCATTCTATCTTCCTTAGCTTGTTTATAAACAATCTTGGACCATTTCTTCCAGGGTACTCTTGTGGTCCACACGTCCAGGTCATTTTCTTTGACACTCTATGTGGATAAGTGGAGTTAAGTGTCTTCTGGCCTCATCCCTTTTTCTCAATCTATACCACCGCTGACATTTTTTTTTTTTACTCATATCTCCAAGACTGTTTCTTGATTGGGAGTTTGAGTCAGCCTCTGCTCTTTCCTAAGGCCTTGGATGTTTGGGCTGGTTCTCTTAAATGAGGTTACTAAGACTAGGCCCTGATCTGTGAAGGAATTTTTGAGTTTTGACAGTTTCCTGGTAAGTTTGGCTTAGGTTACGGTCTCGGCCTTTTTTCTGTATCTCTCTTTTACAGTCATATATCCAGAATTGGTTCCATCCCTTTCTGTGTTTCTGACAGGCTCCAAACAGATGTTACCAATTATACTGATAGCAGGGTTCCTAAAAACAAATAAACAAAAACACTTTTAAGTGCTTTGCTTCCTAGGTGATGACAGCCCCCTCTCCTGTTGTGACTCAGGCACGGGCTTCTTGGATGGTGGAATAGCCCTTGCTTGGACAGGGATGCTTTGGGACTGGTCTAGCCCTGCCTCCAATGGTGGGACTGACCTCCATGTTATACACCTGCTGTCTATCCTGGTTTTGTCTCAGATCCTAAAGCTAGTTCAATATCCATTACATCAAGCTGCTTTTCAAAACACAGCAAAAGCACCACCAGCAGCAGTACTGCATTCTCTTATTTAACTTAACTCCCTCTATGACCCCCTAAATACATCGGGGTTCAGAGGGGACATTTATTCTTCCTATTCCAGGTTTTCTTGTTCAGTCCTGGACTCAGTGGAGACTACAACTGTTTCTCTTTGGCTCCCTTTCTTGGTTCCCTCTGGTGCATTTTTAATTCCACTGGTCTGTTTAGGGGATAGAAGAGGAGGATCTGGGCTCCTCTAGGTCCCAGTAACCAGTCATTTAATCAGAACACCTAGATGGTGTCACTGACATCAAAAATGTCAAAACATACTAAAATTTAACTTGCTTTAATTTGGTAAAAAATATTCATTACTGTACATTTTTAAGGGAAAGTGTCATAGAATCAACAAAAGACAGTATATAGTACCTTCAAAAATGATTCAGGGCTGCTCTTTTCCTCAAGGTGATAGAATAATTACAGTACAAAGTATAAAGATGCAGTGGAAACCTCTTCTTGGCTGTTATTTCTTACACATACTTATGCCCACACAATGCACTATGTTGAGCATGTAGTTGAAGTATTAAAGAGAGACACTACAACAAAGTTTTGAACTGTCTCTTGCCTTTCTCTGTATTCCCAGCATCTGGTACAGGGTCTGGCATATAGTTGGCATTTAATGAATGCTTACTAAGTGATGGGTAAAGAAATGGTAAGGTTAATCACATCTGAATGCCACTGAAATAACCAAGCAATAGAGGAAGAATGAGAAAGAGACCTGAAAACTGATGAGAGATGTAATGCCACTGAGTCAAGATGGCACTTTATCTAATGAGTCCAAACCCCTTTGATAGAAGGCCCAAAGAGGGGAAGTGATTTGCCTTTGTCTCAGTTATTGGTAGAACCCATCCCTGAATTTCTGCTTCATTGACTCCTCCTCACCCTGCCCCATCCCCATAGCTCTTTCCATCCTGCATTACATTGCCTCTATGAAATGCAAGCAAAATACCAAAACTAGAGCTAAGTGAAGGAGAGATGCTTCCATAAATGAAATCTGAAGTGTTGGCATTTCACTGGCTGGTCTTACATCTCACCGGCTGGTCTTACATCTCACCATAGGAATGCACTCAGTCTGCCTTGGCACAACCTAATGTCTCCTCCCAAAACAGCACATTATCATTAGTCTTCTTTTCCTGGAAGGACCAATGTTAATGTTGGGGGGAAGAGGAAGGGAGAGGAAAGAAGAAGCATTAGGTATAGTAGCACACATTTGGTACAGGGACAAACCTATGCTTCTTACATGGTGAGTTGATGGAGAATAAAAGACAGGGAGCACTTGATGACAGATATATAGAAACACATGCCCCAACCCCTCTTATTTAATGGTTCTTCTGGCTGGTTAGTGTTCAATTTTCCATGTCTCCAGCAGGCTTAGCTGTGTCCAGGTACTTATCAGTCTTCATCTAAACAGAATCACCTTGAAGGAGAAGCCTTGGGATTCTTAAAAATAAAACAGGCTTAAAATCTCAAAAATCCTACTGTATTTTGGGATAGTATAGAAGCAAATAGCTTCACCTATCCATGAGAACATCATTCTACTATAGCCCCATGTAATAATGGATATTTATGTTGACCCTGAGTCATTAAGAAAAGGTTAAAATACACTGCAAACCTTCCATTTAGGGAACCAGGAAATGTTTAATATATTTCAGAAAGAATTCCTTTCTAAATGGCTAAAAAATTTTTTTTTAATGTAGTACTTATAAAACCTCAGAGAATCTTCCACTTAAATCCTCCTCTGATACCCCATTATGATGTGGAATTAACCCTGGCTTCCTTAGGGCTATATCAAAGGAGCACAAGCTCTGGCAGGATAGATATACCCACCCTGCTCTGGACTAAACGTCCTGATGCAAAAGCAGTAGCCTAACTGAAATTGGGTGTCTTATCACCACTCAGTTTTCTAATAGGTCATGAATTTTTTCAGCAACAAAAACTCACCACTAAGATATAGAGGGTTACAAACCAGCAGGGAACACACACTGATGAAAATAGATCTTTTAAGTAGTGAATTATGAACACACCAGCAACAAATATGGGTATAAGAGGACACCATTCTAAGTGATACAAGCTGTGGATAGAGTTTGGGTTTTTTTTTTATCAATACCATCTTGGAAAAACAGACATACTCTAGCTGTCAGAGAACAATGGATAATGCCAGGGGAAAAGTCTCATAGCCTATTCACTGTAACCTTTCAAACTACAGTTTAAGAAATTATAGACACAATATCTGGAGCAAAAGGAGAAGAAAAAGAGAAAAACATTGTTTTTCTCAGCCCTGAGTATTGCCTAGCATATTTTAGACCACCTCAAAAAGTTCCTTAATCACAAAAGGAGCTAAAATTGATGTTTCCTTTTATTGTTTCCATTATAATTTGCTGCAATTCAGTAAGTTCATTATTCTCCAAACTCCCTGTGCTTTTTAAGGGAAAAAAAAGACAGGAATAAATCCACCATCTAAAGTTGGCAAACATCCAGCAGATCTAGTAAGAAGTTAACTCTGGCCCCCAGGAAGGGTGATACTGGGTTAGGCTCAGCAAGCACTTACTAAGTGCCTACTATGTGCCAAGGGCGTATATTAAGCACTGGGGATAATGACAAAAAGAAGAAACAGTCCCTGCTTTTAAGGAGCCTATAGTCTACCAATCAGATGAGAAGTTCTAACAATTACCAATGATAAATTTCCCACAACAAGGAACTGACAAGTCAAGTTCTACTTCCCCCACCTACCCTATCGCCCCCAAATAATTACAAAAGCCCAAGGAGTAGAAATTAAATAGATATAATGGCCACACAGAAAAGGCCTTGGGCAAGACCATGTACTTCCCAAACCTATGTGCAAAATCACTTTTCTATATTCTTAATTCTTCAAACCACCATAAGTACCATAAGACGAGAGTTTTTAATTAGGCAGATTATGAATAGGCACTAAATTCTTCTTAGGCATAAAGTTGAACCTAAAAGCAACATCCTCCTTTATAGAAGGATTTGAAAGCACTCTCAAAGACAGAATCTCAATTCTGTATGAGTTTAAAAAAATACCTTGCACACACTAGGTGCTCATTATATCCTACTGTACTTCATTTTAAAAGTATAGCTCACGGGCTCATGTTAACATCCACAAGCTTACCAGTATATTCCTTGTTAATAAGGAGTTTCAATGAACAAGGAGTCCAGAAGAGAGAAAAGCCTAAAGTAAGAAATGTTGACATTTAAAGAGATTTCTATAGACACAAGCACTCTTCATGTCTGAGATTTGTGAGACAATCTGAAACAATCTGCTTATAGACTGCTTTTTTTGTTAATAGGGGCTGCTTAAACAAAAAAGTAAAACAAATGGACCCCTAATGAAATCTGTGAGTGATACTATATTTTATTTCACATTATTTATCTTGTAGACAACCAGGTCTATTTCTGCTACTGCAAAAAGTCCACAGATGATGTTGAACTTCTACACATTAGACATAATAAACAGTGAAGAAGTCTTGTATAAAGTATTAACAACCACGGTTGCTTGCTTACTACTGCATTTTTTGCCTGTCATTTAGTAGAAAAATGATTTACCATTGAGTTAATGGACTCGAGTGCAAAAAGAAATTATTTTAAAAGCAAACCTAGATTCCAATTCTGTATACTGAGATTTTCAGTTTTATTTATACTACTAGCTAGATAAAAAGCATACATATTGTGTCTGTTGTACAGTCAATACAATTGCAACTTTTTCTACTTAAATTCTCTATACAAAGTCATTGCCAATTGATAATGGTCATTGATGGCATAGGGCTTAGAATAACCAAAAGGTATAAAAAACAAGTTTGCAGTCTTGCCCCAAGATACAAAAACTGAATTTCAAACAATGTCATAACATACATGATTTAAACTGTATACGAAAAATCACACATCAAATCAAGTACAAAAATAGTTAAACTACCCATTATGAACAATTGTAATGTTTTCATTATTCTGCACAGTATTTAACACAGATTTTAGCAGTTTCCAAAATACTATTCATTATTTAGTTTAAGCATCATCAGCTTTGCAGAACAGTGTGACATTTAAGTGGAGTGATAATACTCCTTTTAGTGTTTTAAAAATACAAAAGTTTTCCCTATGAATTAATGAAGGAAAGCAATTCCTATCCCAGGCTTTTTAGTAACCAGACCCAATGCCCAAAAATTTAGGAAGAATATAGCTACTATTCTTCAACAGGGCTGAGAAATACTTCTTGTTAATCACAGTTATCAGACAGAGCGCAAAAATGTAATTTAAAACAAGTTTTTGTCTAGCAACAAGGAATTTTCAAATATGTACATACATATTAGCTTTGCAAATGTAAAATTGAAGCTGCAAGCTACAATATGAGTTAAAATTTTGTCTTCACTCGTTCAAGTTTCAAAGAAATTATTTTGGGAAGAGGTTACACTGAAATTTTTGTGACCAAACCTCCTTAAATGCAGAGTCAAGTTGCTCTTAATAATATTAACTCACCCACATGGCACAGTATTTTTGATTAAGATATATGCTTAACAGTAACCACTCACATACAAAATGAGATAGAGGTGAATTTACCTTTTGAGAACTTTCTCTGCATTTAAACATTAGCAATGTTGAATTTATTCTCTAGAATAACATCTATAGATTATGTATATAGGTTTTGCACATAAAAGGCTCTAGAGTATGTGCTAAAGGTTACATTTTCCAGCACTGGAATGATTCCTTCATATATAGCTAGTAAGGACTTCATCTGGATTGTTTTCCCCTATTTCAAGCTCTGAGTCATGCCTCAGACCTGAACAAGTTTCTAAATGGAGGGAAAATTTTAAAATCCAGTTTCTGTCTGCTAGGAGCAAGGCAGCAAACACATTTTCCAACCTTTTATGAAAAGATTAAGCAGAACAAAAGTAAAATATATCTTCAGGTTATAAACAGGATTGTATTTTACAGTCCACCATCCTGATACACAGCCACAGCACAGAGACCCTCAGTCTAATGGCTGTGGGTCTGCAATAGGCATGGTATGGAGTACTTCATCTAGGAGTTGGAGGGCACGGTGTAAATGAATCTCAATCCAGCAAGGTGTTTCTTTGATGCTTTGTCTTGGGTAGTCAGGGCCCCAGCCTTTTACAAAACTCATCCTGAGTATGCATAAGCGGCGCAGGTCGTCCACGCCAATCCCAGCAGCCGCTGACAGACCTAACAAGAGAAGGGAGCATGTCAGATGGACATGTTGACATCCCCTCTTCCTCCCCATATTCCAAGTTAAATAAAATGACCAGTCTTTCTTCAGTATCTCCTCAGCATACAATCTCTTTGCCAAAGTGCCAAGAAACAACTGAAGACCTTGACTTGACAAAAAGGGTCTGAAAACACTTTGGGCTGAGGTGGCTTGCTGCTCACAAGTTTGTCTACCAATATGAAATATCAAATGACCACAATCTAGAAACCCTCCACCTAACTTCGTCTTTAGAAGTGGAGGTAAAGGTATTAAGAGACAACTCACATTTAGGCCATAGTAGTACCTAGATCATGGGTTGGTTACAAGAACCTTAGTGTCTACATCTATCCTAACATAGCCTAGTGTGAAATAAAATATGGGGAGAAAAGAGATTGTTTCTATTCTTGGTTCCACTAGGAATTCTTTGCCTGAGATAACTTCTGTGCCTCAATTTCCCAGTAAACAAGCAGAGAAAGTGTTACTGTGTTATTTAATGGGGGTGTTGGGATGAGAATGAGGATGTCGGTAACACTTTTGAGATCTCTAGTGAAAATATTTTATGTCATCAACAATAATTACATTGATGGTTTTGATGCCTGAGGAATTAAAAAAAAAAAAAACAAGGTTTCATCATTAAAAAATTAAATGCTAGCTAACATGGAATTTTGAACTAAAACTACAATGGATATTATTCTACATCTCATTTTCAAGTCAGAACATATATAGTCAATCTGAACCCATCAATATAACAATGAAGCTAATGGGAAGAATTTGCATGTACTGTAGAGAAACCTGCAGGGCCACTGCAGTTTTCTTAGCCAGTGTGATTTGCTTACCACACTGAAGAGGTTAAGAACAGGGGTTGAATGAATCACTAGTTATGCCTTCAGACGTGGAAGATGGTGCCACGTGTTTCCATCATAAAAGTCTATAGTCAGCAGTTTAACTCTGCAGTAAAAAATTCCCCATCAGTGTGAAACCTGGCACACAGTTCAATTTTACCCTAAAATTAAAAAAAAGTTCTACACGTTATCAAATACCACCCTCACTCAGTTTTCTCTCCATGCTTAGAATAACTTAACAATGAAAAAACCCTGAGAGGTATCTGATTCTGAAATCAAGTTCTGCTTTCCTGCTAAAGTAAAAAATTGCAGCCCACCCTGATAGAGCCTCTGGCCTGGTTTGGCAGGAAGGAGGGAGTAAAAAGGGTAAACATGATAGCACAGTAAACTTTACCACTTGGACCCCACTCTCTTCTTAAAATTAGGGAAAAATTAAGTTGCTATGTAAGAGATTTGTCAACAAATTCATGTTAGTTTTCTTAAGTACTATAATCCCAATAAGAAAGGTACTCATGACTTAAAATAATTTGCAGGCTGAGTTTATGAGGACAGAATACTAAGCATGAGCCTTTTTCTGTTTTAAAGGGCAAATCAAAAGGATACTTACTGATGGCAGGGGCTATTCCACCTACTGATCCTGGTCCAGGGATATTTCCTGCTACTGCTGCGGCTTGAGCAGCTGCGGCAGCTTGTGCAGTGGCAGCTTGTTGTTGCATCTGACGATGGCACTGGCGTAAATCAAATACCTTTAAAAAAGAAGTATAAATTTTGCATGATTGAAAATAGCAAGAAAAGGTATTACAGATCAAACCTGGTTACATCCTTAATATATGCACCTTATGGGGGCAGCTAGGTGGCGCAGTTAGCAGAAGGAGTCAGCCCTGGAGTCAGAAGGACCTGAGTTCAGTTTCAGCCTCACACACTTAACGCACACACAAACAAAAACCTAGCCGTGTGACCTTGGGCAAGTTACTTAACCCCAATTGCCCTCCAAAAAGCAAAAAAAAAAAAAAAAAGCACCTTAAATGTGTAGCCCTAATTGTTTGGAACATAATATATTTAGTCTTTTATCTTGAAAAACTGGTCAAAAATTTACTTAGGAAAGGTGGTGGCCCTTAATTCTGTGTGTGTGTGTGTGTGTGTGTGTGTGTGTGTGTGTGTGTTCCACTTCTGAGAATGCTATATCTGTTTCCTCCTGGGAGTGCTTACACTGAGAGGAGGAAGAGAGGGAAGGTGTTTCTCCCCTTTTGCTCTTCTTTCCTCTTGCCAACGATCAGAAAATATATTCAGAAAGTCCAATAAAAACTGCAAGAATAAGAAGTTGCACTCTGGCCCAGCTTTCCCCATAACTATTCCCACAAACACAAGCACCAACCCAAGTCAGTTTTGATCAGGAAACTGAAGGAGAAACTACACTGGCCATTTTTCCAGCCTAAGGTCATAAAGGCAGATGACCAGAGGACGAACTGTAGAACAGGCCTATAGCTCTGTCACTGATTCAAAGAGGGATCCCTGGGTTCTCTCTGACCATGGGGCAGCATCACAGATTCCACCTCCTGAGGTCCAGAGCAGAGAGAAGCCAGCAGTGCTAGACCTCTGACCTCCAAGCAAGTGTGTAGATTCAGGCCCCTGAGAATTAGACAAAGGCTAGACCTACAGTTCTATTTGTCTGAACCTGGAAAGGTTTCTAGCTAGATATGCAGGGTGTGGCCAGTAACTATCCACTGAAGCTCTACCCAAAGTCTGCAGTTATGTTGCCTAGAACCAAACAGAAACTGAAAGCCTATGGGCAGGGATCAGACAGTGCCCTACATCAGCCCACTTAGGGACCACTGAAAGTTTACAGCTACCTGACTCAAGCTGTCCTTGAGATCTTTAAAAAAGACAGCAGTAGAGTGGCTAGGTGGCACAGTGACTAGAGCACTGACCCTGGAGTCAGGAGGACCTAGGTTCAAATTTGGTCTCAGACACTTAACATTTACTAGCTGTGTGACCTTGGGTAAGTCACTTAACTCCAACTGCCTTTCTTTTCCCCTTCCAAAAAGAAAAAAAAAAGACAGCAACCAATACAAAGAGAATGTAACAGCAAGACAAACAAGGACCATATACAGTCATGACATTTCTTCCAGAAGTTACAGATCCTAACACTAAGTCCCAATCCAGGATGTACTGGAATACATAAAAAAGTTCCAAAAATAATGAGCTATTACATAATTCCAGGGACATCCAAGGTACAAACTAAGAAGAGGAGAATAAGGGGGCGCAGCTAGGTGGCGCAGTGAGTAAGAGCGCGGGCCTCGGAGTTGGGATGACCCAGGATCAGATCCGGCCTCAGAAAATGAGCACCCACGCATAAAGACTAGCCGTGTAACCTTGAACAAGGTACTTAACCCCAATTGCTTTAAAAATAAATAAATAAAAGAAGAGGAGAATAACCGCAAAACACCTATGTGCAAAGTAGAAAAACAACAACAATAATAAAAAAAACCTCAGCTTGGCCAAAAGGCAAATTCAAAATCCTAGAAGAAATGAGTTAAAAAATGTGTAACAGAAGAAATGAGTTTAAAAAAGTGTAATAGAAGAAATACTGAAAATGAATCGAAAACTAGGGAATAAAGACTCAGAAGGAGAATCAACAGTTTACTGTAAGAAGCAGCATGTTCCAGGTACATCAAACCACTACCACCTCCACTAGCTTGACCACCACCTCCCTTCAGACTCTGATGGAGACAACCAGAAACCTGAACCTAAAAGCTCTGAGAACAGCAAGGCTTCCAGCTCAGGGCCCTTGGCCATCATCCTGGGAGAGGCAGACCTGGCAACTGCTCCTCCAGGGGCTATAACAATAGCGATTGAAATCAGGAAGGAAAATTCCTGCCACTGGCAGACAGTTCAACACCAGTGATTGCTATAATTTTATCAGTGGAAATGATGTTAAAGATGATGAACTGCTATCTGCATTGCCCCTGTGCCCTAAGCACCTTGTTGTGTCCCCCATTAGCACTTGGGCCTCCTAAGAGCAGGCTCTCTCTTAATTTCTCTCCTTGTATCCACACTGCTTAGCACGGCGCTTGCACAAACAAAGTGCTTGGTAAGTTGCTTTATTCTTTCTTTCAATCAAGAGTACAAGATCCTACCCAAGTAACAGATGCCTTGAAATTTATAACAGACCAAACAGAACACAAAGATTCAATAGGAAATATAAAAGTTAAAAGTTTGATAAAAGAAGAAAATAAGAAATCTCATCAAAAAAATTGGCCTAGAAAACAGATCAAAGAGAGATGAAGACCACTAAGTTACTTGCAAGTCATGACCCCAAACTAACAACAACAAAAAGAAACCCTTGGATATTATATTTCAACAAGTTATGGACAAAACTATCCAAATCTAGAAAAAGAAAACAAAGAGAAGCTAGAAAGAATCCAACAATCAAACAATAACCAACACAATTCTCAAATACTGATGATGAAGAATCCTACCTATGGTGCTGACAGAAGGGAGGTGGAGAAATCATGCAGAACAAGACATTTTTGGACACGGGCAATAATGAGTTTGTTTTCATTGATTCTGCGTGTTTATTACAAAGACTGTGTGCTTTTCTTTTTTCCTCCCTTGCTGTCGAGAAAGAAAATAAATCTTTGATAAAATTATAAAAAAATGAAAACTTTTTAAAAATCCACCGATAACTTTCTGAAAAAAAAAAATCCCAAAATGAAGACTCCCAAGAACATTAGAGCCAAATCCAAGGCTTCTAGGTCAAAGAAAAAATATTACAAACAGTCAAAAAGGCAGAGGTTTAATTAGTCAACAAGCATTTATTAAGCACTTACTAGGTGCCAGGCACTATGAAAGAACTTGGAATACAAATATGAGCAAAAAATCAGTCCCTGACATCAAATGCAAATGCAAAAAGACAAAACATAAAAAAGATAAAAGGGTGGGAAGGGTATGGAAAGGGATGGGCAATTCAGAGAGTAAGGAGCAAAGCCCAGAGAGGAATTAAGGTATAAATGTCTGGCTGGGAGGAACAGAACAATCAAGGGGAAAGCACTACAGGGGCAGAGAAATCTTGCAGAATAAGAAGGCTGTTGGGGAGAAAAAAGTCTGGATCAGAGGAGGAATGTGAAGTGAAGAGACATTCAGGAAAACATAAAACACTGAGAACCTACCTTTCAAGATACACATAGCAACTATATAAACACAACTACCAAGCACCATTTACAAAAATAAAGACAAATCAGAATAATCAGAGAAATATTAATTGCTTGTTAGTAGACCAGAGAAGAGCGAAGAGAACAAACATTTACACCTGAAGGGAACAAACATTTACACCTAACCTGCACAAGCTGGCAGTAGGTAGGGGCCAGAATTAAAACAGGTTAAACTATTTCAGGGTGCAGATAGATTAGGGGCTCACTTTCCAAGTAAAGGTAGAATTAATGATTAAACTATTTTGCAAATAAACCATATTTTAAAAAGGAAGTTTCAATTAATATCAATTAATTACACTAAATACTTAAATTCTTATTTACCATGAACTCACATTAATGTTTAAAAAATTACTTTAGTGACACAAGTTTTAATATATTTTTCAGGTTTTCTTACTGTTTACATTTAGTTAATGGTATATATTATACTTCTTGTCAGCAATCAGTTTATTGTACCCCAGAATCATGTTTGAAATAGATTTCTTTAGAAATCTGAAAACTAACCTTAGTAACCACCTCATTTTCTGAGTCTACTTTCTTGAAAAATCATTGTCCCCCTGAGATTTTCAACAATTTGGATACTTTAATTTGTTTTTCATTTGGGGTCCAAATTGCTTACATCAGGAAGTTTTGATTCAAAATGGCTATAAAGACTGTATTCCTTTGGAATGGCTATTACTTCTTGGCTAAGAAGGCAAACAAGTTATCCATTTGTCCACTCCAGATTAAACACTTTATGCTTTTATTCAATCTTCCATTTCTTTTTATCACTCACTTTACAAAGTCACCCCCATAACTTTAATGTTAGAACCAAAAAAATCTCCACAGCAACTGCTCACACACAAATAATGAACTGAAAATCTGACCTTAGCGGGGGAGAGAGCACCAAACACTCATGTAAGGTGGGGGGGCCATGAGGGAAGGCAAGATGCCCTTGCATAACTGCTGCTCACTGAATAGTGGGCAGCAGCTGTGCTGGTGAGTAGCTGCACTAACTTCCCCCCTGCTCAAAGTCAGTAGCAACCAAAAACACAGTGGAAAGCTGCAACTCTTAACTCTTCTCAGACTAGAGACAGACTGATAATAGTTGGTTGCCACAGGTCACATGACAAACAGGAGAAAGCAGGTGGCAACCCACCTACCAAGTTACAACTTTACTTTCTTTTACAACCTTTACATTTTTCATGGGCCACCAGAAATCATTTGGCAGGCCACAAGGGGCCTATTGGCCATATATTGTACAGGCCTTATTTACACAAAATCTGCTATTTTAAGACCTATTTTAAGTGCTTTACAAATATTATCTCATTTAATCAGTTAACAGACCATGCAAATATAAGAAAAACATTAAATTACTTAAACTAATTTCATTATTCAATGCCACGCCAAACCACAGGGTTACTTTACAGAACTAGAAACAATAATAATGAAATTCATCTGAAGGAACAAAAAGTCAAGTATCTTAAGGGAAATAATGGGAAAAAGTGGGAAGGTGCAGCCCTAGCAGTACCAGATTTCAAACTATTGTTACAAAGCAATAGTCACCAAAATGATTTGGAACTGCTTAAAAGAACAGAAAGGTTCATCAATGGAACAGATGAGGAAAAGAACATACTGAAGCAAACAAATCAGATAAATTCAGACCCCAACTACTAGGATAAGGACTCACTATCTGACCAAAACTGCTGGAAAAACTAGATAGAAGTCTAATAGAAATCAGGTTTAGACTAACATCTATTACCATACGCCAAGGTAAACACCAAATGAATACCTGACCTGGATACAAAAGGCCATATATAATAACAAATTTAGAGGTACAAGAAAGAAATTATCTGAGATCCATGGCTAGAGGAATAGTTTATGACCAAATGAGGGATAGAAAGGATCACAGAAAAGAAAAAGGATGGTTTGGATTACATTAAATTTTTTTAATTTTTACACAAACAAAACCAAATTCAGTTAAAATCAGAAGAAAAAATTGTCTTTGTGTCAAGATTATCTGCTAAGTCTCTCATTTCCAAGATATTAGTAACCAATTCAAATCTTTAAGAGCTATTCCCCAAGTGACAAAGTCAAAGCATAGGCACAGGTAGTTTTCAAGGAAAGAAATTCAAGCTATTAATAGCAATATGGAAAAAGTGTCCCAAACCACTAATAATTCAAGAAATGCAAATTACAGAAATTCTCAGACCCCTACCTTAGACAAACAAAGTCAACATAAAAAAGGAAAATAAGAAATGTTGTAGGGCATATGAAAAACAGGCATATTGATGAACTGCTGGTAGAGCCATGAATTTGATAAAAGGAATCTGGAACTATTCAAAGAACATTATTAAGCTGTGCTTAACTCTTTGACCTAATGATACCACTACTAGGCACTTACCCCATAAGCATTTTAAAAAGAGGAAAAGGACACTGTATAAAATATAGCGACTCTTTTTGTAGTACCCAAAGACTTACAAAATTAAGGGGGGAGGGCACCCACCAAATTCAGAATGAAGAAAATATGGTATATGACGGTATATTGTACGTGAAAAGGGATGGCTTCAGTAAAATCTCAGAAGACTTGTATGAAATTATGGAGAATAAAGAGAGCAGAATTAGGAAAATAAATCATAAAATAACAGTAATAACACCTCAAAAGCCTAAGAATTCAGATCAAAACACTGGTCAACCGGGGGGCGGAGCCAAGATGGCGGAGTAGAAACAGCTCGTCCAAGCCTCTCTGCCCCCAGATTCTCCACAAACTATGTAAAAAAGGACTCTGAAAATCTTCTGGAGCCCCAGCACCCACAGAACGACACAGAGAAGCTAACCTCCCGCTGAGGACAGCCCAGCACCCAGAAGGACCAGCGCAGTGGTCGGAGCCAGCGAGCCCAGGTCCATGTGAGCGAGGTTTTAGCCCCAGGGCGGCAGGGCCAGCAGCCAGCTGGAGGAACCCCAGAACACCAGGAACTGTGGGACGCCAGAATTATCAACATAGACTTGCCTGGACAAAGTAAGAGGTTAGTGTCCTGTGGACTTTGGGACCTGTATTTGGGAATGCGTCAGCTCCCTCCCTGGGGGCTAGAAGCGCTGAGGAGACACGCCACTGTGTAGTTTTCAGAGGCATTTCGCTCCCAGCCTACAAATGTGGGGAGATCCAGCGATCAGTCTGGGGGTAATCGCTCTTGCTTTAACCTCCCTGGATCTGGATTGTGATCTAGGGTGGAAGTTGTGGGTGGGTTTATAGCTTGCCAGAACGGAAGTTGCCCCCCACACGTTGGGAGAAAATTCCTCTATCTGGCCTTAAAGCCATAGTGTGGCAACAAGCCCAAAAGTCAAGTAATTAAGTGGCAACATGCCAAGGCAAAGGAAACAGAAAATGCAACCCTAGACTCCTATTTTGGGGCATAGAGCGGGAAAAGGACTGTGAGGTCAGAAGTCCTGCTCCAAAAGCCCCAGGAAAACATGAGCGGGTTGCAGGCCATAGAGGACCTTAAGAAGGACTTTAAAAATCAAATAAGAGAAGTGGAGGAAAAATTGGAAAGAGAAATGAGAAGGATGCAGGAAAAGTATGAAATGAGGGTCAACAGCCTGACTGAGGAAAACAACACCTTAAAAAATAGACTAACTCAAATGGCAAAGGAGGCCCAAAAGGGCAATGAGGAGAAGAATGCCTTAAAAAGTCGAATTTGCCAGATGGAAAAGAATCTCAAAAGTTCACTGAGGAGATTCATTCCTTCAGAGTTAGACTGGAGCAAATGGAAGCTAATGACTTTATGAGAAATCAAGATGCTGTTAAGCAGATCCAAACAAATGAAAGATTAGAAGGCAATGTGAAATATCTCATGGGAAAAACCACTGACCTGGAGAATAGATCCAGGAGAGACAATTTAAAAATTATTGGACTACCTGAAAGCCATGATCAAGGAAAGAACCTAGAAATCACCCTTCAAATCTCAAGAATGCCTGATGTTTTAGATCCAGAGGCAAAATAGAGGTTGAAAGAATCACGATCACCTCCTGAAAAAGATCCCAAAAAGAAAACTCCCAGGAATATTATAGCCAGGTTCCAGAATCCCCAGATCAAGGAGAAAATACTACAAGCGCCAGGAAGAAACAATTTCAATATTGTGGAAACACAATCAGAATAGCCCAGGACCTGGCAGCTTCTACACTGAGGGATCGAAGGGCATGGAATATGATATTCCAGAGGGCAAAAGAACTGGGAATGAACCCAAGGGTCACCTACCCAGCAAAACTGAGTATTTTGTTTCAGGGGAAAATATGGTCATTCAGTGGAATAGAGGACTTTCAAGCATTCTTGAGGAAAAAACCAGAGTTGAAAAGAAAATTTGACATCCAGACGCAAGAAGTAAGAGATGCCTGAGAAGGTAATTAGGGAAAAGAAATCAAAAGGAACTTATCAAAGTTGAACTATTTACATTCCTATATGGAAAAGCAATATCTGTGACTGATGATATCTTTCTCACTATGAAAATAATGGAAGAAGGGGTGTGGTCATACGAATACATATGTGAATGTGTGTGTATATGGTTACAGTTATATATGGATAGAGGGCATAGGTTGATATTGTTGGGAAGGGAGAGTACTCAAGGGATGAAATTATGAGGTGAGAGAGGAAAGTGGCAAGAGGAGATGGGGAGAGACATGGTAGGGTAAACTATCTCATGTAGGGGAAGTGGGTGCAAAGGAGGGGGAGAATAAGGAAGGCTAAAAAGGCAAAACCACATTCACATTGAATTTGGTTCAGGTAGAAAATGACATACATACTAAATGGGATATCTCAACCTGCAGCAGGATAGGGGGAAGGGGGATGAGAGGAGAGATGATGGATGGGAGGGCATCCTTGGGGTGAGGGGAGGTTGGAAGTACCCACTATAGAAGAGGGTCAGGATCATGTAGGGAATGGACCAGGTGGGGGGTGGGATGAGTGGGAGGGAATTATAAGCAGCCTTGCACAATATATCTACTATGATAATGTTTTGCATAGCTAGACATGTACAACATATACTGAATTACTTATATCCCAAGAAGGAATGGGTGGCAAGGGAGGAAGGAAATGGATCTGAAATTCAAGGTCGTAACATTAAATGTTTCAAATATATATAAATACTATTATTAATACTCTTGCCTATAATTGGGAGATAAGATGTGCAGGCATTGGGACACAAAGATTCATCTTCCTCTAATGGAAAAGTCGATGGGGGTATGGGAGAAGGTATGGGAGAGAGCAGATTGGAGGAAGCGATATCCTGTGGGACTGCTATTCTGGGAGGTTGGGTAGGGGAATAATGGGGGGAAAATGATTGTAACTCAAAATCTGGCGGAAATGAATGATGTAAAACAGAAGTTAATAAAGTATTTGTTTAAAAAAAAAAAAAAACACTGGTCAACCATGATTCCAGAGAAGTGATGATAAAGCATGCTACCTACCTCCTGAAACAGATGATGAAATCAACATGTAAAGTAAGACATATTTTGGATATGGCCACTGTTGGAATTTGTTTTGCTCAACTATGCATATATATATATTTACAAATGTTCTAATGGCAGGTGAGGATAGTTGAGGAGGGGAAGAAAAAACTCATTTATATTTAACTGGGCAGAAATAACATTCAATTTTTAAGTTAAAAAAAGATAAAGAAATCTTGCTGTTTTCCTCCTCTCTTACAATAATGAAGAGGGATTTATGGTGAGCTATGAGAACTGTCCTCACTAGATTTCCTTATAACAAACAGCATGCATTTACTAGGCATATGGCTAAGGTTAAGGTTAAGTCATGGGAAAAAGTAAAAGTCATTGGTCTATTGAGTACTAAACCCTTAATCCCACTAATTTACCACCTAATAAAAACTACCAAATAGTGTTCATTAAAAATTCCCAATTCAGCAGGCCAACCTTCCCTCTCCTCACCCCAACATATACATACAACACCATTTTGATATGCTAGCTCATAATTAAAAGATAAGTATTAGAGAGGCATAAATTAACCTGGACAACAAAAGATTATTTATTACTTTTTCCAGGTTTATATCAGGTTGAGAACCAAAGTGTTAACATACACAGAAACTCCTTAATTCCATATCCATAATGGCTAAGTACTAAGTTGATTAACTTTAAAACTACAGTTCAAACATACAAAATCCATCTACTTTATAACTGATACATCATGAGACATGAACCAAAGTTAAACTAGATAAAGTACCCTTTCCCATTTGAGTTAATAGCTTAGGTCATTCATATATACATAAAAGAATTTTCATCTTCTCAAAGGGTGCAAAATCAAAGTTGTCCCCATTGTTTACATCTTTGTTCAAGACACACCTTTTTCTAGAAAGCCTTCACTGATAAATACCAATGAAGTAAAAACCATAAGCTTCTATTACTTCTATTACATATCAGTTTACTGTATAGTGTTCACTGGAATTCCATTTATATCTACTTCATGAAGTCAAAGGCAAATACATTATAATTTTATCATCACAAGAATTTGCACCAAAATTAGATTACAGAACCTCTACAGAGCTAGAATGAAGTATCCAAGACATTAACAGATACCTTCTGCTTATATACCTATTAATAGCCTTAATAACTACTAGTTTCTTGTTTTCTCCTCAATTAAAATGTAATTTGAGTCAAAATGAGGTACAACACAACTTACTAAATTTCAACAACTAAAATATGCTGATCCAAAACTCCTGGAAGAAACAATAAAAATAACGTAGATGACTTTACCATGTTGCTAATCACATTTGGTTTCATGGTTGTTGGAAACAATTTCAGTTATGGTTGGAAACAATTTCAGTTATGGTTGTTTTAGACTAAATCTACTATGATACTGATAAGCATATAAAGTAACTACAATGATAAAACTTGGTGATTGGAGTACTGATAATCAAATGCAAGAATCTCAGCAGCGTTTTTCTCCTGTAAGAGTCGTTTCTGAAGTTAAAAGACATCAAATCCAAAAGTCTGACAATTCTTCCTGACTACAAGGCTGGGAAAAAAGTTAGAACATATTATTAAAGATATCATTAAAACGCTACATCCCCCCATTTACAATTTTCATTATAATTTAGAACAATTTAGAACGAATGTTAAATAGATACTGGCTTGGGGCCAAAAATACTCCTGACTAGTTTTGAGTTAACAGGTCACTTCATTTAAAGTTCCTTTGTTTGGAAATGTTTCCAGCCAGTTCTGAGATGTGGATAAAAGCAACCATCTCTGTCACAAGTAAGTTTGAATTTAAGTATTTACTTACAAAAACAGTCTAGTGATAAACCTCTGACAATGCTTTTACAAATCAGAATGTGAACACTAAGCAAAAATATCCAAACCTTCAATTAAAAAAATAAATTTAAAATAAAATAATAAAGTTAGGAAGTGTGAAGGCACTATGCTGGAGATATGAACAAATGATCCAACTGAATCCAAACATTTCTTTACTGCCTATTATGCACATGGCACTGGGATAGACATCAGATTCAATATTTTAAAAAGACGACAACCCCTACCCTTAAGAAATTACATTCTGTTAATGCAGACAAGACATATACATTTACAAATATAATACAAGGTAAGATGTGGTGCCAGAAAATGAGGAAAATCCAAAGTACTCTGGGATACGAAAGAGAATACTTTCGTTTGGGAGGCAGGAGGTTTGAAGCCAGACCATTACTACTAAGTGGCATTCTGGTACCTGTTTTACAACTCTAATTTCAAATCTAGTATTCTTTTCACCACACCACACTGCCTCCCAAACAAGCAAGCCCCCATGTGCTCAAGTATCCAGAGAATTAGTTATGAAAAGGATGGAATTTGAGGGTGAAAATCAAGTTTTAACTTCCTATTGGTAGACCCTAGGTCATACTACACAATTATTGTCATGTGATATGTAGTCTTCATTCACTATTGAAGGGCTATGTTATACTTGCTGGATTATTTGGTCTAAAAGGTTAAATGACAAGATTGGCAGCAATAACTTAAAATGAATCAAAGGAGAGGGACCAAGAATAGACCTATGATTTCACTGATACAGAGAACTTCCAAGTAAGTCTACTAATCAATGAATATTCTCACCTTCTTTGCAATCTATAATCTTGAAGTTGCCTAGAGCACCATGAGTTTAGGTGATCTGTTCATAATTCCAGTCAGTATGTGTTAGAGGAAGCACTTAAACCCAGATCTTCCTGGCTTCCTACCTCACTATCCATTACACTACACTGCCTCTCTGTGAAACAAATAAGGATCTGTTTATTTAAATTATTTGGCAATGTGAATGCCATTCTCTATACATATGCCTTATGTTCTACTGCCCAAAGATTGTTAACAAATAAAATGCCACATGCATCCAAGTTACTTTTTCATTTTAGCTAATAAAAGCTGAAGAATGTACTGAATACATATATGCTTGGTGAAGTATAATTATTTTCTGACAGTTAAAAAAAATTTTTTTCCAGTTTCAGATGGAATAGTGCTGTCTTACACAGTGCATTTATTATCAACTGCTTCATAAAATTTGTTCACTGCTAACAAGAAAAGCTTGGGGTTACTGTAAAAATCAGTTCCAGTGTTCATCAGATAGCTATCTGTTTGTTTTCAGACAAATTGCCCTACTCTAGGTATTTAAGTATGATACCTTTGCTAAAACATTAAACAAAACTTTTTTTCCTGTGGCAACTCAATAGCAGTTCATACCAGTTAACCTTAATATATAAAATTTAATTACTTCAGAAATGCCCCATCATTAAATAAACCCACAAATTTTAATGGAATGAACAGTTTATAAAGAGACCCTTGAGAAAGTGGCTTATAAGTACTATCATTTCTACAAAAGAAGTG
The DNA here is from genome assembly GCA_011680675.1 of Gymnobelideus leadbeateri. NCBI lineage: Eukaryota > Metazoa > Chordata > Mammalia > Diprotodontia > Petauridae > Gymnobelideus > Gymnobelideus leadbeateri. The sequence continues at coordinate 42,365 of WOXC01006189.1, forward strand.
TTGATTGAGTTAATATGGCATCCCAAGTAACTTCCCAGAAACTAAAGGAAAGTCCTTCTCAGTCACTGTTAACCAATATACATTAAAACCCCACTAAGTTCACCAAAAATGGTCACAAACAGGAGAGGTCCAAGATAATTTGCTAAAAAATACAAATTGTTACATTACCATTCTTCCACATGGAATGTGTATTATAAATTTCAATTAGGTTCTAATATGCAAAAATTAGTGAAAACAAGGTAATTCACAATAGGCCTAAATTACATAACAATGCATCAAACATAAAACTCTTTTAACATACAAGAATAGCTTGACCCAGATGCTGAAGACATGTTGAAGGATTTCTTAAATTTTTGAGCCCTTGGTTTGAAAAGCTACTAATTTGGACTGGATTCCCATTACTTATAAGATAATAAAAATTTGTGGAGCGGAGGCGGCTAGGTGGCGCAGTGAGTAGAAGGAGTCAGCCCTGGAGTCAGAAGGACCTGAGTTCGGTTCCAGCCTCACACACTTAACGCACACACAAAAACCTAGCCGTGTAACCTTGGGCAAGTTACTTAACCCCAATTGCCCTCCAAAAAGCAAAAAAAAAAAATTTGCAGAGGAAGAAATTTTTAACTTTTTTTGTTCAGCAAAGACTACATATAAGTGTTTTTATTTCTGCAAATTTCAAATGAGTTTAACTTGAATTTGTGAGGTTCCAACGCATTAAAATACTTTTATGATGAACAAGAGGTTTCACATTACTCTAAAGTAAAACTTTTATAACAGACCCTCTGATAAAAGGGTCTGCTAACTGAAAAAACAAAAAACCCAAAACCAATCACTAAATAATTAGTTCATAGTTGCTTTTACAAAACTCACTAAGAATAAGTTCTCAGAATATTTAGCATAACTTTCTAGTAATTCCACATTTATTACAATTAAACACAAAGAACCTTTCATTTTCTATCTACCCCAAATTCTTGTAAATGGGAATAATGAGTTTTAGAAAGCACAAATTTAAAACACCAACCTTTATATATGCACTTGGATAAATCTTATGAACGGCATCTCCTGGTGCTCGCCCAGCTTCTCGGTCTAAGTAGTAACTCTGCACAAACACTGCATGATCACTGAGGCACCTAACCCAAACATCACCTTCACCTTTACATTCCAATTGCACACCCTTGCCTATGTGCAACCTTAAAAGATGGAAAAGAAAATTAAATTTTAATGTATTTGCACATTTTACCAAAATTTGTTCTAACACATCTTAATACTTCTTTTATCTTGTCCCTGAGAAATTATCTCTTATATTAACAACCAATGCTTAATTGAAAAGAAGATTTTTTTTCCTTTTTATTTCCTCATTCAGAAATAAACTCTTGTAGGTTAATACAGTTAGCCTTTGAAGGAGAGGCTAGCTGACCTAGCCCAAAAACTTACCCCACCTAGGCCATCTTACCTAGGTGGTATTGTTACCCCATCCAACTAGAAAAACTTTACAAAGAGAATCCAATCTAGGCAAATTCCAGCTCGTTTTGTTCTACACAGGCTGGGGGTGGGGGGGTGGGATAATGGTGGCACCCAGATCCTTCCTCTAGACAGCAGGAGCTGGGGGTGGTCTTGGAGTAAGAGTAACATAACCAAAGTCAGGTTCCCCAGCCACTCACTAGAATAGGTCTACTTCTCATTATAATATTCATTCCCTCATTGTTAACCAATCAGAACTGTTTATCCCTGTTAGGAACACCCACTCTTTTAAGGGCATATAAATGTCAAGAGGCTTCCAGGAAATGGGTCTTTGGTTTGGAGAGGTCAAAATGGCCATCCTTTTAATTAATGATTAATTACCCAGAAATAACATTTCTCAGAACTTTTCATACATCACCTTCCAATCACTTAACTTAATAAATTAAACTATAAAATTCCAGATTATTTAACCACTTAATGACAGAACTAAAACTATAGAAAATCACAAACATTTAAAAAATGTTATTGCCCTGATACCTACCTCACTACATAAAAGCCCATATAATATATAATGAAATGTATGCCTTAGAAAAAACAAGAACAAATCTTATTTTGCCCATACATTCACATTCATTTTTGCCATGTTACCTTGCTCTCTCAATGGCTTCAGTTCTGTGAACGTTGGAGAGCTGACCCAAGCAAAATCGGTCTCCTCCAGATGGGTCCACATATCCATCAACAGTAACAATTGGGCAGCTTGAAGGAACTTTAAATGTCTCTCCTACCTGAACATCCATTTCAAAGTAAGCAATTGAACACCAATATTCAGGAGCTATAGGAGAAAACAAGTGGAAGAAAGAGAATTGTGAGCATCAACAAAGAGATATTGGAATGACTTCCACATCTGTGAAGTAATTATAGCCAAAACTCTTCCTGAGAGCTTGTGGACCATAAAATCTATTCAAAGGAAAGAATATTAGCAGTACACAAAAAAGTAGGCATTTTTAGCTTTTCAGATCATAAACAAAAGCTTTAACTTTTCAGACAAGCATGGTTTTGTAAAACTATTGAATATCCACTGTGTACAGAGCACCATACCTGTTGTTCTAATAAGTTATGAAGAACAGAGAAGATGCATGTCCTTATATCTAGGTGTTACGTGGACTAATAGCTAACGTGCCTAAAATGAAAGAGAGCTAAAGAAATTATTTTACCAAAATGATGCCAAATAATTACATGAAAGTGCTTTTAACCCTTTTTTAGGAGGCCCTGAAAATATTTCTTAGAATAAAGTAAGCCTAAGCATTTGTGGAGGGAATCATGGTTTTTATAATTACTATGATATGTGTAATGAAACTAATAGAATAGACTTTTCAGAAATGCCTCTCTTGTGAGAGAGCTCACAATGCAACATGAACCAATTAATCAAACCTTGATTAGGCTCACAATCACTGGCATCCTTGCACATACCTGAAGTGAAGAGAATCAAAGATTGTAGAACCTTGTTTCCATCATAGAACTCTGGCCCTATGACCCCCCCCAAGTAACAACAACCCCCATGGACTCAAGCAATATTACTCCCACAGGACTTTAGAATTGTTGTTATGTCTTCCATTTGCGGGTTTGTCATGGTAAACCACTCTGACCCTGGGAACAATTATTTGTAATCCACCTGCCCTCCTCCCTTCCCACTTGTGATTTATGTATATTGTCTTTACTTCAGCAAGGTAGAATTCTGATCAGAATTCCCAATTTGCAAATCTGTTCCTCATAATGAAAATAATTAATGAAACAGTTAGCTGATTACTGGCACTTTGTCATTCTCAGGCTAGAGACTGGCTCAGTAGAATCCAGTAAAAAAAAAATATCTAAAATTTGGGGAATCACAGGGTAGAAATTCAAAATTATTGTTTCAAGATAGCTTTTTCTATCACTTATTTAATATTCACATGTAATATTATAATCACCCTCCACTTTAACACTGAATCAAACTACTAAAAAACAAATGACTAAAAGTACAGATGACTTATCCTTCTTCCTTGCCTCCAGTCAAGACTAATATATGAAAAACTGGCATTTGAAAAAAAAATACTGGACAGATAGGTGGCGCAGTGAATAGAGCACCGCGCTGGAGTCAGTCAGGAGGACCGGAGTTCAAATCTGGCCTTAGACACTTAACACACACACACACACACACACACACACACAAAAGAAAAGAAAAAATACTTTTTCAATCAGCAATAGTGTTAGGAGATCCTGAAGGCTACTTTGTGGTTAAAAGCAAAGTTATGGCTAGTGTGGTCTTGACTTTATTGGGCTTTGCTAGTTAACCTCAGTTAACTTCTAGAAGAAATGGGATGACTGATAGGAGGAAAAAGTCTTATAGCAAGTCCAGTCAAGATCAGCAGTCTCAAGAACTACTTGAATGATTTTGGAACAATCTCACTGAGCAGTCCATTTCATCGTATTTGTTAGAAAATCCTTCCTTATACTGAAATCTACCTCTCTGTAACATCTGCTTAGGTACGCTCTCTGGACTCAAAGAGAGCAAGACTAATTCTTCTATCTAAGAGATACTATACTATATGCTATATACTCCTATAGCTATTGAAGCAATGGGATTTGTAATCAGAGAACCTGGATTTGGATCCTGATACTGCTGCTTGTTGGCTATGGGATCTTAGAGAAATGACCTACTTTCTCTGCACCACGTTTCCTTTTTAATGGGGACTGAACTACACGGAATTAGGTCCTTTCTGGCTCTGGCATTCTATTATTAAGTATTCTCTTATCCAAGATAGACTCTTCACTCTAACGCCACTTCTGCTTAAACTGTTCAACTAATCACGGTTTTTGTCCCTTTTGCATCTGTCTCCTCTGGAGACACTCAAATTTAAAAAGATTCTCCTTAAAATGTGAAGCCTGTAACTGATGATATTCCAGATATAGTCTAACTAGGGAAGAAGACAGAAGTACTGCCATTCTCCTTATTCTTAAATATCATCTTCTTTTAGCCTGTAAGTTAGCTTTTTGTTAGTAATAGCATGCTATTGACTTATACTGAGCTTAAAACTAAACCCCTAAAGCCTCAAATGAACTTTTAAATCATTTCTACAGTTGACTTTTTTCCTAATGTAAGGTTTTTTTTTTTTGCAGGAAGAAACAAATTTCGTTCTTTCACCAAAATGGAGTAGCCATTTCTCAGAAAAATGTGATACCTATACGTTAAATCAACAAACTTCAAAGGAATAACATATACATTAAATAACAAACTTCAAAAGAATGGACTAGAATGCTATACTATTGAATGTTGTTTGAAATAAGCAGATCTTAGTAATATATTGGTTTTAGAGAGTTTTGCAGTTTTAAGTGATAATACAATTCAATTTAATTCAAATATTTACCATGTGGAAAGTACTGAGAATACAAGGACAAAAACAAAACAGTGCCTGCCCTCCCTTTTCCCTCTACAGGGAAAATACAAACTGAAAATGTTTTAATAAACATGAAGTATATATAATAATACAAAATAATTTCAGGAGAGTTCTAATAACTGAAGGACAATCAGGAGAAGAAAGGAAAAGTAAAAAGTGGCACCTGAGATAAGTCTTAAAGGAAGATAAGAACTTTAAAAGGAAGGGAAGGGAACACATTCTAGGTCAATTTGCCCAGATATTTGAGCTGGGTCTTGAAAAAGGTTAGAGAAAGCAAGGAAACAGAGGTGATGAGGAAGAGTGTTCTAGGAATGGGGATCAGTCAGTAATAAGGTAGGAAGTAGAGAGATAGGAATATCACGTGCAAGGAACAACAAGAAGGTTAGGGTTTGCTAGACCATAAAGTGGAGGGAGAGAGAGGAGGAGGAAAGAAGGAGTGAATATACCTTTATGTGTGGTGTGTGAATGTGTATCCTCCACCCTAGAACTGAGGAGGTAGGCAGAGCACAGAGACTAGGATCCCAGAACCACAGTTTACCACTTTAGTGTCCCAAACAGTAAGAATGCTGGAAAAGACAGGGCAAAAAAGCTACTGTTGAACAAGATTGTTAGTTGTCTCACTAGTCCTAAAAAGGAGCTCACTGCTAGCAGTCCCACTCCCCAGTCCTTCACTGAGTGACAATAACTCCAGCAGATGCAGACATAGCAAAAGATGGAAGTAGGTGGGGAATATAATACAGTCAAGGTATGAAATCTTTCCCTGCCTCTGTGACAGAGAAGGTGAAGTTACAGGCAAAGTGAAGTTAAAACTATGGGTTAAGAGACTACATGCTAAAATTCTGGAAGAAAATAATTATGCAACTGATAAGGAAATTTAGAGTTCTTGGGGTGGGGAGACCAGGAGGAAAACAAATAGCTTATAACAAAAGATGGAAAATTTCACCCAAGTAGTAGACAGCCTTTAAAACAGAATGAAAAAAACTGGGGCGGCTAGGTGGCGCAGTGAGTAAGAGCACCGGCCTCGGAGTTGGGATGACCTGAGATCGAATCCGGCCTCAGAAAATGAGCACCCACACATAAATAATGACTAGCCGTGTAACCTTGAGCAAGTTACTTAACCCCGATTGCTTAAAAAAAATAAAAAATAAAAAAAAACAATGAAAAAAACAAAAAAACTCAATAACAGAAAATATTACAACAAAGACTGAAAAAATTAAAACAAATAAGAATAAATAAAACTGTCCTGAAAAAGAAAAAAAATTAGAATAAATGAGAATAAAACTGTCCTGAAAAAGAATAGCAGGAAAGAATTTTAAAATCATTGAATTCCCCAAGAACTACAACAAAAAACCTGGATACCATAAAAGAAATCCTTCCAGAATTACAATCCACTTGAAGGAAACCTCAAGTTTAAAATAAATCAGAAATGTTATAATCAAACTCCAGAACTTCCAAGTCAATGGAAAAAAAATATAAGCAGCCACAAAAACCAAGTAGCAAGGAACTACAGTAAAGTTAACACAAGGCTATAGAGCAAATATATTAGAATATAAGCACCAAATAACAATAGTAAGGATAACACAAGACTATACAGCAAATATAAAGTTTGGAATAAGACATATCTAAATGGAAAAGAAAAAACCTACAACCAAGACTAACTTATCCTTCAATTAGAATTGAGGGAAAAAAACCTACAAAAACCATTTCCCTAAAAGAACAATGAATTTGAAGCACTTGTTTAGATTACACAGTAAAATGCAAACTTAGAAAATAAGAGAAATCTAAAAAAGAAAGCAATTTTGAGAGCTAAAAAGTGATAAATTCTTACCGAAAAGAGAAGAGACTATTATCCCTTCATAATCTCACCATCTTCAACAGTCAAAAGGAACAGAAACAAAAAAGTCTGGTTGTGTTTTATGTTTTTAACTTAATTTGATTTTAAGAGAGAAAAAAAGGAGAGGGAAAAGATACATATTAGGGAAGGGTTGAAAAAGAAGAGGGAACAATTAAGCATGGAGATGATGTGGGAGGATAAGTAGTAGTAATCTCATGAACTTTATTCTTAACTGGTCAAAGTTGTGAATAAATTGTCAACAGGGAATAGATAGTGTAGAAATGTGGAACTGAGCAAGACCGAAGAGGTGAGAGTTCAGTAGGGTATAAGAACTGGGTAATGCATCACTAAAAACAAAATGAATTAATAAACATTTATTAAGTGCCTACTATGAAGGCACCAACTGTAGATGGTCTTTTTGAGATGTTTAGCTTATAAAGGACAGTAAAGATATGAAACAGCAAGGACAGAAGAATCAAATGAATGTTTTTTTAAGGATGGGGAGACAGACATGTTTATGGGTAGCAGAGAATGAAGGGGGTATTACAAAAAGAAAAAACAAAGTCAATAATCAATAATAAGAAGATGGTGAGGAAGACTGAGATTATATGGTTCAAAATATAGATTATGGGGCAGCTAGGTGGCACGGTGAATAAAGCACCGGCCCTGGAGTCAGGAGAACCTGAGTTCAAATCTGGCCTTAGACACTTAACACAAAAACTAGCAAAAAAACAAAAACAATAAAATATAGATTATTACCACTGAATTAATTTCCTTTCTTTCCTCACATTCATTCTGGTGGAGAAAAGACACAAGATATACTTTCCTTATATCACAGATCTAGAGCTAAAAGGCACCTTGAAACCCAATTAGTCCAATTCCCTCATTCTACAGATAAGAAAATGAGGCCCAGAGAGGTTAAATGACTTCTGCAGGATCATACAGGTAGCTAGGGGCAGTATTTTATTTTATTTTATTTTATTTTATTTTATTTTATTTTATTTTATTTTTTTATGTTTATGCTTTATTAACTTCTGTTTTACATCATTCATTTCCGCCAGATTTTGAGTTACAATCATTTCCCCCCGTTTTCCCCCTACCCACCTTCCCAGAATAGCAGTCCCGCAAGATATTGCTTCCTCCAATCTGCTCTCTCCCATATCATCTCCCATACCCTCTTCGACTTTTCCATTAGAGGAAGGTGAATCTTTGTGTCCCAATGCCTGCACATCTTATCTCCCAATTACAAGCAAAAGAGTATTAATAATAGTATTTATATATATTTGAAACATTTAATCTTAAGACCTTGAATTTCAAATCCATTTCCCTTGTCACCCATTCCCTCTGGGGAGATAAGTAATTCAGTATATGTTGTACATGTCTAGCTATGCAAAACATTATCATAGTAGATATATTGTAGAAGGTTGCTTATAATTCCCTCCCACTCATCCCACCCCGCCACCTGGTCCATTCCCTACTTGATCCTGTCCCTCTTCTATAGTGGGTACTTCCAACCTCCCCTCCCCCCAAGGATGCCCTCCCATCCATCATCCTTCTTCTCATCCCCTTTCCCCCTATTCTGCTGCAGGTTGAGATATCCCATTTAGTAGTATGTATGTCATTCACTCCCTGAGCCAAACTCAATGAGAATGTGGTTTTGCCTTTTTTGCCTTCCTATTCTCCCCCTCCCTTACAGCCACTTCCCCTTGCTTCTTCTACATGAGATAGTTTACCCTATCCTGTCTCTCCCCATCTCCTCTTGCCACTTTCCTCTCTCACCTCATAACTTTACCCCTTGAGTATCCTCCTTTCCCAACAAATTCAACCTATGCCCTCTATCCATATATAACTGTAACCATATACACACACATTCACATATGTATTCATATGACCACACACCCTTCTTCCATTATTTTCATAGTGAGAAAGATATCATCAGTCACAGTTACTGCTTTTCCATATAGGAATGTAAATAGTTCAACTTTGATAAGTTCCTTTTGATTTCTTTTCCTGATTACCTTCTCAGGCATCTCTTCCTTCTTGTGTCTGGATGTCAAATTTTCTATTCAATTCTGGTTTTTTCCTCAAGAATGCTTGAAAGTCCTCTATTCCACTGAATGACCATATTTTCCCTGAAACAAAATACTCAGTTTTGCTGGGTAGGTGACCCTTGGGTTCATTCCCAGCTCTTTTGCCCTCTGGAATATCATATTCCATGCCCTTCGATCCCTCAGTGTAGAAGCTGCCAGGTCCTGGGCTATTCTGATTGTGTTTCCACAATATTGAAATTGTTTCTTCCTGGCTGCTTGTAGTATTTTCTCCTTGATCTGGGGATTCTGGAACCTGGCTATAATATTCCTGGGAGTTTTCTTTTTGGGATCTTTTTCAGGAGGTGATCTGTGGATTCTTTCAACCTCTATTTTGCCCTCTGGATCTAAAACATCAGGGCAGTTTTCCTTGAGAATTTCTTGAAGGGTGATTTCTAGGTTCTTTGATCATGGCTTTCAGGTAGTCCAATAATTTTTAAATTGTCTCTCCTGGATCTATTTTCCAGGTCAGTGGTTTTTCCCATGAGATATTTCACATTGCCTTCTACTCTTTCATTTGTTTGGATCTGCTTAACAGCATCTTGATTTCTCATAAAGTCATTAGCTTCCATTTGCTCCAGTCTAACTCTGAAGGAATGAATCTCCTCAGTGTACTTTTGAGGTTCTTTTTCCATCTGGCAAATTCGACTTTTTAAGGCATTCTTCTCCTCATTGCCCTTTTGGGCCTCCTTTGCCATTTGAGTTAGTCTATTTTTTAAGGTGCTGTTTTCCTCAGTCAAGCTGTTGACCCTCATTTCATACTTTTCCTGCATCCTTCTCATTTCTCTTTCCAATTTTTCCTCCACGTCTCTTATTTGATTTTTAAAGTCCTTTTTAAGGTCTTCTATGGCCTGCAACCCGCTCATGTTTTCCCCTGGGGCTGTTGGAGAAGGACTTCTGACCTCACAGTCCTCTTCCCCTATGCTTCGACCCTCTTTGCCCCCTAAGTAGGAGTCTAGGGTTGCATTTTTCTGTTTAATTTGTTTCCTTTGCCTTGGCATGTTGCCACTTAATTACTTGACTTTTGGGCTTGTTGCCACACTATGGCTTTGCCGCCAGATAGGGGAATTTTTGTCCCGAACGTGTGGGGGGGGCCAACTTCTGTTTCTGGCAAGCTGGAAACCCACCCACGACCTCCACCCCAGATCACAATCCAGATCCAGGGAGGTTAAAGCAAGAGCAATTACCCCCCAAGACTGATCGCTGGATCTCCCTACAGTTCTCAGGCCAGGAGCTGGAGCTGCCTCTGAAAACTACAAAATGGCGTGAGTCTCCTCAGTGGCTTCTAGCCCCCAGGGGAGGAAGCCAAAAGTTCCCCAGATACTGGTCCCAAAGTCCATAGGGCACTAACCTCTCACTTTGTCCTAGGCATGTCTATGTTGATAATTCTGAAATCGCCACAGCTGCTGGTGTTCTGGGGTCCCTCCAGCGGGCTGCTGGCCCTGCCGCCCTGGGGCTAAAACCTCAACTCAGGCAGACCTGTGCTCAGCTCCTGGCCAGCTCCCAGACTGCTGTGCTGGTCCTTCCTGCAGGGCTGCTGGGCTGTCCTCAGCGGGAGGTTAGCTTCTCTGTGTCATTCTGTGGGTGCTGGGGCTCCAGAAGTTGTTCAGAGTCCCCTTTTACATAGTTTGGAGGTAATCTGGGGGCAGAGTGGCTCCGTCACCCCCCCCCCACTAGGGGCAGTATTTTAACCAAGGTCCTCTGACTCCAGTGTTACGTCAATAAACATCTATTAAGTACTTATTACATGCCAGGCACAGCACTAAGTGTCAGGGATACAAAGAAAGGCAAAACTAGTCCCTGGCTTCCAGAAGCTCACAATATAAGGGGGAGATGATATGTAAACAACCAAGTACAAGAAAGACATATATAGGATAAATTGGAGGTAACCTCTGAAGGAAGGCAACAGAAACAAAGAGGATCAGGGATAGAACAGATTTTAGATAAGCCTTGAATGAAGTCAGGAGATACAGATAAGGGAGAAAATTCCAGGCACAGAGGATGGTCAGTCTAAATGTGTAGAGTTGAGAGATGGAAGCATCTTGTTTAAGGAGTAGCACATATGCCATGATCACTTGGATCATGGCATATGTGCAGGGAAGTTAAGCACAAGAAGATCAGAAAGTTAACTAAATTATGAACTAATTTAGGAACTAAGTTATGAAGGCATATGAACATCAAAGGATCCTGATAGTGACATGGATGACAAGTAATATGAGTCCATACTAAACAGAACCAAACTAAGGAGAACAGCCAACAGATCTGATATGGAGACAGAGAAGAGATGAGAGTAAGGAATAATGATGACAATCTAGCTTGTAAGCCTGGGTGACTGTGAGAATGGTGGTATAGTAAAAAGGAAGCTATAAAGTTTCAGAAAGGAAGATAATGAGTTTTATTTTGAACATAATCTAACATGACTATAAGACATCTAATTCAAGAGAGAAAGTAGGGTTGGATAAATGGATATGAAAATCCTATGTACAGAGATAACTGAATCTGTTAGAGGCGATGGGATCACGTAGAAAAGAAGAGGACCTAAGACAGAGCTCTGGGTATATCTATGGTGTGTTGACATGACCCAGATTCTGAACCAGCAAAGGGAACAGAAAAGAATCAGTCAGACAGGTGGGAGAAGAACCAAGAAAGAGGGATGTTGCAAAAACCTAGTACACAAGAAGAGGGTAATCAGCAGTGTGAAAGGCTGCAGAGAGGTCAGAAAGGGTAAGAATTGAGAAAAAGGCATTTGCCATTAATTGTAATGTCAATTAGCCAATTGTTGGTAGTTTTTTCCACTGTATTATGAAACTACCCTGGAGGGGAAAAATAGACCCAAACAATAAAAACTGTAAATGTGAATTTACTCATGAAACAGAAGAGTGCCAGAATGAATCAGAAAGAAAATTCAATAAAATGCTGTTTATAAGAAAACTTAAATAAATATATTTAAAGAGTTAAACAGGGAAACTTTGTTGTTGTTGTTAAAGAGTTAAACAAGGGGGGCGGCTAGGTGGCGCAGTGAATAGAGCACCGGCCCTGGAGTCAGAAGGACCTGAGTTCGGAGCCGGCCTCCGACACTTAATCCACACAAACAAAAACCTAGCTGTGTAACCTTGGGCAAGTTACTTAACCCCAATTGCCCTAAAGGGGCGGCTAGGTGGCGCAGTGAGTAAGAGCGCCAGCCTCGGAGTTGGGATGACCCGAGATCAGATCCAGCCTCAGAAAATGAGCACCCACACACAAATAATGACTAGCCGTGTAACCTTGAGCAAGTTACTTAACCCCAATTGCTTAAAAAAAAAAAGAGTTAAACAAGGGAAATTATTGAATGTTTAAGGGGAAGAAAGATAATGAAACATATATCCCCTCAGAATTCTATCACCATGGCAGGGGTGGAGGGTGGTGTGTCAAAGATGGAGTCTAGTTAGACATAGGACCTAGAATTGATTTGTTATGCTTTGTTTATCTTTTTTTAATTTATTTTTTATTATTATTTTTTTAAGCAATTGGGGTTAAGTAACTTGCTCAAGGTTACAAGGCTAGTCATTATTTATGCGTGGGTGCTCATTTTCTGAGGCTGGATCCGATCTTGGGTTATCCCAACTCCGAGGCCGGCGCTCTCACTGCACCACCTAGCCACCCCATGCTTTGTTTATCTTAAAAGAATGAAAAATATGGGAAGAGGAATACACTGGGAAGTGGTGGGAAAGAGGAAGAACGAGGAAAATTCTATAAATGGAATATGCAAGTAGAATTCTATACAAGGAAATGGGGTGGAGTAGTAGGTAACATTTGAATCAAATAGACCATATGGATCAAAGGACTTAATACACACACACACACAGTTGGGTTCAGCAATAAATTTCATCCATCAGAGAAAGAGGAAGAAAAGGAGTTAAGGGTGTCGGTTGGGAAATTAAAATGTAACAAAAGTTTTTAAATTTAATTTTTAAAATATAATAAAATGCAGTTTACAACACTTCTGAGTGACTCCAACCAGAGTATAAGCAGTTGAAAAATGAGAGAGAAAAAAAGTGAAGGCAACTAGTATAGATGATATTTTATTTTTAAAGAAATCTGGTTTGAAAGAGAGGAGTGATATGAGATGACAGCTTGAGGGGATGGAAGTGTTAAGTAAAGTATTCTTAAAGATAAGTGAGATCTGGGAATGTTTATATGTAGTAGAGAAGGAACCAGGAGATGAGGAAATAATTTGGAAGACTACAATGGCTGCAGAGCGTAGACAGACAGATATGTACCAGGTATCTACACACATTCATATATACACATACATACATACATACAAACACACACGTCTGGTACATTTTTTAGTCAGCAATCCTAGCATGTGACCTGGCAAAAAGAATATTTTATTTGAATAGACCCCTTTAGAGTTGAATGGGGTCTGGGATCTTAAAGATCATATAGTTCAACTTCTTTAATATTACACATGGCAAAAGTGAAGTCCTGGGTAAACTGATCACACAGCTAATTAGTAGTGGATCCTAGAGTAGATAGGGCTTCTCTTAATTTCCTAGTACAGTATTCTCTGTACTAGTTTGAAGGAGATGAGGTTGACAACAAAAGAAAGCTAGAATAAAATAATTGGGTGATGGCAAATCCCTTGACTTTTCTGGACCCCCTAGGCCATGCTCCAAGTCCTAATACTACAAAGGAGGTGTCTACCTGCATTTGTACAGAGTGTCCTAAATAGAAGTTCCCTATGCAAATGAAATGACAAGTTCAGCCCAAAACAAACAAAAAAACCAAACCTAGGAACCTATTCAAAATCCATTTATGGAAAGGACAGAAACTTTCTGGCAAGTCAAGCTGAGCCTGTATGACCACCACCAAGCCAGCTGCTTAAGAGAAAAAGCAGACCTAGAAAGCAGATGCTTTATCTTAGCTTAGATCACACAGATGAACAATTTAAGCGGTCCAGAACCTGGCCCCAGGGGGCTATGGGTCTACCTAAAGTGGAGATCTTAACACAGAGGCTGAGTTGGGGATACTGTACAATAAATTCCTGTTGAGGATTTGCACCACTCAAAATATTTACTTGCATCTACAACTCTTCAAAAGGAAACATTTTTATTTCATTTAGTAGTAAGTTCTAGTTAGCAATACTGATCCAGAGACAGATGATAAAATATCTCTTTCTTCTCAGTAAAAGTGGAGAACTACTATATAGATGTCCAGCTATGCATGTGCTGTCAGATTCTGTTGCTGAATGGATTGGCTTTGCTTAACGCCATGTTTTAAGGGAGAGCCTCTGGGATGGGAAGATACTGAGAAGTGACAATGGTACAAGAAAACTTAATCAATAAAGCTTAAAACAAGACAAATTCCGGTTAGGTAAGTTTCTTGAATTTTCAAGAGAACTACTACCTCAACTAGACTATGAAAGTAAAATGTGTCAGATTCTGCTTTTCAATAACCACTTCAAAATCTTTCTTTGTTCTTAAACTAGAGTCAGTCTCTCCATTCTACTCTGAAAGACACTCTTCCACCACTATGAACTTTATCCATGTCTAACCTATCACACACATTTACTCATTAGTTATTTTGCAAAAACCACTCTTCTCTGTTCTTTTGAATTAAAAAAAAAAAAAACAGTCCGAAATGCACCAAGGTGGCCTTGCATACAGTAACAATTTGTCAGCTAAGAAACTATCCCTTTACCATAAAGTAAAAAAAATATCCATTAACAGAAAGTAGATAGGTAAAATTTCCTATTTATCTTGAGCCTACTAATCATGTAATATATTTGAGGCCTTTTTAAAGCCATAAAAATAACTGAATATATTTAGAAATATACTTACCAGGATGATTAGAAATGGGAGGTTGGAATGCAATCTCATTGTGAACTGGCCCTAGAGAAACAATAACAAAATTCCAACACCATTAATTTCCCCTGTAGTCTAAAACTTAGTGCATTATCTAAGCTGACAACATATTTCCAAGAACTAAATTTGTTTTAGTACTGAGTAAATATTTTAAGAGATTTGAATTTTGTTCCTTCATATTTTTTCTAACAACTATCACAAAGAATGATCTAAATAATTTAAGTCAGTTCTAAACGTAAGTTTACTGAAAGCTAAAAGATCAACTGCTGAAGTTTTTAAATATTTACATGCTTGTTAAGATTAATCCTAATTGCCCCTCCAGGTCTTACTGATATTTGGTTGAGGGCTTCACTAGAAATGTGCTTCTCAATCAAATCTGTGCTAGGTATAAGAAATTTATCTTGGTAGTCCTTTCTTAAGTCTCACTCTATGTTGATGCCTAGCACAGAGAATTAGTCCCTTGCACTCCAGGATCTTACCATCCAGTTGGTAGCATATATATATATATATATATATATAAATAATATGAAAAAAACAGACTATTAACAAAATAATAAAATGAATGGAAATTAATAGTGTAAATAATATATGTCTTGATACAGGACATGAATTTAGAACTATTAAAACTAAGCAATGCTTGCAAAGAAATATCAGAAGGTATTATAAGTGTTTTAGTCAATTTTTAAAAAACCCCCATGATTGAGAAATAAAATTTAAGAAAACATCCTGTATCAAAACAAACAAACAAAATCCCCAAAGCAGCTTACAGTAATGTCCAGGATGGGGTGGCATAGGCGGATGATGTTGAAGATGACCATTTTGGTGGTGAGGTATATTAGGCGTATATGCTGTAGTTCTACTTCCAGTCCAGGTGGTTGTACTGTCTAAAAATTAAAATCCAAAGGGATTAATTTAGATACTACCTATTTTCTCAGGAATCAGAGTTTTAAAGAACAGTAACAACCATGTACATACTATGATGGTAAGTAGCTGGCTGAGCAGTAAATCCATTCTGCTGCTGTCCTGGCTGAGGTCCTGAAGCTATCTGCAAAAGTCCTTCACTATGGCTGCCTGTCAATATACTGGTAGGCTGACCTGGAGAAACAACAATTTTTATATTTACAAGATAAAAAATTATTTTTATCACTTTCCATATTGAATAAAAGATCTATTTTTAACACTACAATTTATCTGTTCTTTCAGGATATAAAAAAGTTCTACTGATAATCACCACTATAAAAATAGGGAGAGAAAACCCTCAGAAATCAAGTATTGCTTTAGCTATTTAATAAAAGAACAAAAATCTGAAATAATCCATTAGTAAAACAATTCCTTGTGCCTGAAGTAGGATAAAAAAAAGATAGTTTTAGATTATATAACATTTGGAATAACTTATGGTGGCCTATTTATTCAGAATGCTTTTTAAAAAGCTATTACTATAGTCCAAATGCCATAAAAATCCTCCCAGTCCCTCTGTTATCCACCATACCTGATTCATTCTGATAACCCCTCTAGAAGCTCGCCAGCTTGCTCCTTGATCCACACCTGGCCATCTGTTCCAGTTTCCTCAGGACTCTTCTCAATAGAACTCCAAAGTCCCAGGACCAAGGAAACTATGTATTGAGTTGCCAATTTTCCACTTTGAAAACTGACAAATTAACTCTTCTAAAATTCTGATTTTGCTTTCTGTTTCAGAGTGGTTGGGTAAACTATGAAAGAATATTAGGAGGATTAAATATTTTGCTGGTACCAGATTAATGGTAATGGCATAGTTTGGGGTTAGCACTAAAGTCGTATACTGGAAACTAGGGGCAAGTGGGAGAAGAAAGTCAAGCTATAGGGAAAAAGCTGTTGGAATTGGTGGACTTAGAGCTAAGAAGCTATAGCAAGGTTTTGGAGAGAGATAAAGAGAGGAACTATTTCTAATGCGAGATAAGGAAAGGTAGAAGAGAAAAAAAGATGAAGATTATGAATCATGGCTTACTCCCCTACAAAGGGGTTGCTAATAGCAGTTGCTTTTGAACTACATGACTAAGTCTGACTACACCAGACTATTTTAAGGGCTGATATGTACATTTAAAAAGGAAAAAAGGAACTATCTCTTCTCATTTCATTCTTTTTCAGGAATTTTACTGTGTTTCTGTGCTTAAAGCAGTCCAATACTAAAAAGATAACTGGACTCTTCTGTGTCCATTTCCTGAAAACAAGTCATTTCCAGTACAGGCTTTTTTCTACCCTTAAAGACCTCACCCTAAATATTTTGATCTAGATGATGGAAATTGTAATGCTAAAGAACTACCAAGATTTTACCTTTCCCTCTCACCAAAAGGATATACCAGTAGTAATTGGTTTTTCTAAAGAGAAGAAAGGGAATGCCCTCGCCAACACGAACATCTTCCCCAGTAAAATACAATGTTAACCTACAGCTCTGCTTTTGACATTGAAATTACTAGCTAGATTACTAAAGGGTGGATTAAAAGAGGCCTCTTTGAAACACACAGTGTACTAGTAACATGAGTGGGGGGGGCACTAAAAAAGGCTCAAAACTTGAATTGAGAAAAAAAATTTTACTATTCATATTTGAGCAGCCCTTAAATTTTATTTTGCTTTTTTTTTTTTTTTGGAGGGGGGAGGCAGGACAAATGGGGTTAAGTGACTGTAAGTGTTGTCTGAGGCTGGATTTAAACTCAGGTCCTCTTGACTCCAGGGCCAGTGCTCTATTCACTGCACCACCTAGCTGCTGAGCCCTTGAATTTTTATAATTTCCTTACCCTCTAGTGTTTTTTACTCAACTAAATCAAAGTTCTGTGTAGACTGAGAATGAAAAATCTTATTGTTCAAAGTGTCAAAACACAGAACATTCTCCCTCCCCATGCCAGAAACCATATTCCTTCAATCTCAAGTGATTAAATTCACAAGGTAAAAAGAGGAAAATATTCTTCCTATAAAATGAAATAATATCAATACTTTTTCTTTAAGAAACATTACAACAGTCTGAACAAAAAAATTAAAATCCAAGTGAAATTCTTACATCCAAATAGGCAAAAAAGCTACTTTGTTCCCTCCCAAAGCTCAATTCTTCAACTACCCCCCTGGAAAGAAAGTGTACATAACAATAATGTATTAACTGAAGTTCACTTGATATTTAGAAGGAACTGAAATGCTTTATGTTATATTTAAGTTTATGTTCAAATAATTAGTAAAAATTTCTCTACTGCTTGTTGTCTGGATACTTTAATTTTATGCCTATGAAAGAGATAATTTTTCCCCTTATTTTCTCATTTATTTCCTTATAAGTTCCATCAAAATAGCTTTTGTTTTAAGATCCACATGAGCATTTCTTTCATCCCTTGCTATAATTCCTAGAATTTTTCTCTTCATATAATTGACCAACTCAATTATGAAGCAAATGGTTTCAGGGAAAAAAAAAACTATTAAAAAAAAGTTTGTCAGCAAAAGTTACTATTTCTCACATACTGCATTTATTTTAGTTCTCAACTAGAACCAAACTGCTTCATATCTGAGTTTTTTATGGTCCAGTAACTATAAGAGTAAGGCAAACTTCAATGACCTCCTGGAAAGCAGGGATTGTTTTTTTGCCTTTCTTTTTGAACACAGTTTTTAACCTGATACATAAAAGGCACTTAATAAACACTAGCTGACTGAGAATAACTAAGTATGGGAAAATTCAATTTGCAGATTTTCTTAATTAGGTAGATCAGATGTGCAAGTGGAGGCAGAATAAGAGATGCTACACAATATACTCTACTTTTAAGTTTTATTGCAATCCTTCAATACATAGCAACCCCACTATATAAGTGAATTAGTAGACTTGCTAATAAATAAGGGAGCAAATTCAATATTACCTGAAAACTCACAAGTACAGCATTTTAGCACCTTAATAATTCCAAAGATAATTTTTTTTAACTTTTTGTCCTAAATGGGTAAACTGCTGCTAGAAGCAATGTCACTCTCCTAACTAGATGATGGCCTCTAACAAAGGGACACCTACTATGTTTAGATAATGTACTCTTTTCTTGGTTCTCTACCTGCCTAGCAGCAAACCATTGCTAGCATACAAACAGTAGTGATGCTAACTGCAAAGCAGTGATAATAAACATAACTTAAATTGTTGTGGCCATGCCCTTAGTAATAACTTAGTCTTGTAAATTCCATCATTGTTTCTCATTTTCCATTCTTAAGACAGAATTAGTGTAAGCATAGAATTAAATTTAAAGAGAATTTCATTTCATATTCAATTTCACTAGACTATAACCTATAGAGGAGGTACCTATATTTCACAAATCTGTCAAAATCATCTAGATTTTTCTCAAGTATATTTTATGGGGAAAGCTGAGATCCCTGTTAATATACATTACTGCGTAATCATGATTTTTCCCAAATAATAAAAAGCAAATTAAATCACTGTATCAGTTCATTGTTAATATTTCTATAATCATAAATAACAGTTAACAGGTTTGAACAGTAAAAAAATGTTCTTTAAAAGAACACATTTAAAATCCTGAGATTTCTTAATATCTTGCCTCCAACATTATGCATTATTAATAGGGTCATTAATACAAAGCTACAATTCAAAATTCAAACCTCAAATGTAGTGCTACTAATATTGGCTGTATTATAAACTTTAATTTATTTTCCAGGATCAATCCATAAACTAATGAACATTTGTTAGGTGGGCAAGTACTTATTAAGGATACCACGGCAATTCTTTCATTTTAATTTCCTGGACTTCACATGGAAAATCTAATTACATAAGAGCAACATGGGTTACGTGATTTTTATTTGCTGATTCCTCATTTTGTATATCACTCACTTGTGGAAGCCACAGGAATGTTGGGAAAGTTAGTGGTGCTGGTAGTGTTAGACTCAGATGGAGCTAACATGGCTGGGTTGGTGTATGTCTCTGAAGATGCACGGTTACTCGGTGGATGCTGTATGGTTTGAATTGAATGTCCTTCAGTGGACAATGATGGCTGTCCCTCAAAGTCATGAACATACTCATCCTTCACCAACATACTTGATGGAGCTGTATTAAAAGTTAAACAAATTTAAAATCCTATCAAAATAAAATAAACAGTGTAATAAGCATTTAAAAAAACATTAAATTCCTGCAGTGAAAATCCTAACCTTCATTAGGAAACTCAGGGGAGATTACTTATTTAATTATTACTTATTTCTTTGAATACAGAAATGCATCAGGTATCACCAATGTATAGACCATTTGCCTAATCTGTGGGATACCCTGAAGCTTCTTACTATCTCAAAGGTATGACACTGTAAGCTGTGATCCAGCACTACAATGATAAATACTATTAAAGCTACTTTTAGACTCCTGAGCAAAAGAAAACCAGAATTTAACTAATTAATAGACCAGCAGCTATCACCAGAAGAAAAATATGTTTAATAGTTGAAATGACACAAGTCAAAGTTAGGGAAAATATTTTTTCTTCTTCCAGCTACCCAATTTTTCAAGATACATCCACAAAGAGAAATATATACTTTGCTTTATTATTTACTGGGGAAGAGAGGTAATGTTAACACCTGATATCTCTTCTGTCAAATAAAGTAACAGATACTTTAAGTTTTTTTTTTCTTTAAACCTAAAGAACTTCAGATATAACTATTGCAAGGGTGTGCTAGAGTCAGGTCAACCACTGAGCCAAATGTTAAAATGTTCAATGTGAGCATTTACATCTGGGAAATGCTATAAATTATGGCTCAATTTATTGTTCTGTTGATTGTCTAGGCTTAAAAAATGATAGAAAATATGTTATTAATGCAGACTAAACTTAGATTTGGTACTTACTTTGCAGAACCAGTTATTAAACATTTACCAGTATACCCTCTGGGAGTCATATAGCCCCTATATAATAGGGGTCAAACCAATACTTCTTCCTAGAAGCTAAACACGGATAGGATAAACTTACAGTATTAAGAACAATTCAATGAAAAACAGTTCCCTAGATAGTCTTTTTTTTTTTAATGGAGCTAAATGGGCTACCTAGTTTTTGATTCTTTAGATTACATTTTCCACAAACAGCTTTTTAAAAATTTTCCTTTTAGATGCAAATTTGCCCTATTTTTCCCTCTCATGGTCATTCCTTCCTTATCAAGAATTTTCTCCACCCTAAAACCTAAGAAAGGAAGAAATGGGAATCTGTATCAGGGAGATCACACAGGATATGAAAGAATACTGTGAGGGGTGGAAGGTCTGGATGAATTACTACTGTAGAAGACAAGGTGTACTCATAGTTGCACTGTTTTCCAAGAGGAGCATAGAATGAACTTTTTTTGGTTCAACCAAACAGGTAGCACAGCATCTCAGATCTATATTGTCTTCACCAGATTTCCCCTTTGATAATTATATCATTTAGGTATATTAAAACTATATATAGGCACTAGTGATTCAGCTAGATAGTACCACTGAAGCAAGTCATTCAACAAAATCTCAGTGGAGAAGCTAAATGGAATGGTCTGTAAATTTCTTTGTTCAGGTCTGGAAGACTTAGGTGTTCTTTTAAGGAAAGATGACAAAAAGCAACATTTAGAGGACCAACACTAGAGGGAGGCAAAGTACAATATAACATGAATAACTTGTGAGATGCCCAAAAGCTTCCTGCTCCACAAATGAAAAAAACAATTGTTGAGTGATGTCTATGTCCTTCCATTCACTATCATCATACACACCATGGTGGTGGGTAGGGAGTAGATCTGAAAAAATCTAAGGCATATAATCTCAAAGGTATTAAAGTCCTGCATTTCATCTACAAAGGGTAACATGGTGAATGGTTGGCTCCTGGTGAGTAAAAGTTATTATCCCTTTGAGGAGATGGAAGGACTTTTTTTTTAGAAAATACAAAGATAAAAGGCTTTGGGAAGTAGGCTGGTATAAGTAAACTTTGGAATTAGCAAGACCCGGCTTCAAGTTTTTTTTGTTATTTTTTTCTTAAATTAGGAAAAGGAGAAATCATGAAATAAAAAGACAGTCATTTACAGAGGCTGGTGGGTCAAACTAACAAAGAAATCCTAGAAACAAGGGTACAGAATAGTCAACTAATAATATGTATGAAGAGTCCAAGAATTTTTTCTAGCAACTCTCCTCCATTTTTTAAGCTATAAAAAGTGTCTGAAATGTCTGAGATTGAGGTCATAGTATGGAGACAAGGTCCCTGGGGTTCACCTGGTCCAATTCTCTCATTTATATTTTAGAAAACAGAGGCCTGGAGGGATTAAGTCATTTATCCAGGGACATGTAGGCACTAAGTGGCAGAACCAGGGTGTGGTCTTGGGTTGGTCCCTTCCAAATCCAGCTTTCTTTCTACTACCCCACACATAGGGTCTCTTTCTAGCTGTGGTTAACTGCCAGGAATCTGAAAATATGTTTTCATCCTTGACTGATCAGTTCTTCCCTAAGACTGCAAAATAAACTACATGCTACAACTATCCTCTTTTTAACAAAAGTTATGTATACTCAAATGTATTCCTCCTGCTAAGCTGCCCTGTACTCAAAGTTGCTGTACCATTTTCATTTACACAGTAAGGAAATAACCTATACAGGCAAAATTAATTAAAAATTGACATGGTTTTATACATAAATTCAAAGAAATTTATGCTCTTCAAGGCTTTTGCAGAAAAGAATTCAGAATTGACTTTGCTAAAACTGTAAGGAAAATATAATTGTGCTGTCAGCCATTCATTCATTCCAGGGAGAGTTGTACACTGTCAGTCTGGTTTTGTGGCTGCTGACAGTCATATTTCCTTGAAGTAGAATACATTTCTAGCTGTTGCCTTAAATGCATTTTGCTCATCGTGTCATAGAAGTTGGGCTCTGTCAAAGTTTCTGACATAGGAGGTACACTGAATATTCTCATGATTTTCCTTTGATTCCTTCTGGCATTCATGAAAAGGCCAAAGCTAACAAGAATCACCATCAGGTATACATTGGTGGCTTCATTCCAGGCTTCATGAACAGTGTAATCAATAGAGCCATCATCTCCCATCATTACATAACCTCCAGCCATGTTAGCTCAGGAGGCGGCCCCGGGGCCAGCGCCTCGGCCCACTCTTAGCCTCTCTCCCCCTAGCTGGGGACAGGAATTGCTTAGACCCGGCCCTGGCTTCAAGTTTTGCCTTCATAAGCCATGGTCAAGTTACTTAAATTCAGTGCCCCCAAGCAACTCATAAATTACAAAAGAGTTGTCCACCTACAAAGGTAAAGTAAGTTTTCACATTCACATTTCACATTCACAAAGAATTCCCTGCACCAAAGAAATCAAAGGTACAGATCTCCCCCCAAATGACAATCATTTATATATACTGCACATTAAGGATTTTAAAGTACTTTCCCCCCCTCTCACAACAACCCTATGAGGTAAGTTAGTACATAGTGTTATACCATTTGATAATAAGGAAGTGGAGGCTCAGAGAAAGCAAAACACAACTAGTAAGTGGCAGGAAGGTCTTTTAACCACTTTTTTTTTCCTTTTTGGAGGAGAGAAGGCAGGGCAATTAGGGTTAAGTGACTTGCCCAAAGTCACACGGCTAGTAAGTGTTAAGTGTCTGAGGCCAGATTTGAACTCAGGTCCTCCTGACTCCAGGGTTGGTGCTCTATTTACTGCACCACCTTGCTGCTTCAACCACTTTTGATTCCAACTCCAGATTCCTCCCCATTTCACAAAAGATAACACTGAGCCACCATTAGAACATCATACGGTTCTGAATTACCCATACTCGTCCAAATCTTTCCTAGAATAACAAAACACAATTGTAATATGAATGAAACAAAAATCAATTACTGACAATACACTTAGAATTGTACTAAGTGATATGAGTACTTCTGGGGGGAGAAGTATAATCCTCATGAACAGAGAATTTTATTTGTGCAAATTTAACTGATTCATGTGACCACAGCATCATTAGCAATAGGCTCAAAAGCAACTAAACTTCAGTTCTTAAAGCAAAACTCACATGCCAATCATAACAATGACTGAGTGGTTCATTCTATATGCCTAGGTAAAAAATGGCCCACCTGTGTTTCAATTTTCCTACCTACAGGTAAGAGTGTATTAGTAAAGGTTTCTAAAAAAGAAAAATGAGCACAGGATACATTTTTAAGTTTAATCAGTATTATCACCACTTTCTCAAGTCTAGACACTCAACAAAACAATAAATCAAGCCGTGGTTTATAGTTTGTGGATTTCACAGATGTAAATGTTCACAATGAAAATTTAACCATTTTCTCTCTAGAATCTGTTCAACAGGGCTCTAGGATACCCCTACCTATAACAGCTATTTTTTACTTTTATTTTTTTTTTTTTTTGCTTTTTAGAGGGGGAAAGGCAGGATAATTGGGGTTAAGTGACTTTCCCAAGGTCACAAGGCTAGTGTTAAATGTCTGAGGCTGGATTTGAACTCAGGTACTCCTGAGTCCAGGGCTGGTGCTCTATTCACTGTTTCACCTAGTGCCCCCCCCCCTTTTTTTAAAGCTATTTTTAAAAATGCCACAGCCATTAAGATAATAACTATAGACAATCCAAGTAATTTTGTGATTAACCTTCTTGATTAACACTAGCTTTTTCTAAAACAGGATAAGTACTGATTTAGCAAAATGTTTGATTTTAATTAAAATTTTAAATCAAATATGGTGATGAAAATATTATCTGTCATTTTGGGAAACAGAAGCTATCAATACTATAAATACTATAGCTATTTTTAAGTGATTTCTAAGAATGCAATATTCTAGTTGGTTTTTACTGGAAAACTGGTTATTCCCCTCAAAACTACTACTTGGGAGTTCTTCCACAAGTAGTATTGTGATACTCCTTTTAATTCATTAAACTTCAATCCTAATGTGCATTCTTCTGTCATACTGCTTTAGAGTATCTTTGTATGGGTTCTCAATACTGGTAAATGATTATGGATAATTCAAACTCAGATGACAAATAGTTCATTTTAAGTAGTTCAACCCTTTCCCCCCCATAACTGATACATCCAAAATTTATTTAAAGAACAGGTTCCTCTTACTATTATTAATCAAAAAAACCAATGCCAAACTAGGGGGGAAATACAGAAAGTAGAGACAATCATTAAAAACAGATTACATACCAGAACTTTGCAGTGTCAATCCTGAGAGATCTTAAATTGAAAAGGAGGGAGGACAGTAGAGAGGAAAAAAAGGGAGAAAAGATGTTATCACCATGGAACCAGACAGTAAATCTGAAAATTCATAATCATGTATTACAATACCAAAACCGATTACCAAACACATATTCAATTATAAATAAGACAATCTTATTTTGAAAAATAAAGTTTCAAAAATTTAAATAACAGATTCATGTTAAGTAATTAAATATTACATAAGATTTTTGATTCACAATTGAGATAGCTTTAACCTTATAATCATTAACTTAATAAAAAAGTACTATGCTCTTAATCTTTTGATAAATAATCCCATTAGTAAAGGACCAGTTTACCTACCAATGCCAGGTGATACAACTCTTTCATAATGATATGGATTCACACAGACACTATCACATTTTAGGTCAAAAGCGTACTGACAGTACTTCACATGTTTAAGTTCATTTTTGTGAAGATCAGGCCACCTCCAGAGACGAGCATATATAACATGAGGGAAACCTTTCCGACCAGCCACCTAGGAAGTTTTAAAATAAGACAATTTTAAAATGTGTATCATAAATGTAAATTCTAGAACTGTCTAAAATACTGAAATATAAATTCAAATAGATGATAGATTCCATAATGCTCCTAGAGAAATTTTAGGCTTAAAAGACTGGCTATGATAGTCTACCCGTAAAATCTGAGTGGTAAACAACTCATTGAATGGCAAAAAGAGACTACGATATAAAAACACCTAATTTTATTATCTCATGAAATAAACTCAGTATTAAATTTCTTAGTCTGTAAGTTAAAGAGAAGGGAAAAGTTTTCTAGTTTTCAATATAATACAAGTGCTAGACGCATGTCTTTTTTTTAACTAATAAGATATTAAGACACACAGTAAAGAAAAACAAATTGCTTTAAAAATAAAAGTTAAAATTCAGTTTAATTTGTAGTATTAAAGTATCTTCTTTGCATATATTCCTGTAACTTTTAGTCTTTTGGTGGAACGGTAATTGAAATGGGAGAACCTAACAACTTATTCTATAGTAATAAATACATCTTAGAACAACATACTAAGAAAACAAAATAATAACTGGAATAGAAAAATCAATCATCCTAAAAAAGAAGAGTAAGGTTGTAGACTAGGTTGTTGCATCAGACCAACCTGAAGCCTGCCATCCAATGTCCTCTGTATAGTGACACATTTGCTGGGATGGGCGCCATTTGTAGTTATAGCAGTTATTAAAGAATCCAATTCATCCTTCTTCTCCTTCAACTTCTTTACCAAACTTTCAATTGCTCTTTTTGCAAATGTTTCACTTTCTCCACCTTGTCTATGGCACATCAAACTATGAACAATGCTCAGACAGGCATCATTACTTGTGGGTGTGTTAGTAATAGACATATTGTCCATTTGTTATTGTTTTTTCTTTTGAATCAAAAAGGTCCAAAATTCCCAAAGTGATTTTGATAGTGTTCAGGCAGCAAGGAACAAATCCTAAGGCTACCCACAGGCAGTACAGTTACAGACATGTGGTATACAGGATAACCTAGGAAAAATATGAGAGAGAATAAGAGAGATTAGTAAAGCTGTTTTTTGTTTGGTTTTAATCAAGTAATAGTGAGGAAGCACAAAACCTGCTCTCATAAGGTTGAGTTCAACTCTCAATTCAGATCTTACAGAATTTGGGGTTTTTGTTTAGATGCTTTTAGATATTTAAAGTGTTTTATAAAACTTCAAGGCAAAGACCACTGTAGGCTACAATTCTAATGTCCTGCTGCTTTTAAAACAATATATGTTTAAATATATTTTATTTATATGATATATAAGAAAAATACATTGTTTAAATGTACTTAAACAATATATGTTTCTTATCAGAAAGTCAATATTGTCAAGTTGTTACTACTAATTAACTCCATTTACTGTAAAACTTATTCAATTAGGGGCGGCTATGTGGCACAGTGAGTAGGAGCGCCAGCCTCGGAGTTGGGATGACCCGGGATCGAAACTGGCCTCAGAAAATGAGCACCCACACATAAATAAAGACTAGCTGTGTAACCTTGAGCAAGTTACTTAACCCCAATTGCTTAAAAAAAAAAACACAACTTATTCAATTAGTCTTTTGTAGAGGTTGGGTAAACTTAAGATCATAATAAAAAATTTAATAGTAAAATACAACTCAAGAACAAAGATTAAATTCAATCACTTTAAAGTCATTAAAAAAAGATTAAATCCTTTAAACACAATCCTAATAATCAACCATTCAATACCCTTTGAACTAGAGACAACTTATACCCTAAGGATGCCACTGGTAAAAAGACTCCCATAAGCTCCAAAATATTTATAGCAGCACTTGTTATAACAGCTAAGAATTGGAAACAAAGTAGATGCCTAACAAAGGAGAAATGGCAAAACAAGTTGAGGTGCCCGTATATAATAAAGTATTATGGTGCCTCTAAGAAATGATGTGTATGACAAATATGAAGAAACATGACCTGATGCAGTCTAGTAAGCAGAGCCAAGAAAACAATAGTGAACTACAATAACATAAGTGGAAAGAACTAACTACCCACCAAAAAATTAAAGTAAATGTAACAAAATTATAAAGATTCAGCAGGATTCAAATTAAAAGATATTAGAGGACACTCCCAACCCATGCCTTCTTGAAGGTGGAGATTCACAGGTGTTAAATGTGTTTTCAGAATTTTTCAACGTATTGATTAGTTGTGCTGATTTTTTTCTTCCTCACTAAAAAATACAATTTATTACAGGGGATAGCTTCCTGGGAGGGAGAGGGAGATGAATACTTGGGAAAACTATGATGATGTAAACTTATTTTTAAAAAAGAAAGAAAAAAGATAATCAACCACTCAGCACAAGTTTATTTCTTCTTGGCTTAAATCAAAAGGGAAATTTCACTAGAAAATAAAATAAAATTAACTACCATCACACATTGTTTCCTACCTATCAATACAATAGCCATTTCAAATGGGAAATTCCAAATTCTTCAAAATTTCACTTGAAAAAACAAGGGCATATACTTTGACCAATACAGAACACACCCCTCCAACCTGTTAGTTACCACTAGTAACAATTATGGATTTTCCTCTTATTCTTTTGGTATTTAAAAAGTAACAATGTTATTACTTGAATTGTCTCATTTTGTTTTCTTTCATTTTTTTACAGCCATACATTGACTTTAGACTGTCATTTACCTCACTCCATGTATTCATGCCATCCCTTATAACACAAAGGCTAACATTCATTCTGACCTATGTCATATATCTTACCACTGAGCTGAGTTGTTTGTAATTTTAGTTCTCCTGAGATTATCGTAGCCTTTCACTTGAAGGTATGTATACATGTACAACGTCACCCAAAGAATACTGGTATCAAGAAACTGCTTTTCAGGGGCGGCTAGGTGGCGCAGTGAATAGAGCGCCGGCCCTGGAATCAGAAGGACCTGAGTTCGGAGCCTGCCTCCGACACTTAATCCGCACAAACAAAAACCTAGCCGTGTAACCTTGGGCAAGTTACTTAACCCCAATTGCTTTAAAAAAAAAAAGAAACTGCTTTTCAAACTAAGTTTCAAACTGCTTTTTCAAAATAAGTTCACTGTGCCGGATTTCAGTTTTCCATTTGTCTGATCTCCTCTTAAATAATTCTGGGCCTAGATCAGTACTCATATCTAGTACTTCTCTCAAAGAGATAGATACATGGATTGATGTAATGGAGTATACATCTAGTACAAATTCTGAAGAGCCATGTTCCAAGGCTCCAGAAAGTTATTAAATGTCATCTGTGAAGAATAACAATTGAAGGGTATCAACATTCTTTGTTTGGAATTTGTCTAAGACACCTTCCCAAGACATTAACCAAATACATTTGGCGAACACACATTTTCACTTTGTTTAGTATTTTGCCCAAATGTCAATACTAGTAGAACAAAGTACCATCTGTAGAAACATCCATTCTGGAGACTTATCCAACTTTGGCACCAGAGACACCTTGTCTGAGCAAAGCCTTTAAAAAGCAGCATTTTATTCTAAGCCAAATGCTTTCTCAAGATCAATAAAGAAACACAACAGAAACTATATCTATCAGTTATGTCACCATAAGGATATGATCTGCTGAGAAACATCAAATACAAAATTTTCCCAGGATCTGTCTCATAGCTTTAGTGACAATAGCTTCAATGGATGGATGGATGACTCACTAAAGATTTTATAGAGATGAGAAAGTAGGCATATAGGTATTAGGCAAAAATATGGGCTGCTAATTGTTAATAGCTTTTTGATAGCATTTTAAAATGTTCTGGTAAAGAATCAGTCGTGATCTTTTTCCTTCACCTTTCAGATCTTGCTCATAACATGATTTTTAAATTGTGGCACCTCCACAGTATCCACTTGCCAGCTTCACCTTCTTAAGAGCCATTTCCACTTAAGTCACATAACCACCTCTATGCCTGAAATATTGTGTCCAGATATGGTGGTTATAATATTGTCACTGATGGAAAAGGTCACTGCAAAATGCTGGCAGTTTCGTTCTATTACAGATGTTACCACATACATTTCAGCTATCATGGCACTCAGGAGGACCAAGCTTAGCTATCCTTATGTCAAGTTCTATGCTTGCTCATTTTCTCAATTGTTTTTAATATCTAACATTCATACAGTGCTTTAAGTTTGCAAAACACTTTACAAATACTATCTTATCTTATCCTCACAACAATCCTGGAAGGTAGGTGTTATGATCATTCCCATTTTAGAGATGAAGAAACTAAGGCAGATTTGCCACAGCTACTAAGTGACTGAGGCTGGATTTGATCTCAGGTCTTCCTGGCTCTAGATCCAACACTCCATCAACTGCATCACCTAGTTTACTCTAATACAAAGTCAGACTTTTTTACCATTCTAAAAGACAAAATCCCCATAGTATTTAATAGTCATGTAGTCCAACAAAGTTCTATAACTGTTCTGCAATGTTTTGAAAAGGAATTTGTCCAAAAACTGTATAAATATAAATAAATACAAACACTGGCCCTGAAAAATCAACCAAAGAGCATTTATTAAATGCCTGCTGTGTGCCAGGCACCATGTGAATGCTGGAGAAAGGAAAGAGGAAAAAAGACCAATCTTGGCTCAAGAAGCTTTTTTGTTTTATTTTTGTTTTGCATTTCCCATCCCCTAAAGAAAAAGAGTTAAGTATAACCAACTGATATTGTGTACCTGTTAACATATGGAGCATTCCACATTCAAAGTTCTCCACCATTCCAATGAAAAGGGGGCAATAAGCAGTCTAAAGGGGGAGATAACATGCAAACAGTTACATACAAATAAGACAAAGAAGGGATAAACTGAAAATAAAGTGAGGGGAGGAGGCACTAGCATTAAGGAGGAAGGAAGGCTTATTACAAAAGATAAGATTTTAGCTGGGACTTAAAAAAAGTCAAGATACAAATATGAAGAAGGAGAGAATTCTAGGCATGGAGGACAGCCAGTGAAAATGCTCAGTTGGCAGATGGAGTGTCTTGTGCAAGGAGTCACTGAATCAAAGAATACAATGGGGGAGGAGGCATGCATGTGGCAGTATTGAATAAGACTGGAGTACAACAGATTATAAAGAACTTTGAATGTGAGATGATTTTATACTTGAAAATGGAAGTGAAGAGTGGGAGCCACTGGAGTTTACTGAAAAGGGAGATGACATGGTCCAGATCAGCGCTGTAGGAAAATCATTTTGACAACTGAGAGGCAGATGGACTGGAGTGGGGAAAGACCAACAAAGTTACTGCAACAGAGATGAGAATATATCACACTTTTTTCAGGGGAGTGGTAGGAGGACTTTGGACATGTAAAGTTGCATCAGGTACAGTTACCTATTGACTATGCTTAACCCTTTTTCTTTTTTAAAATTTTTATTCATTTTGAACTTAAATATAAAAAGACAAAATAAATTTCCATGTACATAGCACAACATAGAGGATTCAATATAAAACAATGAATTTCCATTTTACAGTTTACTTTTTAAAATATATATATAATAAATATTACACATCATTTTCAAAGCTACCCTGTTTTTCCGTGCTTCCTTCAAGTTTTTTTGCTCTCTGCTATGCACTTTTTTCCTTCCTCTCTCCCCACTCTGCCCTAGAGAACGCTATCATTAGTGCATCTGTGTGTATATGTAAAACCATATTATACATACTTCTATTTGTTAGTTCTTTCTCTGGATACCGAGAGCATCTTTCTTCATAGGTCCTTTATAGCTGATCTAAGTAGTTATAATACTCAAAATGACTTAATCACTCAAAGCTGTTCTCAGAGAACAATATTGCTGTTATATACAACATTCTCTTGGTTCTGCTTTTATTTCACTCTTCATTATTTCATGCAAGTTTTTTCATGTTTTTCTAAAATCAACTAGCTCCTTCCATCACAATCCTACACCATAAATTGTTTGGCCATTCCCCAATTGACAGTCATCCCCTCAATTTCCAGTTCTTTGCCACCACAAGGAGAGCTGCTATAAATATTTTAGAACATATAGGGAGAGGATTCTAGGAGTAGGTAAGAAAATTTCAAGCTCTCAAAAAACATATAAATCCTTTTCCTTTTTCCCTAATCACCTTGGGAAACACACCTAATAATGGTATTGTTGAGTCAGAGTACACACAGTTTTATAACTCTTTGGGCTTAATTCCAGATTGCTTTCCAAAGTGGCTGGATCAATTCACAGTTCCACCAACAGTGTAGTGCCCTAATTTTTCTACTTCCCCTCCAATATTTCTCACTTTTCCCTTCTGTCATTTTAGACAGGTTGACAGGTCTAAGATGATATCTCAAAGTTATTTTAATTTGCATTTCTCTAATCAACTGTGATTTAGAGCATTTTTTCATGACTATATACAGTTTTGATTTCTTCTTTGAGAATTTATCAATTGGGGAATGATTCATATTCTGACATTTGACAAAATTCTTCATATATTTAAGATGTGAGACCTTTTTCTTTCTGAGAAACTATAAAGATTTTCTCCCAACTTTCTGTTTTCCTTCTAATCTTAGCTATATTGATTTTATTTATACAAAAAACTTTTTAATTTAATGTAATCAAAATTATCCATTTTACACCTCAAAACGCTATCTCTTGCTTATTATTCATAAACTATTCTCCTATCAATAAGTCTGATAGGTTATATGTTCCACGTTCTTCTAAATTTTTTATATCTCCTTTTATTTCTAGATTATGTATTCATTCTGATTTAATTCTTTTTCTTTAGGGGATGGGAAATATATGGAAATGATTCAAGTTTTTAAAAAAGCATCAATAAAACATAAAAGAAACTACAAGAAAAGGTGTTTTTGTTCTAAATCATCATCCTTAACTACTTGCTAAGCAAGAATATTAAACAGTTTTTGGCTAAGGAAGTTTCCCAAAACTTTTGGCCTCACTAAGGCAATTTTTCTCAGAAATTTAGAAGAGTTGCTCTATTCTATTTTACTCATTCCCAATCTTTCAGCTTCAAAAGCCTGTTTAACCAGGTCTGTGCTGGGGTTCAGTGACTTCTGATCCTTTTTTTTTCCTAGTGCAGCATTATTACTCTGAACTTTGCTATGTGATCTGAACTGTACATAGACAATGTGTTCCAAAATGATGACTACATCCACAGCTTGTCACTTCTTGCCCCTTAGAATATAGCTGATTTCATTTTTTGTCACTAGACACTCTACACTCTAAGTTACTTCCATATCTCTCCTGGGAGAAAGCATCATACAAAAGCATAGAGGTTCAGAGTAATTGACAGACCTTTAGCCACTTTCTTCTATCTTAAACAAACAACATTTTACAGAAT
Organism: Gymnobelideus leadbeateri; assembly: GCA_011680675.1. Lineage (NCBI taxonomy): Eukaryota > Metazoa > Chordata > Mammalia > Diprotodontia > Petauridae > Gymnobelideus > Gymnobelideus leadbeateri. The sequence continues at coordinate 75,014 of WOXC01006189.1, forward strand.
TTTTGCCACTTTCACTATGCGCACTTTTAAGCTGAAGTCAAAATATGCATTGACTTAATATGGAAAATTCAACAAAGTTCTTCATATAAGTATTCTACCTTCACATCCTTCTACATCATCTCCAACAAATGTTGACAGTTAAAACAATAATTAAATATCTGAACAATGGTCTGATTATGATCATTTTAAGGACTGCAAGATGTGATGAACTGTCCCAAGAGATATATCTTACCTTTGGGTACATAATGAAACCACTTATGCCAACTCACTAGATACTCTGAAGAGAATTTTTAAGCTATACTTCACCTGACCCATGGCTTAGGTGTCTTTTAATTTTATTTATAACGGTAATGTAGAAATAGACACATTAGCAAAACGTGAGTTTAAGCCCCACCTATGAACAATGCTGATTAGGGTGGGGAACCTGTGGGCCTCAAGGCCACATGTGGCCCTCCAGGTCCTCAAGTGCAGCCCTCTGACTGAATCCAAACTTCACAGAACAAATCCCCTTAATAAAAGGATTTATTCTGTAAAAAACTTGGACTCAGTCAAAAGGGCACACCCAAGGACAAATAAAATTAACTCCTGGTTAACTCTATAAATTACTAAATACAAATGTTCTTCATTGGTAGAGTGAAATGTTCTTACTGGGAATTCAATCAATGAAATAACAGATTCAAACCAAAAAAAGAATATCTTAATTCTAAGTACTCTGCTTCCTATAACAAAGAATACACATCAATAGACAATAACTAATATTTTAAGAACCAGCCACTATATCTATGGCACTACTCTGGATTTTGTGGAGACTCAAGACAATCCTTGCTTTCAAAGGCCTAACACTCCTAAGGGAAAACAAGGCCAACACATCACTCCAATTCCATCCGTAAAATAAAAGAACTGGATTAATGATTCCTGAGATCCCCTTCCAATTTTAATTTTATATGATTCTTTCTTCACTGAAGACTCATTATTTTTTTTTATTTTTTTTTAAACAAATGCTTTATTAACTTCTGTTTTACATCATTCATTTCCACCAGATTTTGAGTTACAATCATTTTCCCCCCATTATTCCCCTACCCAACCTCCCAGAACAGTAGTCCCACAAGATATCGCTTCCTCCAATCTGCTCTCTCCCATACCCCCATCAGCTTTTCCATTAGAGGAAGGTGAATCTTTGTGTCCCAATGCCTGCACATCTTATCTCCCTATTACAAGCAAAAGAGTATTAATAATAGTATTTATATATATTTAAAACATTTAAAGTTAAGACCTCGAATTTCAGATCCATTTCCTTCCTCCCTTGTCACCCATTCCTTCTTGGGAGATAAGTAATTCAGTATATGTTGTACATGTCTAGCTATGCAAAACATTATCATAGTAGATATATTGTACAAGGCTGCTTATATTTCCCTCCCACTCATCCCACCCCCCACCTGGTCCATTCCCTACATGATCCTGTCCCTCTTCTATAGTGGGTACTTACAACCTCCCCTCACCCCAAGGATGCCCTCCCTTCCATCATCCCTCCTCTCATCCCCCTTCCCCCTATCCTGCTGCAGGTTGAGATATCCCATTTAGTATGTATGTCATTTTCTCCCTGAACTAAATTCAATGTGAATGTGGTTTTGCCTTTTTAGCCTTCCTTATTCTCCCCCTCCTTTGCAACCACTTCCCCTTGCTTCTTCTACATGGGATAGTTTACCCTACCCTGTCTCTCCCCATCTCCTCTTGCCACTTTCCTCTATCACCTCATAATTTCATCCCTTGAGTATTCTCCCTTCCCAACAAGTTCAACCTATGCCCTCTATCCATATATAACTGTAACCATATACACACACATTCACATATGTATTCATATGACCACACCCCCTTCTTCCATTATTTTCATAGTGAGAAAGATATCATCAGTCACAGTTATTGCTTTTCCATATAGAAATGTAAATAGTTCAACTTTGATAAGTTCCTTTTGATTTCTTTTTCCCTGATTACCTTCTCAGGCATCTCTTGCTTCTTGCATCTGGATGTCAAATTTTCTATTCAATTCTGGTTTTTTCCTCAAGAATGCTTGAAAGTCCTCTATTCCACTGAATGACCATATTTTCCCCTGAAACAAAAATACTCAGTTTTGCTGGGTAGGTGACCCTTGGGTTCATTCCCAGTTCTTTTGCCCTCTGGAATATCATTCCATGCCCTTCGATCCCTCAGTGTAGAAGCTGCCAGGTCCTGGGCTATTCTGATTGTGTTTCCACAATATTGAAATTGTTTCTTCCTGGCTGCTTGGAGTATTTTCTCCTTGATCTGGGGATTCTTGAACCTGGCTATAATATTCCTGGGAGTTTTCTTTTTGGGATCTTTTTCAGGAGGTGATTGGTGGATTCTTTCAACCTCTATTTTGGCCTCTGGATCTAAAACATCAGGGCAGTTTTCCTTGAGAATTTCTTGAAGGGTGATTTCTAGGTTCTTTCCTTGATCATGGCTTTCAGGTAGTCCAATAATTTTTAAATTGTCTCTCCTGAATCTATTCTCCAGGTCAGTGGTTTTTCCCATGAGATATTTCACATTGCCTTCTAATCTTTCATTTGTTTGTATCTGCTTAACAGCATCTTGATTTCTCATAAAGTCATTAGCTTCCATTTGCTCCAGTCTAACTCTGAAGGAATGAATCTCCTCAGTGAACTTTTGAGATTCTTTTTCCATCTGGCAGATTGGACTTTTTAAGGCATTCTTCTCCTCATTGCCCTTTTGGGCCTCCTTTGCCATTTGAGTTAGTCTATTTTTGAAGGTGTTGTTTTCCTCAGTCAGGCTGTTGACCCTCATTTCATACTTTTCCTGCATCCTTCTCATTTCTCTTTCCAATTTTTCCTCCACTTCTCTTATTTGATTTTAAAGTCCTTCTTAAGGTCCTCTATGGCCTGCAACCTGCTCATGTTTTCCCCTGGGGCTTTTGGAGCAGCACTTCTGACCTCACAGTCCTTTTCCCGCTCTATGCCCCCAAAATAGGAGTCTAGGGTTGCATTTTTCTGTTTTCTTTGCCTTGGCATGTTGCCACTTAATTGCTTGACTTTTGGGCTTGTTGCCACACTATGGCTTTAAGGCCAGATAGAGGAATTTTCGTCCCGAACGCGTGGGGGGCAACTTCCGTTTCTGGCAAGCTGTAAACCCACCCACAACTTCCACCCTAGATCACAATCCAGATCCAGGGAGGTTAAAGCAAGAGCGATTACCCCCCAAGACTGATCGCTGGATCTCCCCACTATTTGTAGGCTGGGAGCCGGAGCTGCCTCTGAAAACTACAAAATGGCGTGTTTCCTCAGTGGCTTCTAGCCCCCAGGGGAGGGAGCTGACGCATTCCCCAAATACGGGTCCCAAAGTCCATAGGACACTAACCTCTTACTTTGTCCTAGGCATGTCTATGTTGATAATTCTGGAGTCGCCACAGCTCCTGGTGTTCTGGGGTTCCTCCAGCCAGGCCCTGGGGCTAAAACCTCGGCCTGCTCGGCTCCTGCGCTCTGCCAGGTCCCAGACCTCTGCGCTGGTCCTTCCTGCAGGGCTGCTGGGCTGTCCTCAGCGGGAGGTTAGCTTCTCTGTGTCGTTCTGTGGGTGCTGGGGCTCCAGAAGTTGTTCAGAGTCCCCTTTTACATAGTTTGGGGGGAATCTGGGGGCAGAGAGGCTTGGCGAGCTGTTTCTACTCCGCCATCTTGGCTCCGCCCCCCCCAGACTCATTATTAATGTTATTAACAATGCCAATGGTAAAGAATTATTAAATAATTAATGAATTGTTTCTGTTTGTATGTATATATTCACGAATAATTCTCCAAAACTTTAAGTCTTAAATGACCATGAGAAAATAAATATATTTTGTCTGAATTTTATATGTCATACATTTTAAAGGCATTGAGGAATAAACAAAGGGTAGAATGCTTAATTTCATCTTTTGTAATTACAGGTGGGAGAAAAATTCATAACCAAAGGATAGAGGAAATTATAAAAGATAAAACGACTTTAAATACAGCAAGTTATATACACAAAATTTTAAAATCTTTGCAAGTGTCTCGAATAAGTCAGAGATAAAAAAATCTATAGGAAATTGACACAATCTGAGAAGTCTAAAGAGTTCTACCTCTATCCGCAGTAAATTATATGAACTGTTTTCAAATGAAGAACTACAATCATCAAATGTAAAAGTGCTTCACATCACTAATACTCTCTGTCTCTCTTCCCTCTCACAGCCAAATTCCTAGAAAAAGTCATATTCACTAGTTGCCCCACCACCTCTCCTCAGACTCCCTTCTACTAAAACCCTGATAAAATGATCTCTTCTAAATTCTCATTCTTGACTTTGAGGCCAGCATTCTTTTATCTCCTAGCTACACTTTGTCTAGAGTTATGTGACATAGTTCTTGCTTGATTCTCCTATTTGTCTATGTGCTGTTCCTTTCTCCTTTGCTGGAGTACCATCCATCCAGTGTCCCTTTAATTGTGAATGTATGCCCAAATAGTTGTCCTTCATCCCTCTCCTCTTGTCCTTCTATACTTTTCTCAAGTATTCAGTTATTTCAAAGGATTCAATCATCAATGCAGATTACTCCAAGATCTAGATATCTACCTTAGTCTCTCCTGCATTTAATTGCCAAAGCATTAACTGCCTAATAAACGAATATTTGGGAACTAGTGCTTCAGAAGCCTCTTAACCTAATAAATGTGTCCAAAACAAAATTCATCATTTTTACCTTCAAAATCCAAAGTCACTTCTAAACTTTCCCATTTCTGTTGTGGATACCACTATATGTGAGCAGTTCTCACATTATTCACTGTCTTTTCAGACCCACAGACACTTCTCATTTGTGCTATTATTCCAAAAGTCTGCTAATTGGTTTCCCATCCTCATTGTATTACCATCCCCCCCTTAATTCATCTTCCACAAAGCTACCAAAAAGTAATTTTCCTAAAACACAGGTCTGATCTTGTCATTCACCTGCTGAAAAATTTCCCAGTCGCTCCCTATTGCCTCTAATATCAAATATAAATGCTTGTTTTGCATTTACAGCCCTTTGTAATTTGGTCACAACCTACATTACTATAATATATCCCTCTCCCTCCCCCAGAAAAGAACTCTATGGTCCATATAAACTGACTTCCCTGCTGTTTCTTTCATGTGACACTTCACCTTCAATTCCTGTATCTTTGCACAGGCTGTTCCCCATCCCTGGAATGCATGCCCTCCTCCTTTCTATCTCTAAGGAGCTTCCTGGAAAGCTCAGGTCAAGAGCTGTATTTTATGTTAAGTCATTCCAATGGGCCTAATGTCTCTATGAATCACTCAATCAACAAACATTAAGAACCTACTATGTGCCAGACATTGTGCTAAGCACTGGAAGAATTACCTTGTATTTGTGTATGTATTTATAAGTGTACATTTTGTTTCCCCTAATAAAAAGGAAACTCTTAGAGAGCAGCAAATGTTTCATCTCCATCTTTTTATCCCCAAGTCTAGAATAAATCTTTGGCAGATGCTTAATAAATGCTTGCTGACTGATAGCAATGCATTTAGAGAATACTAAAACACAAGAGAATTCAAGTCAAACAGAACAACAGACAATGTTGGCTCCAGATGACCCAGGTCAAAACACAATTCTTTTTTTTTCTATTAAGTTACATGACTATCAGTGGCAATATTTTTGCTTAAATATTTTAGGTAAGGATGTTATTAAGTCATAACTGATACTTATGTAGTATTTTTTTTTTAATTTGCAAAGCAACAGACAATGCATCATTTGATTTTCACAACCATCTGAGCAGATACTAAAGCCCAAGCAGCACTTAATGGTTATTTGGGGGGCCCTCCTGGTTCAGGGTCAATGTAAGTACTAACTGTTTCTTCTCTGGTCAGCAACCCTGAGGGTCTTCCTCTCACAGTTTTATTTTTTTTTTAAAGGGCCATCCCTTGACTCACTTTTTAAATAGGCTTATTCACTGAATGGGTGATGCCTCACTCAAAGTAAGAACTTAAAAAGGCCAAGGTCCCCCACTGCATCCAGTCATCCTGATTGATATCTGCCCACTGGACCCAGATGGATCTGGAGGAGAAAGTAAGGCTGGTGACTTTGTACAGCCCTCCCCCACTCAAATTAAATTCAATTGCAAGTCACGACATCATCTCCCTAATGTCACAGTTCCCAGGACAAACCACACAACAACAATAATAATGAGTTAGCATTTTGATATCACTTAAAGATTTGCAAAGTGCTTTATATATGTTAACTCATTTGAACCTCACAACCTTCCTCCTGAGAGGAAGGTGCTATTATTATCCCCATTTTATAGATGAAGAAACAGAGGCTCAGGGACATTAAATGACTTTCCCAGTATGTTGTCAGAAATAGGACTGAACTTAAGTCTTCCTCACTTCAAGCCCAGCACTCTACTAGTCCACAGTGGGGAGGATGAGGGGGGTACTTGTCAAGTGATATGACAAATCAAAATACATCTTTTTTTAAAAAGGTAAAGTAATCTTGATTAACAGCCATTTATTACACACTTATGGGTCAGGCACAGCTGCTAAAGTGCACATATACAAAGAAGGCAAAAATAGTCTCTGCCCTCAAGGAGCTTACATTAGAAAATGGGAGAAACAATATGTAAATAAGTAGGCACTTTCAAGATACATACAGAATACATGAAAAATAAGAGGGGAAGATTCTAATGGCTGAGGAGACCAATAAAGGACTCCTGCAGGAGACAGCACTTAAGCTAAGTCTTGAAGGAAGCCAAGGATTCTAAGAGATGGAGGTAAGGAAAGAGAATTTCAGGCATGGGATACTGTCAGTACAGAGGCAGAGATAGGAGATGGTGTCTTGAGTGTGTAGGACAGTAAAATGCTGGAAAGTTAAGAAGAAGCTAGGTTGTGAAGAGCTTTAAATGCCAAATGAAAGACTTTAATCCTAGAGATCAGAAGAAGGAATTACTGGAATTTATAAAGGGGAGGTCAGGACAGGGAAACATGGTCAGCCCCAACAATTTAGGAAAATAATGTTGGCAAACGTGTGGAGGGGTTGGGAGAGAGAAGCAGAAAAATTAAATGGTAGGTTATAGCAATAATTGAGTTAGACGTGATGATGACCTAAACAAGAGTAGTAGCTCTGTGACAGAGAAATCGACATTTTTGAGAGATGTTGTGAAGGTAGAAGAAATGACAATAGTCTGAAAATAGATAAGATATGTGGGATCAGTGAAAAATTAAAGAGGAAAACAAAGTTGCAGACTGGATGACTGAAATAGCAAGGGGGTGCCCTCAACAGTAAAAGGAAAGTTTTAAAGGAAGGATTTTGGGGGAATAGGTAAGTTCTGTTTTCAACATTTTCATTTTAAGAAGCCTAGAATATATACAGTTCCAAATGTCCTTAAGAATTAGCTTAGGAGAAGAACTGTAAACAGAAGTTGTTGTTCTTTCTTGTGGACATTAGCTATATGAAATTTATTCAAACAATAAACATTTATTAAGTACCTACTATGTGCCATTGATTTTTTACTGTTTTTGGATTATGTCCTATCTCCCCAAATAATTAGAAATCCCTTAAGATTAGGGACCTAATTCTTTTTTTGTATTCTTAATGACTACATGAAAAAGATAATCAAACATTTGTCATTTATAATTAAATACATATCATTTTAAATATACAACTTTAACCATCTTCATGAAATAATTAAAATGCTTTATACAGTTCCCTTTTCTTAACTGCTCAGGGTCAACATTATGAACAAACTATTGTATTGTATTTATACAGGATATTTCAACAGACCTTAAAGATAATAAAAGCTGATTTAGTTCTTGTGCTTTTTTTTTTTTTGCTTTTTGGAGGGCAATTGGGGTTAAGTAACTTGCCCAAGGTCACACGGCTAGGTTTTTGTTTGTGTGGGTTAAGTGTCTGAGGTCGGATCCGAACTCAGGTCCTTCTGACTCCGGGGCCAATGCTCTACTCACTGCGCCACCTAGCCGCCCCTCTTGTGCTTACTTTTGATAGATTTTTTTTCACTTTCTAACAGAAATTATGCTTCATACTACTGTCCCTATGCCTTTACACTCCACCACTTCTACAATATTAAAGCTGTAACCAAAATGAAAGTATATTACAAAACTTCAGAGAGTTAAGTTGCTAGACTTCTAATATTAAACACTATTTAAGGAAAGCTTTTGTTCAGTTTGTTTTACAAGACAGCTGAGATTTAAGGGGAGAAAGCACTTGATTGTGCAAAGTACCAGAGTGTTTAATCAAAGGTTCAGGTGTTTAAAAAAAAAGTTTCATCTTCTGAAACAGACATATTAAGATCATAGTTAGAGCAGGAAAGGAGTTCCAGAAGTTAGTTAATTCCATCCCTTCTTTATTTTACAGATGAAGAAACTGGGGTCCAGAGGGATTAAAGTGACTTGCCCAACAAAAATCACAAAGACAGTGAGAGAAGAGATGGGATTACATCAGAGAATTTAAGTGGGAAGAAAGCTGTTGTTCAGTCATTTCTCAGTTTCATCCTACTCTTCATGACCTGATTTGGGTTTTTCTTGGCAAAGATACTGGAGTGGTTTGCCATTTCCTTCTTCAGCTCATTTTACAGATGAGGAACTGAGGCAAAAAGGGTGAAGTGAGTTGCCCAGAATCACACGGCTAATAAATGTTTGAGGCCAGATTTGAACTCAGGAAGATGAGTTTTCCTGACTCCAGGTCTGGGACTCTTGTCCACTGCTAGGTGCAGCTGCCCTTTAAAGAAAGAAAAAAAAAAAGCAGTAACTAAAAGTTCAGAGAGCTAGCTGCTACGAAATTGAAAATAAAGTTTTAAAACCTAAACCATAACTACAATTTGAAATGAAGTTAAAAAGAAGACTTTCTCTTAGTGGAATTCTAACAAGATATTGAACTGAAAATAGCTTCATGAACATGGGGAATAATATCATAGCTAACATTTTGTATCTTCTTCATCACCCAAGAAGTAGTGCTCTACATATATATTAGGCACTAAATACATGTTTGACACAAAACATTACATACCATATACCAAAAAATATCTGATTTCACTGGATAGCTTATTAACATCACTTATTTCATTCTGTTTAAAATTAAATAACTAGCTACATCATTTCAATGCATTTTCTCACTGAATTCTCGTATAAGGAAGAACTATAATCTTATTGCCATAAAACCACTTTGATTAAATCTGTGATATGAATGCACCTGTAAAATGTTTGTCCTGATTCCCAGCAGATTTTTACACTGCTAACTACAACTTCCTTACTTACATCCTTCAAACAGATGACAACACAATGGGTTGGATGCTTATATATATATATATAAAAATAGGTACTGGTAGTTACTAGTACCATGGTCACAGAAACCCATAAAATAGGTACAAGATGGTAATATTTAAAAAATTTTCATAACATCAATCAAAAATTTATTTAAACATCTCCATTTTTTTTATTAAGACTGTCACAAACTGAGCGTCTGCCCTGGAGTCAGAAGGACCTGCATTCGGATCTGGCCTCAGACACTTTAACACACACACACACACACACACACACACACACACACACACACACACCTAGTCGTGTGACCTTGGGCAAGTTACTTAATTCCAATTGCCCTCCAAAAAGCAAAAAGACTGTCACAAACTTTCCTACCTACCACAGACAGAAAAAGCAGAAGTAGCTGCTGTCTTTTCCTTAAAATAAACAACAAATTATAAAGAAAGCCCTATAAAAGTGAGGTTTACTTTCAAAGCAATTGTGTATGGAGACAAAAGTATCAAATGTAGGTTTTATAACTCATTTATAATGTTTTAGGGTTAGCAAAGTATTTTCTTCACGACAACCTTATGAGGTAAATAAAGGACCTAAGGTCATGACACATAATAGTAAATGGAAGTTATCATTCTCTCACCTTCCCAAAGTAACCAAAAATTTAATATTTAGGCATTTTGAAAATTAACAATTAGTAATCAGGGCAGCTAGGTGGCGCAGTGAATAGAGCACCAGCCCTGGAGTCAGGAGGACTGAGTCCAATCGGGCCTTGGACACTTGACACACTTACTATCCCTGTGACTTTGGGCAAGTCACTTAACCCCAACTGCCCTCCAAAAAGAAAAAAAAAAAACAAGCAAACCAATTACTAATTAGAACCCTAAAAGAGAAAAGGGGTGGGGGGAAGGAGAGGAAGATGATCTAAGTGAACACTCAATGTGCCTCCTAGATCACATTAGAAAACCAGTGTAGGACAACTTTTCTGTAGCAGATTACAAGAGAAAACTGAAAGTCTTGATAATAACTGAGGCACATTTGGAAGCTAGAAATACAGATAACTGCATGCATGTACACATGCATGGTGCACGCACACACACAGAATCAAAACTAAAGATACTTATTGAAAGATACCAGTTAATAGAGAAACTTAATATAGTTCTCACCCACAAGGAGGATCTACAATTTACACTGGACACCTAAATGCTAACTTTTACACTTGGTTATTAATCTCTTAAATGAATAACCTACACATAATTTTTTTTCCAAATGCTTTATTAACTTCTGGTTTACATCATTCATTTCCACCAGATTTTGAGTTACAATTTTTTCCCCATTTTTCCCCTACCCATCACCCCAGAATAGCAGTCCCACAAGATATCCCCTCATCCAATCTGCTTTTTCCCATATCTTCTCCCATACCCCCCTTCGGCTTTTCCAGTAGGACAAGGTGAATCTCTGTGCCCCAATGCCTGTATATCTTATTACCCAATTATATGTAAAATAGTATTAATAATAGTACTTATATATTTTTAAACATTTGATTTTAAAACTTTGAATTCCAGATTCATTCCCTTCCTCCCTTGTCACCCACTCTTACTGGGAAGATAAGCAATTCAGTATATGATGTACATGCTACACATAATTTTAAATACAGTATTGTCTATGTACCTTTTAAAAAAAATCAGAGTAATTATAAAAACAACAAATTTCCCCCTCTGATTCTCAGTTTTCTTAAACTCAGTATTATCAGACTGGGATTGTTTCTTTTTTCTTTTTTATCCTTCACACATAGCATGATGCTGGTCACCTTAATAACTGCTTATTGATTGAATATGTTTTACAAGAAGAAAACAGATGGAAGAGAAACAGCACAAATCACACAAAAGTTGCAATTTTTTTTTTACAAGACCTATGGAAAGAGATAATGATAACATTTGCTGAATATTTTGTTGCAACACTATGCTTGGTGGTGTAAAAGTAACACCAGAACTAAAATCAACTAGAAGGCTTTATAACAGTAGTGTAACAACCACAAAACTACACTACCAGACCTTAAATTTTTCAGTCTGCAGAAATGCATTTAAAATTAAAATAATGGAAAATTTTCTTCAGGCATTTTGCAACTATAACATCAATGGAATTCTTAAAACAGACATGAAGGCCTTTGGACAATTATGCTAAAGATAGCTACAAGTGCTTATGAAATACATAAACATTTATCCATTAAATCTAAAACACTTTGCAATACCAGGGATTCAAAACTTCAGGTTTTTTTTCAGTTATAAGAATCTACTTTCTCAAAGTTTTACATACATCTACACCATACTAATACTGGAAACAAACTTTTCATTTTTATTTTTGCTTTTTGGAGGGGGGAAGGCAAGGCAACCCAGGTTAAGTGACTTGCCCAAGGTCACACGTCTAGTGAAGTGTCTGAGGCTGGATTTGAACTCAGGTCCTCCTGATTCCAGGGCCAGTGCTCTATTCATGGGACCACCTAGCTGCCCCAACAAACTTTAATTTTAGATGTCAAATCATATCCCCTAACAACCAATGTGACAGAATCTCAAGTACCATTTCTACTTTATAAATCTCCTATCACAGGTCGGCCAGGTGGTGCAGTGAGTAGAGTGTTGGCCCTGGAGTCAGAAGGACCTGAGTTCAGCTCACACAAATAAAAACCTAGCCTTGAGCAAGTTACTTAACCCCAATTGCCCTCCAAAAAGCAAAAAATAAAATAAAATAAAATAAATCTCCTATCACCCAAACCTAAAAGTTCCTTCAGAAATGATAAAAGGACTATTAAAAAGTTTCACATTTATCAAATTACTTAGATTTAATAGTGCTTTTATCTGATAAATGAAGAACCCCACAATTCATATTGGTAAACTGCTTCTTTTTCTAATAAAAAAAATTGATAGCATTCATTTTGAATGCTTTAAGGACAAAATTGGTCATTTAAAATAACTTGAAAAAAGTGTTACTCATCTTTGTCAAATGACTATTTTTACTCCCCACCTCACAAGGTGGTTGTGAGTAAAATACTTTGTCAAAACAAATTTAGATTTTACCACCTCTCTTAGTATTCTTCTTAATCATTCAATAAATATTAACCCTCTGCTACGTGTAGAACACTGGATAATAAAAATTTATTTTTTAAACTGAAAATTATAAAGTTTACTGAGCAGGCAGGTTAAATTTTATGTCTTTTTGAGAGTTGCTACTGATGTATCAGGTTGTTTTTTTCCTTTTACAATTTGGACCTACATTCACTCCCCTAAATTTAAAAAAAAACATAAAGGGCCAATAAAAATATTTAGTTAACAAGTCTGAATCCTGCAAACAATTCATTAAACAGAAAAACTGAAGAGTAGTATCTAGAATTAAGAGATATGCTAAATGTTTACTCAAAAAGAAGCAAAAATTTAACCAACACTTATATGTCCATTTTCAAACTGTTAAAACAATTAGGTAGGAGATGGCGTTAACTGCCCCAGCAACTAGATGTCCAATTAGAATGGTGTTTAATGACATCACTGTCACACTGGTATAATCATAAAGGACAGTTTCCTAGCGGGAAAGTCAGAATGAGGATGGGGCAGAAGGACTTAGTTAATGACTTCCTATTTTATCTAAAAAGATATACTTTGGGGGCAAAAATGTATATCCCAAAGACACAGGCATGGAGAATTCTCCTACTAACCTAAAAATCTAATACTGTTGGGAATTTAAAATGTTTCTGCTTTTCCCATATGTAGGGTAAGAAACAAGTTTTTCACTATTTTACAAAATTAAGAGATATGCTATATGTTTACTCAAAAAGAAGCAAAAATGTAACCATCACTTATCTGTCCATTTTCAAATTGTTAAAACAATTAGGTAGGAGATGGAGTTAAAGCAACTATTTGTCCAAATGAGGTCCTTCCATTTCAAGTGGAATAACTGAAAAAAAAAGTTATACTAGATTTCAATCTTAGTATTTATGCAGAAAAAAAATCAGTACATATACTCTGATCAACATTTCCTTCGGACAACTAAGATCTTATCTGTTAAAGTAATTTTAGTCTAGGAGTGAACAAAAATGCTTAGAGAATTTGCATTATTACTGTAATGTGTAAATTAAATAATGCAACAAGACCAATCACTCTACAAAAGCAGATTCTTTTATGTTTTCAACTTTTATAAAAAACCTAGGCATTATCTAAAATCTTAAAATGACTTCTGGCTCATAAAAAGTACAAAACTGATTTTAAAAAAAAGGAATCATCAGGCTGAGACTCAAAGGTGCTAACCGGCACATGTCGGAACTTGTTAACTAAATTACCCTCAAGTTCACTTACATGCCTTTTGAAATTGTTTACTTAAAATTAATCACTTTTTTTTCTCAAATAGGTGAGTTTCTGTTTAAGCTTTGTTGCAAATACTAAATGCATCAGGAATCACCTGAAATTTATTTTTCAAACGTTGAAGCAGTAAATATGCTTGTTAAAGAACATTTTTATAAATGTTCACCCTCCCTAAAAAATAATCAAAATCTTCTGACAATCTTTTATAAAATCTTAAGACAGTACAGGAAGACACCACCTCACACTAGACAGACCACTAAGTGTAGTGCTTTCGATTATAATGAACCACGGCCGAAAACTACTGATAAAAACCATCAAAAGAGTCATCCGTTTCAGATTTTTCTTTAGTTCTGCAAAGTAAATAAACGGTGTTTCTCCAAAGCAGCCCCATCCGCAGAACCGAAAGGCAAATAGAGCCCAAAACAATAAAAATCCAAGAAACTAGAATAAGACAACTGCGAAGGGGCGGAAGAGGAGAGGGAGGAAAAAAACAGGACGTGAAACAAACTTAAAACTCTTCCGCAACTTCCAGTGGGAAATTAGGTTTCCCGTTTTCCAACCCAACATGCTTTGCACGGCCAAATAGTACAACTAGCGAACAACAAAGAGTTGTAGGAGCCAGAGGGAGGAAGATGTTGGAGGGGGCGCATCGACGCCCAGCATTTGACTCCAATCCCTGCCCGGGAAGGTTAGGAAGGAACCCGGGGGGAAAGTGCCCGGAAGGGCTGGGAAGTGAGGGACGCGGCAGGCCGTCAATTAGCCAGCCCAGCGCGACCCGGGCAAAGGAGTGGCGGCAAGTGGCCGGCCCTGCCCAGGGCAGTCCGGGGATGTCCGGGACGCCGCTGGGTGTAGCCCCGGCGGGCGGGCGGGAGGGGTAGTCCGCGGGGCCGGGCCCGCTCCACCTGTGGCCTGGGGGGAGGGGGGCCCACGTGTGCCCGGACTGGATCCCCAGGGAGGGGGGCGCCCAACCGGGAGGGGGGAGGGAGAGGACATGGCGCTGCTGTTACCTGGGTTCCGGCCGCCGCGGGCAGGAGGAGGCGGCGGCGGCGGCGGTCCTCTCCTGCCCCTCGGCTCGGGCGAAGTCTGGGCCGCCGCCGCGGCCTGGCACAGGGTGCGCAGCGGTCTCCCTCCGGCCGGGCCGCCGCCGCCGCCGCGGCCCCCAGCCTCCCTACCCCTCCGGGCGGGCCGCCCTCCCCCTCCTCACGGGCCGGGCCGGCTTGGGCTCCCGGGCGGCCGACCCACGGCGGGGGCCTCTCCCAGGACGGCTCCGCTCGCCCGCCGCGGCGCCCAGCCCTTCCCGACCCCCGGGCGGCGGCCGAGCGGAGGGGAGGGCGGCCGGGCCTCGGGAGGAAAGCAAGCAGGAGGCAGGGACTCCGCCACCCGGGACGCTCCGTTAAGGCGACGACGACCGTGTTGTTGCTGCCAACTTGTCGAGGGGGGCACTGGGCATGCGCAAACGCAGACCACATCCGGGTAATTTTTTTTTAACCAGCGCCTGTGTGGCTTTTTTTTTTCCTTCTCCTTTCTCCCTCTACCCGTCCCCCCCCCCATCCCCACCCCCACCCCCGCCTCCCTCCTCTCTTAGCTCCCCCGCCACCAGGCCTCCTCTGCTTCTCCTCCCCCTGCTTCTATCTCGGGGATTTGGAGCACACTGCAGCGCGCAGGCGCATGCTACTCAGATTGTTCTTTGGAGTCGAACGCCGCCCAGGGCTTCAGGCCTCTAGTAGGGAGGGCAAGTTTAATGAATGGAAGCGGAGGAGGGGCGGAGAGCTCGGAGGACTGGCTTCGAGGTGGCTGGCGCAGCCCCGCGCTCCCCGCTTTGCCCCAGGAGAAGTGCCTGCGTTGTTTCCAAAGCCTCTCCGCTACTTTTTTTTTTTTGCTTTTTCTCCAGCGGAGGGAAGGAGAAAAAAGAAGTCAGAGACGCTTCTTGGAACTACGCCCTGGGAGAGATGAAAGTTCGTGGAGGCTTAGTTTGGGGAAAGTCAAGAGGATAGCCCTTTCCCCCTTTCCCGCGCCGACCCCAGCGTCTAAGCCCCGGGACGCAGAAGTATCCACTCAAAACTGTCTCCACTGCCCCACAATGAAAAGAGGGGGAAAGTCCAATGAATGACAACAAGGTGGTGACTGGAAACTCCCTGAGGCCAAGTCCTGTGGGGACACCGACGGGTATCTGATGTATAGTCCTGAGTACTTGGCCTCCGTGTGCCTGACACACATATACACACGTGACTGATGTGTAAGGTTGTGTATGTATATGTGTCACCTTCAGTGCACTATACATCCATAAGCTTCCAGACATGTGCCTCTGTGTGACACACACACACATACACAGGTGTCACTCATAGCCCGTGTATGCCCCGAATTCCCCTCCCTGCTAGGCACGAGCTGGAGATAAATAAAATGAATAGTCCCTTACCTTGCATGTGCTTACATGGGTTGGGAGGAGGGGGACAGTATCACAGAGATTTGCCATTTACACAAATAAGTAGAAGATAATCCTTATATGTCCCTTAGCGTCTAGGACAGGACTTTGCACAAAGTTGAATCAAGAAATAATGAGAACGGCCCCTCCCCACCCCCAGAACTTTGGATAGAATTCAACTTAGGAAAATGAGTTCAAATCTAACTTCTGGCACTACATATGTGACACTTAAAATCACATTTCTTCTGTAAAATGAGGGAATTTGGATTGAGTTGAATTCTGAGTTCCTTCAGTTCAAGCACAACATATGTAGGGCATGGATGATGGGTTCCAGCAGCATTTTTATCAAGGTCATAACAGATCTATTTGAGCTAATAAAATCTAAGAGAAAGTAAAAGCCAGTGTCTCATCTGAAATTGATTACTGATAGAGCCTAATAGCCGAATACCCAAAAACCCACAGCAATTTAGGAGGTAGAAGGTAAATGTTAAAGATAAGCAACTGAGGATCCCATAAAAACTTTTTTATTGAACTTTTTCTTTTTTCTAATAATATACAGAAACTAGTGTTCGTTTCCCACCAGCTACCCCATCCAAAAAAAAAAAGTTTAAACTAGATGCTTTTCAGTTCAACTGATTTCCATTCAGATCCTTTTCTGGATATTTAATATAGTGTCCCTGAGCCTCAGGTTCCTTATCCATAAAATGAGGAATGATAATAGCACCTTCTTCCCAGGCTTATGAGGATTAAATGAGAGCATATGTAAAGGGCTTTGCAAACTTTAACAGGTTATATAAATATTAGGGGTCTTTTTAGGTGTCCTTAAGATGTGGAGGCTTTTTTAAATGTTGGAATAGATTTCCACTCAACTACTCTCTTCATATCTACAAGTGTATGTATTATATATGTATATCACATAGATATGGAAACATTTATCAAGCCCCTACTGTGTGCATAGCAAAAAATTTAGATAAGATTTGGTCTCTGCCCACATAGAGTATATGTGTATAGCCACAGATATTTTAAATAGGCTGAGCCCATGTGAATGGTGCTTCAGTAGACAATGGCAAGCCAAAGAGGCTGTGTATCATGGAAAGGGGATAAAGCCAATGCAAATTTAGGAAGCTGAGAATTTTCTAATATTGTAGTTTAAATAATGTACCTTTTATATAAGGTCTAGAATGGAGAATTAGGGCAGCCAATCCACAGTCCCTAGGGGAAATGGTGGGGATTAGGAAGGGAATGAATCAGGCCCCACTAGCAGAGCAGGTGATTAAGGGCAGAGGGGATCACCAGATGAGGTTGGTTCACTCTCTCAAATTAAGACTTTGTAATTCTTAATGTCATTTAAATTCTGAGATTTAGAAAGGCATTGGAGGTATAGTGGTATGTTCAGTGGAGGTGGAGGCAGAACACCGGGATTTAAGCCTTGTCTGAGTCATATTAATTTTTCTGAACCTTAGTTTCCCCATATTAAAATGGGAATAATCACCATGCCTGCTCTTTCAGCCTCATAGGTTTATCATGATAACAAAAATGAGACTATATGGGAAAACATTGGATAAACTGTGAAAAGCTAGACAAGTATAAATTATTCTTATTATTTTAGATTACTTTCCCTAAAATAGGATTAACAATATCACTCCACCCTGAAGTCCAAGGTGAATATCAAAATAAATATGAAATATTTTATAAATAGAGAAGGGGAGAGTAAAGGAAATATTCGTGTAGTTCTTAACTATGTGCCAGACATTGTACTAAGTGCCTTTACAAATATCTTATTTGATCTTCCAAGCAACCTTGGGTGCTGTTATTATCCCGATTTTACATTTGAGGAAACTGAGGCAAACAAAGGTTAAATGACTTGCCCACAGTCACACAACTAGTGTTCAAGGCCAGATTGTTAAATAATTGCAGAATAACAGTTTTAGAGTTGGATATAAATTGACCTTAGTAGTAATCAAATTTCTTATCTTCTTACTTTACAGCGAAGGTTAACTAATATTAAATTAATTAAAGGTCATACAACCAAAAGCAGAATGAGGACTAAAATCCAGACCCCTACTTCTCTCAGTTCAAGGTTCCCTCTACTGTATCATACTGCCTCTCATTTATTTATTCAATATTGGTAATTTATTAAAATAACAGCAATAACTTAATTAAAAAAAAGAGATGCTAAGATAGTACCAAGTAGGGAGATGGGATCTACAGTAAGGATGTGGAATGTAATATACACTGTATGATCCAGTCCAGTTTCCTTCCCTTTGCTTACTTTCTGTTTATTTGTTTCAAGGAAGACTTTAAAATGATTTAACAGGATAAAAGGAACATTACTGTAGTGTAAAAATAAAAGGCAGCAATAAAACCTAAAAGAAAAGATCCTTGTCAAACTTGAGGTGAGGTACATATATAATAGCAGAGAGACTGGGGTAAGTATTCTTAAAAACACAGAGGTTTCAGCCATTGACTAATTTCACATTTAGTGTACTGAAGTCTTCTCTTCTTTCTGGTTAAATAGTAAAATAAGAGAGAAATTGAGTAGTTAAGCAGTAGCCTATCCCTGAGAAGGACTAGATCAGTTCTGACCTAGGCCTTGGGACCCAAAGTCCTGATTAGGGTAGAGATAATTCCCAATAATTCCCATTTTAGGTTGGCACTGCCCTGAAATAATAATAGTTAGCATTTATATGTAGCATTTAAAAGTTTGCAAGATGCTTTACATATATTATCTCATTTGATTTTCAACCCAGGTTTCACCCAGTCTGGTTTGAGGATGACCCCTGGGAAATCTGAGAATGGAGCAAAATCAAATACTGGACAAATAATGAATATGACCCAGTTTCTAAAGAAACCCCTAGATCAGTCCTCTCCATAAGGAAAAGGACTAGATTTATAGATCATTGTCTTCCCCAACAAAGCCTGATATATATATATAGCAGGCATGC
Source organism: Gymnobelideus leadbeateri (assembly GCA_011680675.1). Lineage (NCBI taxonomy): Eukaryota > Metazoa > Chordata > Mammalia > Diprotodontia > Petauridae > Gymnobelideus > Gymnobelideus leadbeateri. The sequence goes on from WOXC01006189.1 coordinate 94,019, forward strand.
AAGAAATATTGTTGAATTTAATTCATAAACACTTATGTAAGAAATCCTGAAAATTAAAGCTCACATTTATATAAACACTTTTAAGTTTACAAAATGCTTTTCTCACAGCAAGCCTATGAAGTAGGAAGAAAGTACACTGAATGTCCTATTTGATTTCCTCCCCAACAAATCAGGGGAGTTCATACCAAAATTCAGAAGCCCACAATCTCTGAGTGACTTAGGAAAGCATCGATAATCTTACAAAAAGTGTATAGCTGTGTTCCAGTGTAGTAGATAGCAAATGATTTTCAATAAATTTAATTTTCTTCAGAACATACAGAAATGAGGGATGGGAAGAATAATTTTGCCTTTCTCTTTTCTCTTAGCAGGCCCCAAAGAATCCTAGACACCTTTCCACTGAACAAGTGCACTTTCTGACAATCTCACTATCAACAGGCATAAAAAAGAACATTGCAGCTACTGGAGAAGATGATTTTGTTGTTTCAAAAAAAAAAGCAAAACAAAAAGCCAGGACTGGAATGCATTGTTTCATCATCCCAGTGACAAAAAATATTTCCTAAAGAATATTTGTGGTTGGGAATTTTTTTTCAGCATTCCATTTTGAGAGAGAAAAAGTCTTACAGCACTAAATTCTGTTTTTTCAAAAGACAGACAATCTTTAACACTGTACTTAGAAAAAAAAATTACAGTTACTATCTAGAAAGTTTGTGGGTCAATCAAGCATGACCTTTTAAAGAATTAAATTGAAACTAGTAGGCTTGAAGTTGGAGAAACTATAATACCAGAATTTTATAGACACATACTCCTTCATATGGAGGTGATATTTGAAGAACAGTATTTTCTAAATACTTTGAAGAAAAAAGTACACTAAATACAAAACACCCACCCCACCCCCCAAAAAAGCATCTGATTTCCTTTTGGATTTCTTTTCCCTACAGCACTCACAAAATTATTTTTTTAAAAACTGCCATGAAAAAAACTTAGCCCTTCATTTCTCTGCCTTTCCCTCTCGCTCCCCCGAGGTCAATTGGGAATTTCTCTCCTTCCCTTTTCCCTTTCCCCATTCACTTTCCTTTGCCTGACATTTCTGACAAGCTTTATCCAGCTGCTGCCTTTTCAGTGTGGCAAGGGCAGAGAGCCTGCTGTCCCAGCACTTCCTTCGTTCCTATCAGGCTTCCTGAGCTCGTGTGAAATTAGTCAGAAGCCTCGGATTCTAGCACAGCATACTCTTCTAACAATAGAGAAGAGAATTCACAGTCTAGAAGAGCCCAGCAGAAGAAAATCAATCATTGGGTAAGCCCTTCAAGGCCCTCTTTCGTTGTTCCCTCCACTGGAATACATGCGTTTTAAAAGGAAAGGAATGTCACATAACCACCCACGATGTCGCTTCTCCCTGAGGCTGCTGGTTGCTGCTGCAGCTTCTCTGGAGCCGGCTCTCATGATAACTAGGATCTGGCTTGAAAATGACACAGATCTTGCTCAAGGACAATGTGCTGGCTGGATCCAAGTCCCAGATTTTTCATTTCCAGATGTGCATTGTGGCAGATGTCATAGGCACAGTTATGATTAGAAATTTCTCTTTACTTCAGTGGAGCCCAAGGAGTTCAGAAGTTCATCTGAAAACCCTCCAATCAAAAGTTGCCACAGGGGATCCTAGTTAAAAATGTGGTTCTTGACTCCCAATCCTGCTCTCAGACCACTAAGGCCACGCTCAGTCAGGAAGAGCCTGTTGTTGGAGAAGCCGTGGTAGCCGTGGTTCCTAGGGTGGGGGAGGGGATCTTATTGTGTGACCTTTCCTTTTCTTTTCTTTTAAATTAAATGTTTTATTAAAATCTTGACACTGAATGTCAATATAGCTTACAAAACTTAGTAATCTTCAATGCTACTTTGAAAAAAAACTGGCATTGAAGTTTTCAGTGGAAGGAGAAGACCCTAAGTAACTCTTTTAGGACCATTTGGTTAAGTCATCAGGGACCAAAACTATGATCTGATTTATCCCCTTGAGACTGAAAATCCCAACTCTTCTCCCTTCCACAAATCCTAATCTTAACCATGCCCTTAAGGTTGAAAGCCTGCTTTCTCAAAGGGTCATTGTAAGGAATGCATTTTGCAAACCTTAACATAAAGTGTGGTGTTATTATTACCTTTTCCGTAATTTATATAACAATGCAAAATTTGGGAAGTACTTTATTTACAATAGTGGGTTCTTAACTGGAGAGTCTATGAACATTTTTTTTCTTATAATTTGATAACTATTTCAATATAATTGGTTTCCTTTATAATCCTACAATATTTTACTTTATGCATTGAAAACCATTATTCTGAGAAAGGGCCCCTAGATTACCCCAGACTGCCCTGGGGATCCATGAGACACACAAAAAAAGTCAAGAACCCCTACCCTACATTATCTCATTTGATCCCCACAACAATGGTCAGGTATTTGTTGTTCAGTCATTTTCTGGTTGTCTCTAGCTCTGTGACCCTGTTTGGGGTTTTCTTGGCAAAGATACTGGAGTGGTTGACCATTTCCTTCTCTAACTTGTTTTACAGATGAAGAAACTGAGGCAGAAGGGTTAAGTGACTTCCCAAGATCACACAGTGTCGGAGGCTAGATTTGAATTCAGGTCTTTCCTGACTCCAGACCTAAGGTCTATCCACTGCACCACCTAGCTTCCCCTAGGCCGGTGTTGCTAGCTTTGCCATGTCTTTATTTTGTTGCCACTGAAAAGAGATTTTATCTCTCTGGGCCTTAGTTGTCATGTCTGTAAAACAAGGGAATTAGACTTTTCCCTTCCTCCCCCCCCCCCACATCTTTCTTTATACTTCCTAAAGTTCTTCCCATCAATGATATTATGATATATGTAGAAAGATAGATATATATATATATATATATACAATTCCTAGAGTTCTTCCAATAAATTATATTATATAATTATGACTGTCTACCTTGTAGATAGGCATGAAAATAATGAAAGATTATAGCATCAGTCAATAAACATATATTAAAAAAGGAAATAAGCATTTATTAAATACTTATATGCCACTTTACAAATATCTCATTTTGTCCTCACAACAACCCCAAGAGGTAAGTGCTATTATTATCCCAATTTCACAGTTTGACAGAGGTTAAGTGACTTGCTCAGGGTCACACAGCTAGTATCTGGAGCTGAATTTGAACCCAGGTCTTCTTGACTCCAGGTCTAACCACTGCACCACTTTTCTGTGCCTCTCTTTCTTCATCTATAAAAGGAGATTGTGCTAGATTACTAGTATTAGATGTGGATTCAGAACTAATATGTATTATATGTAATACACCCAGGATATTATATACAATATATAATAATTTAGAGATGAAAGGGACCTTAGAGATCACCTGGATCAGTGATTCTCACAGTGTGGTTCAAGGACTCCCAGAGACTCTTTCTTGGTGTCCACAAGGTCAAGAGGTCAACTATCTTCATAATAATAATAATATTTTAATTTCTAACATGGTAAATACTGATAGCTATAACCCACATAAATAAAACCTATTTTGGGGATCCTCAATGATTTATTAAGAGTGTAAAGGGGTCTTGAGATGAAAAGAAGTTTGAGAACTGCTGGCCTAGATCATCTCTTTCATTTTATAGATGACTTACCCACTGTCATTCAGGCACTAAAAGGCAAGGTCAGTGTTTTCAAATCCAGTCTGCTATTCCAAAGTCTCTTTCCAATATACCTCTCACTACCCTCAGATGGTATCTTTTCATCCTTTCCTCTCTAACATTTATAATTAACAATTATCTGTTGGAAGCCATATGAAAAAAAGAAAATTTTGCTTACCTTCTACAATAACTTGTTCAGTTATTTTCAGGTGTATCTGACTCTGTGATACCTTTTGGGGTTTTCTTAGCAAAGATACTAGAATGGTTTGTCATTTCCTTCTCAGCTCATTTTACAGCTGAGGAAACTGAGACACAAGGTTAAGTGACTTTCCAAGGGTCACACAGCTAGTAAGTGTCTGAGGCCAAATTTGAACTTGGGTCTTTCTGACCCCAGGCCCAGCACTCTATCCACTGTGCCACCTCACTGTCCAATAACTTAGCTTATATCAAAACTAAGAAAAGTATCTAGCTGTTTTGATCAGTGAGAACCAATTTATATAATTCAGACAATTTGGGGTGGTGGGTGCTCAGTAATCAACCTGGTCATATTTCTGCTTCATAATCTATGTACAGCAGTGAGTAAATGAGAGCCTGAGTATTCGCAACACTAACCAGAGATGTTCACGTGCTGGAAGGTTTGTTCCTGGACTTGGGGTGGAATCACACTCCTTTGTTTCTTCTTCATAGACTTCATACTTGTTTTATTTACTTCTTGTACTCCCAGGATCCGATAACTTTCATTACCAAGACACTGACAGGAAGTGTCAATAGAACACTGGACGTGGGATTCACAAGAGACAGGATTTGAATTCCATCTCAGATACCCGCTAGCTGTGTGACCATGAGCAAGTTCACAACTTGTCTGATTTGCAATTATCTCATCTGTAAGGACAGCACCTACTATATAGTGTTGTGAGCCTGTTAAGAAAATTTATGTAAAGTGCTTCATAAATGTTAAAGCATTGTGTATGTGTATGTGTGTCTAATATATAACCTTAGAGGCAGGTAGGTGACAAGAGTTCTGGATCTGGAGTCCAGAGAGACCTAGGTCTGAATCTGCCCATGTCACACAAGGTTAAGTGATTTGCCCACTAAGTGTGAGGACAGATTTGAACTCAGGTCCTCCTAACCCTAGAGCCAGCGCTCTACCCACTGTGCCACCTAGGTGCTCCCAACTGAGATTTTGTAAAACATTTTACAAGCCTTAAAGCTCACCAGAATTACTCGCTACCATCATCATCATATAAGTGATTTATTCAGTGATTTCTAAACAATGTAATACCATGGTAATAACTAAAAGTGGTGATCTCTGAGGTCTCCAGCTGTGATCCAATGATCCCTGTCATTCTTCCAGATTTGAGCCTATAAACTGAATATCTCAAATAGGTGGTTTAACATACTGGCTAATAGAAGTCTATGCCCAAGAATAAAGAACCAAATTTGCCATTTTCTGCTACATGTAATTGTACTAACATTTTAAGGTAGCTGGACATGGCAACAATATAATGCATGTTACCCATTGCTGCAAAACACACCTAAAAATGGCCTCCAGCAATCAACTTTTCTTCATTCCAGAGGATTACAGTTCTTTAAAAAAATCCAGATACAAGCCACTCAGAAATCTCTAGTCCTCCACCCCACCCCCATAACCATCTGTGAATAAATTTAGAGCAGATGGGGAAATTAAAGAGTAGGACAATGCTTACATCTGTTAACAAATTAATAAGGCGAAGTCAAGTAAGTCAGATATATTACTTGTCATTGACAGAATAGTTACAATATATGAGATGAGATAAAAACTGCCAGAGAGCAAAGAATCCCATTCTTCAGGACCTGAGGGTCCAAATTAGCCATTCTCAACCCCTCTTCATTCCATCGCCTTCCCTTGGTCAATTTTTCCTATTTATCCTGTATAGTTTGCTTTGTATAGATGTGTTTGCATGTTGTGTCCCCCATTAGATTGTGTGCTCCTTGAGGGCAGGGACTGTCTTCTGCCTCTTTTTTGTATCTCTAGCATTTAGCACAGTGTCTCTCACATAGTAGACATTTAATAAATGTTTATTATTGATCAATTGACTGAAGAACATTATTTGTGTGGAGAATAAGGCTCAGCCTCTGTGATTTACTTATTAACATCCTCAAGTTCTCTTAGGTTTACATTTGGCACTTAGCAGGTGTGACTTTGCAAAGTGCATTATAAACATGCACATCATAAAGAAATGTGAGAATTGTTTTTACTCATAGGATCACACCTTTAGGCATGAGAGACTGAGGACTGCAGGATGGTTTGGTGGAAAGAGAGTCCAGGGTTTGTGGTCAGTCAGAACATCTGAGTTCAAATCCTGCTTTGGATGCTTATTTATATCTGTGACCTTGGGCAAATTACTTAATCTCTCTCTCTCTGTGGCTCTCAGTTTCCTCATCTGTAAAATAACAGCAACGGGGCCTTTTGTGTTCCTTTCTAACTCTATATAGATTTTGTGACCATATGTTGTCTCCCAAGTAGATTCAAGTACTTTTAGAGCAGAAACTGTATTTTTGTACCTCAGGTCCCTACTCTAGTGCCAGATAGTGAAAATGTACTAGATCAGGTAAATACTTAATGAGAAGGAAAAGAAAAACCCAGCAATTCTTGACCACGGTAAATAGTCTCATGCTGAATAGCTTTTGAGATAATTTTTGAGGAAGGGGCTCATTTAATGAAATATTTATGCCAAGTTAAAAGGCAACTGGCCAATTTAGAGGCTCCCCTGCTGGTAGAGTAGCATTTTTTGTCTATGGTTTTTCAAATTAAAAAAAACATTTTGCAACATTTTATTTCTACTATTTTCTTAAAACTAGAAGTATTCTAGAATCAACATCTCATCCACACTTGGGGCAATGGTCTTTCTGCATCAAATGAGATAATATTTGTAAAGTGCTTAGCACAGTGTCTGTCACATGGAGAAGGTCATATAAATGTATATTTCCTTCCCTTCCTCCTCCTCACCACAATCCTAAGGAATGTTGATAGAAAAGCAAAGTAGGGGTAGCCTGATGCCTTGGGTCTGTTGGGTGTGCCCCATGAGAGTCAAGAAGGCTCCTGATTACCTCCAGAAAAGGCGAGAAAATGGGCACCAATTTCTGGGGATGTAAGAGAGGGGATCTGCTAACGTTGGGACAGTATCCTGTTAGCTGGCATCTTTGCCATGATAAGTGAGACTGGAGGAAAGACACCCAAGGCAGGATTGTTTGGGTTGAGATAGGAGATAAACATAAAGAATGTTGTTGTGGACTGGAGATTAGTTGTCCTTGGATTGACTTGGAATGCTGGAATCCATAATCTTCAGTGTGGTGTGCAGGCTCCATGGCTCCCTGGCTACTGTAGACCCTTCTTGTAGACTACAAAACCAGTGTTCTTTCTGCTTTACCATGCTGTCATTCATTCCCTCTTATAGTTCCCAATCTCTTGTCCCTCCTCAGCATGTTCCTTCCCTAAGACTGTCTTCTTCCCTCTTAGGAGCCCTTGTGCCCTTCACAAGACCATTCCAGGAGATGTTATGATGAGGACGCCTGTATTTCTCTCTCTAGCTCTCCTTGGTGGGAAGGAGGAGTAGAATATTTTTCGATGGGGGTTGTGGGCTAGTTCAGCATCTGGGCAACATTCTGCATGGTACATACATTGCCAGCTAATGGAGCTTTAAGCAATACCTTCGGGCTGTGCCAAATGGGGCTGCCGATCTCAGGACTGCTAGGAATGGGCTACTGATTTCCACTAGATCCTGTTCATCCTTTGGCAAACATCTTTACCCATGTAAGTCACTTCCAGCACCTTGTAATTTGAACCCAAGCAATGATCTGCTGGTGTCTGTCAGGCTTATACAGCTGTCGCTGATACTGGTAAACCAAAAAGAGTGACCTCGGGTGAGGAAGGCACAGATCCATCTTGGTCCAGTTTGGGGAGGTTTTGTACCCAACACAGAATGGGCCGCACAAATAAAACACTGACAATCTCCCTTCTGTTAATGCTAAACGAAACCTTATCTGGCTTTACCTGGGGCTGGCCAGGCTGCAAACACTGGTAGGTGGGGGAGAGAAGGAAGATTTGTATAGCTGGGACATTTAATCCCCTGCCGTTTCCCCTTTTACTTGTATGTAAGCAGATTCAATCTCCATACCTGCCACGTCTGCCGAGTGTATAATTAGAATGCTGACATCTGAGCAGCAGGGTATCTCAGCCAGCTTTATTCAGAGGAAAGTATTTTTAACATTGGATAAGCTTTGAGATATATCTGAGACCCCTGATTTCCTATTTTATTATATTCCTCTCCACTCACCTCCCACCCCGATAATGATTCCTTAAATAAAGAGGACACCTCATTATCAACTGGGTAGCTGGGTATCACAGTGTATAAAAGACTGGACTTGGAATCAGGAAGACTCATTTTCCTGAGTTCAAATCTGACCTCAGACATACACTAGCTGTGTGACTCTGGGTAAGTCCCTTACCTCTCTTTGCCTCAGTTTCCTCATCTATAAAATGAGCTGAAGAAGGAAAGGGCAAGCCACTCTTTGCCAAGAAAACCCCAGATGGAGTCACAAAGAGTCGGACACAACTAAAACATCTCAACATCAATTAGGCAGTCATCACCTTTTTTATAGGAGGGGGGCAAAATATATTATGTTGTCCCTTTAAAGAAAAGTCTTGATATGTAGGGTTTGTTGGGTAAAAACCCTAGGCAAAATCCTATTTCTTCATCTATAAAATGAGTATATTAAACTGGGAGATCTTTTTTTTTTTTTTTTTTTGCTTTTTGGAGGGCAATTGGGGCTAAGTAACTTGCCCAAGGTCACGCAGCTAGGTTTCTGTTTGTGTGTGCGTCAAGTATCTGAGGCCAGATCCGAACTCAGGTCCTTCTGACTCCAGGGCCGGCACTCTACTCACTGCGCCACCTAGCCGCCCCAAACTGGGAGATCTTGAAGGTCCTTTTCTACTCTAAAAATCCCAAGATTCTTTTCCCTCCCCGCAAATCTTTTGTTTATTTACAAATTTATTTTTTTTTTACATTTAAAGTTCTAAACTGTCTCTTTCCCTCCTTCCTTTCCCACCCTGAATCCTGTGATTCTTAACAAACCATTTTTATCCTCATGCAGAAGTGCTATTTGTCATCCAGGAAGGAATTAGTTTAGCTAAATGCCACTTATTACAAATGAATTGTGGCTAGGAGCCAATGAGGAATCCACTGTCATTTGGTATAGTCCTCACCAGAAAATAATGATAAAAATTACAATTTGTGTCTAGAAAGTATGTGTTTGGGGGCAGCTAGGTGGTGCAGTGAATAGAGTGCCGGCCCTGGAGTTAGGAGAACCTGAGTTCAAATCCAGCCTCAGACACTTACCACTCACTAGACATGTAACCTTGGGCAAGTCACTTAACCCCCATTGCCCTGCTTTCCCCTCTCCAAAAAACAACTCCTCTCTCTCTCTCTCTCTCTCTCTCTCTCTCTCTCTCTCTCTCTCTCTCCTATATACAAAATATAACTATAAATATACATATATAGAAAGAAAGCATGTGTTTTGACAGTTCAAAGTTCAGACTTAAGGGCCTCAGATCACAGTGGAACTCCTAGCTTTCTGAATATCCCAGTTAGGCCAGTAGCACAACACTTCCACCTCCTTAGCCTCAACTACCTGGTGTGTCCTAGCCTCCTTCCATACCTTCACTCTGACTGTTGTCTCCCATTTAATTGTCTTCTGCTCTACCATTTATTGATATCCTACCCTTCTTTCAAGATCAAGTTCTCCCTAAGAGGGGGAGGAATGTTCTTGTTCAATGGTTTATGTGTGAGAAAAGAGAAGTAGGAGAATTTATCTACAGGCACAAAGTAAAGTTAGGAATTGTGGAAAATGTAATGGCAAAGTGTCAGGCTATCCTAAAGAAATCAGAAAATTCTTCTACTCTACTTCAAGCACGATTCCGTTCATCTTGTTTCAGTCAGTAAAGTGCAAAATCCAAGAATTAGCAACATTTTCCTTTTATCATTCCTGTAAAAGAATCACCTGAGGGAGTGATAGATAGAAAGGAACTAGCTCTAACCACTGTGATCTTATACCTATGGCAAGAAAAAAATCCCCCCAAAGAGGTATTTGTAAAATGGGCCTGGCATATAGGAAGCGCTTAGTAAATGCTCCTTTCCCTCTCCTTCCTTCCCACTGCCCCTCCCAACAGTATATGCTCATCATGGGCCTATGTGAAGCTATTTGAACAAAGCTAGGTAACAAATCCTAAAATGACTTAAATGTAATTCAAAGAAATGTGATGCATTGCATTGGGTGGTTCAAAGATAGGATGAAGCTATTTGTATTGGGAATAAGAGATAATGGGCTGAGGACTTAAGCATTTTGGTAAAGCAGTGTTAGAAAGATCACAAATGATGCATACATTTTGGCAAATCAAGATCTGCTGCATATTAAGAGGGCTGCAGTGGACACCTTGTTGAGGCTGTAATGTACCTACTTAGATTGCTAGGAGAGTATGGAATCCTAAAGCTTGAAGAAGGTTAAGTATTTGGTGGGAGGCCGGGGGAGCATTTCACTTTACATAGAAAGTAAAATCACCTCCCATTCGGCCCCTCTTCTCTCTACTCACTGGACTACCAACCCAGTTTGGGTTCTTATAGCTTACCTGTTCCAACCCTTTATTAGTCTGCTTTTACCTTCTCTCTTCTCAGTACCTATTTTTCACATAACTGCCAAAATAATCTCCCCAAAGCAATTTATGTCTCTCTACTTTGCAAGTCTTCAGTGGATCCCTATTTCCCCTAGGATAAAATACAGCTCTCAACAATCTGGCACCAGCCTTCCTTTCTTGGCTTCATGTCCTGTACACTTTAATCAACCTGGTCTATTTTGTTTCTTCTTTTGGGGGGGGGCAGGGGGATTGTGACTTGCCCAAGGTCATACAGCTAGTGAGTGTCTGAGGCCCCATTTAAACTCAGGTCTTCCTACCCCCAGGGCTGGTGCTACAGCCACTGCACCAACTAGTTGTCCCTACCTATTTTGTTTCATGAATGCAGAATTTCATTTCTTCCCTATGTGCCTTTGTCCAAGCTGTCTCATGTCTGGAATGCACTAACTCATCTCCACCTCTTAAAATCCTTTTCTTCAAAACTCAGCTCAGGAGCCAACTGATAAGAGAATCCTTTCCCAATCTCCCCATTCATTAGTGCTTGCTGATGCCTCAAGTTATCTTAAACTTATGTGTTTACACATCTTATCTCCTAGCAGAATGTAACCTTCTTGAAGGCAGGGGCCATTTTCCCTCTGTATTTCCAGCACCTAATGTAATATCTTATGAGAGAATAGGCAATTTACTGGTATTTGTTGAGTTTTAAACATAGAATTCATTGTCTCAAATAAGTTGGGCAAGTAAGAAATGCAAATAGTTTTGAGGAGATGCAATAAATTTATGGAATACAGTCACATTATTAATGGGAAGTCAGAGATGTTTTGGGAGCATTTTTGAGCAAGAGATTTTGGAAAGAAACTGCCAGGCTCACCCTTGCTGCCAGTGTTAAAAGAACTAAGACCAGGGCACTGGATTAACCATTAGGTTTCTTATGGAAGATGAATACCTAACACAAGTCTGATTGTCTTGTGTCTATCGGGGCATGGTTAATTTAACATGTAAAGTCCTAAAGATCTTGGGAATAATGATATCCTAGGGAACTCAACAGATAATTCTCTCACAAACATTAGTATAGCACAATTCTGCATGCATGGCCTCAGCAAGCCACAACACCAGGTTATTGAGGCTAAGGAGGAAGTGGTCTCCTGCTTGTCTAACTGGGATATTCAGAAAGGTAGAAGTTCCACTGTAATCTGAGACCCTTAAATTAGATTACTTTGGAATGCTCATAAATGGTGCCAGACCATATGAGCAATAGCTTTAATAGAGTGTGCTCTCATTAAAAATAGCTGTTTTAGTTAATAAATGTTGTTCAGTTGTTTGTTTGTTTTTGTCTGACTCTTCGTGACCTCATTTTGGGTTTTCTTGGCAAAAGATACTGGAGTGGTTTGCCATTGCCTTCTCCACCTCATCTTACAGATGAGAAAACTGAGGCCACATCTGAACTCAGGAAGAAGTCCCCCTGATGCCAGGCCAGGTACTCTATCCACTGCACCACCTAGACGCCCAATAACAAATGTTACAGCAATCAAAATAGCTAGATAGAAAGTGTATCCTCCAGGCTGACATGATGAGATTTCTAAAACTGTCAGCCCCTAACAGTCTACTTTACAGAGCTCAGCCTAAGTACTCAACTGATATTATAGTTGCTGAGTTTAATTTGGAAACCAATAAGCTCTTCAAATCCAGGCCGATTCTATAGCCTATAAGACTGATAACTTGGAATGGAACAGGCTCAGAAAGAAAAACATTCTAGGGAAATCTTATTAGGACTCAATGGGTCACTCACTGATCAAATTGGGGATCCCAGAATTGAGGATGCTCCCTAAATAAGTCCAGAGACCCATGATGCTGCAAATGCTATGCACTACAATATGAGAACCAATTACCAGTATGAACTATGAATCTGTAAATTTAAGTCAATAAAAGATGCTAAGTTATTGGCAAAGGTGAGTGGAGGTGATTGCCAATATTAAACAATGCAAATTCCAATATGTAATTCCTTGCAACATTGGAAGAAAAGAGGACTCAATCATCAGCAGTTTATTAAACAATTATGTTTTAGGCTAGGGATTCTTAAACTTTTTGTGTCACTGACACACATAAAATACATTAGAAAAGAAATCAATTATATTGAAATAGTTATCAAAATACACACACAAAAATTTACAAACTCCAGGTTAAAAACCTTATTTTAGGTTACAAAAACAAAAATTCACAGTCCTTGCTCTCAAAGAGCTTACAATCTATTCAGAGAGAAAACAACGTATATATCCAGGTATATAAAAAACAATTGACTTTAAGAAGAAAGTAGGACCTAGGGGTAGAACATATCAGGAAAGATTTTGTGTGGAAGGTGGCATTTGAGCTAAATCTTAAAGGAAATGAGGATTTTTAGAGGCAGAGGGAAGGAAGAAGTGCATCCCAGGCAAGGGGTACACAGACAACACACAGAGGGCCACGTATGAAGTACAGTAGTCATGAAGGGGAGTAAAGTATAATAAGGTTGTAAACGGTTTTCAATACCCAATAGAGAAGAGTTTATATTCAAGCCCAAAGGCAACCGGGAATCTGGAATTTACTGAGCAAAGTAACACTGTCAGTAACTTGGATAGCTGTGTGGAAGATATATGTAGCCTGGTGATAGAAGGCTCCCCCAATAGGAAAATATATCTTCTCCTCATTAGAGATTTATTTGGAATAAGAGGGAAGAGGAGAAGTAAGAGGGAGAGAGTAAAGACCAAAGAAGAAATTTTCAGTTGCATAATTCTGTCTTGGTTCTTGCTAGTAACTTAATGTAACCTGAAAGTCCTTTCAAGGTTAGGAAAGCCTATGAGTCACCTTAGTAACATGGGCTCTTGTGGTCCATTCAATTCTGCCACTTACCCTCTCACCTCCCTAAGAGGCCATAAATACAAGAGCCACAGGTCAGCTGGCCAACCCTCATGGGAGGATCACATGCCTGCCTCCTTTTTTAATTTTTATCTTTGGATTCCCCTTGGGACACTCTTAAACTATTCACCAGAATATTAGGGCCTCCTGTATAAGATATATGTTTAAATAAATATCTACAATTAATACACTAAAGAAACTTGCAGGTCAATCCCAGTTACCATCAGCGTGAAGTTTCTCACGGAACCTTAATGTTGCTATGTAATCTGAAGTAGGAAAGTAGTGTTCAAAGTCTGTATTTTTAAAAGGTTCACTGGATATATGTTGCAAAGAGGAAAACAGGACCAAAAAACAATACAAACAATAACCAAAAAGGAACCAGACTTTTGTTACCTCCTGCTGCTGTTAGGTAACACACCTGTCTAACATGCTGATAAATCTGTTTTCAGGGAATGTACTTAAAAGGAGAGAGAAGCGATTTCTCCTCTCTCTTCTTTAGGGCAGAGCTTGAGCATTAATCACAATGACATGACATCTCGTTTCATTTTTGTTTTTCCTATTTACATTGTGGTAGTAACCACAAGAGATCATGTGCATGGTTCTGCTTACTTTACTTTTCATCAATTCAGATTAAGTCTTTTACAAGCTTCTTCATAGTCACTAGTTATTACAATGAAGAAACATTCTATTACATTCATGTGCCATAATTTGTATAATGATTTCCCAATGGAAGGACATCCATTTTATTGCCAGTTCTTTGCTATGAATATGTTGGTGTATATTGCAACCCATTTATTTCAAGTAATATTTGATAATGTGAAGTATGCCAGTCCAAACAAATAATCCCTATTCTCTTGTAGTTTCTTTATAATATTGATCCAGATATTAATTCTAAAACCATACAAGTTAACAGTTTTGATTATCATTTAGATTTGAATTTAAATAGAAACCAAGTTAGAGATGTTAAATTCAACCTTGTGCCTTTAAGCACTTCAGCTAAAATGCAGCAGCTCTGAGTTGTTATATTCATCCTCAAATGCTTTCTAAGATTTTCCTTATACCTCTTCTCTTTTTCTGCTTAATCCATTGTTAGCAGAAAACAGAATTTTCTCTGCATTTAGGTAATGACAGCAAAAACACTGAGTTGGCAGGGGAAGAGTACTGGATCAAACTCAAGGGAACAGTTAAACTACAATAAGTATTTATCTAATCAAGTTATCATATAATTAAATTGGTACTTTTAAGAAGGCTGCTGGTGTTAAGAGCCACTCTATGCAATACCACGAAGGTCATGCAGGTCAATTCAGCAATGTAGCCCCACCCCTCCCGGGATTATTGGGCCCAAAATAATTTCAGACAGAAATCTGGAGACTAGGCTCAGTTACAAATTGGCACATGAAAACATACTCAGGTAATGCTGATAGTTTTTTTCTTTGGAATGTCAATCACCATAAAATCCTCTGCTAGAGTCACTTCTTGGAAATCCAACACAGATTCTGCTTGCTTTTTTAATTCTCTAATATCATCTGTTTCTCCTTCTCCAGACAAGAGAGGTGGTTTGTACCTCTGACTGAAGTGAGTGAGAACCAGTTTCTTGACTTTGCACAACTTGGCAAACTCTGCCGCCATACGTGGGGTGCTATGACCATATTCTTTCGCTTTGTCCATGTGAGTGTCATCTAGGGTGGCTTCATGGACCAAAAGATCTGCCTCAAAGCACAGTTTCACTCCTTCATCACCTACAACCCCAGAGCAGTCACCCAAAATGCATATTTTTCTTCCAGGAATAGGCTTTTCTAAGACATCTTGGGGAGAAACTTTAACTCCATTTTCCAAAACGACAGCAACTCCATTTTTCAGTTTCCCATAGGCAGGACCTGGCGGGACACCTAATGATGAAGGCAGATGTTATTAAATCACAGGAATGGTATTTACAACTTTTTAAGAATGTTCCACTCTATCAACATCACAAATGTCAAAAAGAAAAGGCATTTGATTCTTCTCACAATTGTGTAACCATTAAAAAAAAAATATAAGAAACTAGGATTAACTCTATATTTCAAGAAGCTCAATTCTGGCTATTGGTGTTAATGGTATTTTTTTGATGAAGCTGTTCCTTATCCACATGTTAGATGATTTTTAAGCTTCTAAGTCCTACCTGGGATCTCATGACAGCAACCACAACAGCCTTGTTTCAATCCTCTGCATAGAAATGAGCACAGAATGTGCCACTGCATCTACCAGTTAATCTCTGGATTAAACTGTTCAGGCAATGCTACATAATCTACACCTAACCTAGTTGGTGCACATAGAATGACCTAGAAAACTCACAAAAATAACAGATAAAATAACTCTCTTGTGTGACTGACTTTCAGGACACAGTCAAGAGGCTGTCTGATCACTGATCTTTCATTCCAAAGTAAGTTATAGCCATCCAACAAACAAATGGGCTGCTGAATAAAGGCATGACTCAACATCCTTTTGTTGATATATAAAACCAAGCATCACCATAAAGGCCACTGTTATACCAAACTATTTTGGAAGGCCAATGATCATTCTTAATGTTGTTGCTACGGAACTAACTCCTTCTGTAACTTCCATTTCACCTAGCATTGTGCTGCTTAGAAACTATTTAATGAAGTTAAGTGAGGTGTGCCTATAATAACTATAAACATGTACAGCACAAATACTATTTAAAAGCCAGGGTGGTGAATCTGTACAGTTTTTTGGCAGCCTCATCTAAACAAACAAAAACTAGGATGCAGTTCTGACAATGTGTTCAACATAATTATATAGTCTGCTGCTCCTAAGGGACTCGACTTTCAAAAAAAAAAAAAGTTCCATAACTCTGCCTCTACAGTAACAACATCCCCCTCTCCCCACAGCCCTCCAATGTTTGCACACGATTAGTTTTTCCTCTGGCAAGTATTTCTGGCCTTCTGGAATTAAGTCTTTAATCAATAAGCAAACTTTCAGTAAAGAATTTAAGCAGACACAATTTTGCCTGAATGCCTGGGTGGCTGATAAAACAGACTGGTTCACACTGCATTTGCAGTTTAAACACTTTAAGCAGCATCAAAGACCACTCTAACATAATTAATAAGCAACAAATTCACTTACCAAGGTCTTTTAGTTTCTGTGCATTGAGTCTACCTGGACGTTCCTTCTCTGCCACTGAAAAACCAAAGGATGGAATGCGATGGAAAAGGCGAAATGCTTTTACAAGAAATTGCTCATCATTGACCAGTATATAAGAGCCTTCAACTGAGTCTAAAAGGATTGTTCTCCCTTGTATCTCTTTGGGAGGGCTCTCAGCTCCATCTAGGTAAGAGAAGTCTTTTAATTCTCCAGCAGGGCATTGATCTTCTGTGGGCACCAACTCATGGACAATGTAGGGGAAGGTCAACTCTGATCGAGAAAGCTCCATAGTCTTCCAGATAAAGTTCCGAAGCCCTACAGGCCCATAGATTTCCATAGGTTGTTTGGAAGCAGTGGGACTGCTCTGGAGACTGATAGTACAAAGAAGACCAGGAAGGCCAAAGAAGTGATCCCCATGAAGATGAGTTATGAAGATCTTTGTAATTCTCCCTTTTAAAATGAAACAGAAAAACAGGATCATAATTTTATTTAGGAGAGACCAAAATAAAATGACTTGGAAGATAAAAAGCATAAAGAGCAGTAGTCTATAATTAAGGGTTCCATTTCCCATGATCTCATTCACTGAAGTTAATTGAGTGATTCAGGGATCTTTTTTGTAATAATTATACTGTACAGCATGGAGTAGTAGATGGGTCCAAGTTCTGTTTCTGACATAACTAGCTCTGTGAAGATGGGCAAATCATTTAACCTCAGGACTTCAGACAGCTCTCTAACCCTGTGACAGATGGGTTTCAATTTGCCTTGGTGGAAGAAGTTCCCACACCAATGGAATTTTCAACTACTGACAATTTATTTTAGTTTTCTTTATTTTTCCCCTACAAATTCTTTTTAAATTAATTTTTAATTGACAAGCATTTATTCTTTCTCACTCCCATCTCTCCCAACCCCAGAGGGAGGCAGGGAGAGAGGTGATTTTTTGCTCTAGTTTTCAAAGTTCTATCATAATTAAAATGTGAAATCTATGACCTAACATGGTTCAAAACAGCTTTTTTTTTTTAAATGAACAGTCCAAATACAATACTTTAGCTTATAACCTGAATCATTTTGTTCTCCAGACAGATATCTATGAAACTGCTCCATCACCGGTAGCCAAACACTGGAAGGACAGGGTGATGGAAAGGTAAATTGGAGCCTTTGACACAAATACTAGTGATATTTCACTTCCCTTTATTTACACCTTTCTGCTCTAGGATGTCTATTTTCCCCTTCTCTTGCTGAGGCCTGGACATGTCTAAACATGACGTGCTCCTTCTAGAGGCAAATGAAGCTTCTGTGCAGGTTGCTAAGACCCGGTCTGAACCTGGCCTCAGCAATGACATTATCAGATACTTCTTTTTGCTCCATCTTCTCAGCCTTCAACAACAACAACAACTGAACTTAGGTTACTGACTAGATACCAAAAACCAGGAAGCCTTTTTCTCTAAGTGAAAATCTACTTCCCATAGTTTTGTCAAATAGTTTTACAGAAGATGTAACATTCAACAGCACACATAAAGAGAAGGTCTAAAGAGAAAGATAATTATAATTATCAGAGGGAGGGAAATAGGCACACGACAGATTACAAAAAATCAAGACTTTCATTTGGGAAGATTAAATATGGGTGGGCATACAATTAGCCTAAAATCATAACAGGGATACGAATAATGAATCTGAATTTTGTCAGCAGAGGTAGAAGGAATCTTTAAAGTCTGAAAGAGGTAAATTTAAGACAATTAAGTTTCTAAAGTGACTAGTAAATTTATGCAAACTGTTACCTGAAAAAGTGGTATAAGATGAAACACATTGGGACAAACTAATGGGCAGTAGGTCCATAATGGGATATGAAGAGGAATTGGAATGTTGGGTGATAGGTTTCTAATCTCTTAGGTATACCACGGAAAACAATGATACTTTCCCACAAAATGTCCTTGGTGCTTTTCTCAACAAGAGTAGAAGTCTCAGAGTGAAAGGTTTCTCTACTCTTCAGATAGAATAAGGTTTCTGGAGAGTAGTAGTACAAGAGCATAAGTCAAAGCATTCCTTTAAACAAATCTTGAATCCATAAGGCAAAATTTATTTCATACTGTAGTAGAAAAAAGGTCTGGATTTGGAGTCAGAACTCTTGGCTTTAAATTCAGTAGGGTCCTACCACTTATTAGCTACAGAACTGTGGGCACATCACTTAACCTCTCAATTTCCTTAACTGTGAAATGAAGACGCTACTGCTCATGCAGATGGCTGTTTGGGGCAAGCACTCTATATACAAGACAGCTATGGAATACTCAAACTATACTAGCTCTGGAATCAAAGACCTAGGTTCAAATGCAGATTTGGTTACCTACTAGCTGTGTGACTTTGGGCAAACGGCTTAATCTATACATGCCTCAATTTCCTCAGCTGTACCATGGGGATAATATCTGTGTTACCTACCTTAAAAGCCTGTGGAGAGGGATCAAAGGAATTACCAGACCTAATTCTAATGTAAACTTTACCTTATGTAAATGTGAGCTATTATTAGAAAATACCATTCAACAAAGATACAGAAGGCTCAGGTCCTGGGTACTGAAACCTAATAATTCAGAATTTGCAAAAAAACAAAACAAAACAAAACATTTAATAACAGTGATTACTGATTTGCAAATAATAATAAGCAAGTCTGAGATACTTGAAATACCTGTTAAATGGGAACAATAAGCTGAGCATCTACATAACTTAAAGGGATACTTTGGTATAGGAAGTATTAGTTTAAGTATATTTTGAGCTCCTTTGGAAGAAGGCATTACACTACAGATGCCCAACAACCTGTGATCACAACCTCCTCCCTGCAGCCTCTGGGCATCTGTAAAACTGATGAGCCTCCCTGGAGGCAGTGACCAGAGCTTTGTTCAGCTATGCAAAAGCCCCAAGAAGTGGCCCAAAATGTCTTAGAAATAGAGGAAGAGTAAAGCATAGCTTAGCACCAATAAAGCCTATGTTTCTTATAGTGGGATATGTGTGACTATGGGGCAGATGGCCAAAGGCTAACATGTTATCACATCCCTATAATGTGCCTGCTGGAGTTCCTTGCCAAGAACTCCTCCTGGAGTCCTCCCCTTCTCTTCCCCTTCTCCCCCAAAATATCTCAGTTAAGGATCCTCACCAAAAATATCAATTCCAAGCACTGGTTAATTTTTCTCAGGCACGTAAAGTACTTTGTAATAAAAAGAGTAATGATACCAATCAACAAGTATTTATTGAATACCTACTACCTAAGGACACCCTACTTGGTACAGCAAAGGCATAAGACTAGTTTCTGCCATAAAGACGCTTAAGATCTATTTGTGGAGACAGGATTCACAGAGAACAATGCATGGCAGCATATAATTAAGGGTAACATCTTTGCTTCAGAATGAAAGGGCTGTAGGAATTCAGAAGACAGCAAGATCAGAGAAGTCTAAAATGGACAAAGAAGGTTTCACAGACAAATTGTTTAGACTTGAACTGGACCTTGAAGGATGCATAATTTGTTTAGCCTGAGTGTAGAAGGCGTTCCAGGCAGGAAGAATAATATAAGCCAAGGCAGAGAGGTAAGGTAGACTGAATTTGGTTCATTTAAAGAATGGGGAAATCAATCTGACAAAAACAGAAGGTGCCACACTTGTCAAATCACAGACAAAGCACTCGCCTAGATGTTTTAAGTCCTTTCATGATCTGGGCCCTAACTGACCTTTCTAGCTTTCCCTGTCATTACTGTTCTATATGCATTTCAGCTGCAAACCAGTCTGGCCTTTACCCCATCCATACCTTTGCTCATCAAAAAATAGGCATTTATCTGTTAAGCACCTGTTATATGCTAGGCCTAGGGATACAAATGAAACAATCCCAATTTGAAAGAAACTTATTAGAATATTCTAATGAGAGAGACAACAATTACATATGTTTAAGTACATACAGAATACAGTGAAATACAAATAAAGGCAACACAGAGTAGGTGGCAAAGGAGGAAAGGGGTGGGGGAAAAGGGAATGGAGAAAGGCTTCATGTAGGTGGTATCTAAGCTGCAACCTGAAGGAGAGGCAGAAGAGAGGAAGAAATGCATCCTAGGGATGGAAGATGGCTACAGCAAGGAGGAACAGAGGAGAGATGAAGGGCTGTGTGTATGAAGAAGGGAAAGGTGGCTCATCTGGCTGGACCACAGAGTATGAAAATAATACATTAAGAGCCTGGAAATGTCACTTTGGCCCAGGCTGTAAAGGATTGAACAGAAAAGTTTATATTTTATCCTTAAAGCAACAGGGGGCTGGAAGAGCTGAGTTGAGGGGGGGTAGCGGTTGGCACAGTTAGAACATGTACTTGGGGAAAATCTCTTCCCTTTCAATAGGCAGCCTGCTCTTCTCTATTCATCATATACCACAGTGTGGTTGCTACAGGCTACTTTTCCAAACTGACAAGGAAGTTCAAGATACAAATTCAGAAGAAGGTACTGACTTGAAAACATCAACAAGCAAAACATCAAAGAAAAATGCAGATCGGACACAAGTCCAAAATGAATTTGCAGAAGAGCTAAAGAAAGTGATTTTTTTTTGGAGGGGGGAAGGCAGGGCACTTGGGGTTAAGTGACTTGCCCAAGGTCACACTGCTAGTAAGGGTTAAGTGTCTGAGGCTGGATTTGAACTCAGGTCCTTCTGCCTCCAGAGCTGGTGCTCTACTCACTGGGCTATCTAGCTGCCCCAAGAAAGAAAATCCTTAAAAAAAAAAAAAAATTTAAACTCAAGAGCAGTAGAGGAAAAAATGGGAAAATAAATTAAGGCAATGAAAGAAAATTGCAAAGAGAATTAGTTTGGTAAAATAAGGTACAAAAAATTATTGAAGAAAATGACTCCTTAAGAATCAGAATTGGTCAAATGATAAGAGATGTACAAAATTTTACTAAAGGAAATAATTCCCTGAAAATGAGAATTGGCCAAGTAGAAACTAATTAATCCATGAGACACCAAGACATAATAAAACAAAGTAAAAACAACTGGAAAAAAAAAAGAAAAAAAAGTGAACTATTTCATAGGGGAAAAAAATGACCTGGAAAAAGAATGAAGAGAGATAATTTAGGAATTATTAGACAACCTGAAAGTCAGGATTTTAAAAAGAGCCTAGACATCATATTTCTTTCCTTTTTTATTAATTAATTTTTAGTTTTCAACATTCATTTCCACAAGATTGAGTTCCAAATTTTCTCCCCATCTCTCCTAGGCCTCTTACCCCAAGATGGCATGCATTTTGATTACCCCTTCCCCGAGTCTGACCTCCCTTCTATCACAAGCCCCCCCATATCCCCTTCCCCATTATTTTTTTGTAGGGCAAGATAGATTTCTCTACCCTATTGCCTGTATATCTTATTTCCTAGTTGCATGTAAAAACAATTTTTTACATTTGTTTTTAAAACTCAGTTACAAAAGCTCTCTCTTCTTCCCTCCCCACCCACCATCACTGAGAAGGTGAGCAATACAGTACAGGTTATACATGTGTAGTTATGCAAAACACTTCCATAATAATCATGCTGTGAAAGACTAATGATATTTCCCTCCATCATATCCTGCCCCTCATTCTATTTTCTCTTTTGACTCTGTCCCTATTCTTTTCTTTCTTTCTTTTTTTTTCAAATGCTTTATTAACTTCTGGTTTACATCATTCATTTCTGCCAGATTTTGAGTTACAATGTTTTCCCCATTTTTCCCCTACCCACCACCCAAGAATAGCAGTCCCACAGGATATCCCCTCATCTAATCTGCTCTCTCCCATCTCTTATCCCATACAGCCTTGGACTTTTCCAATAGGGCAAGGTGAATCCTCCTGCCCCAATGCCTGCACATTTTATCTTCCAATTATATGCAAAATAGTATTAATCACAGTATTTATATATTTTTTTAAAATTTGCTTTTAAGAGGAAGATAAGAAACTCAGTATATACTGTACATGTGTAGCTATGCAAAACATTACCATAGTAGATATATTGTAAAAGACTGACTATATTTCCCTCCCTCCTATCCCACCTCCCACCTGGTCCACTCCCCACTTTGGTCCTGTCCCTTTTCAAAAGTGGGTGCTTCCAACTCTACCCCCCAGCCTGCCCACCCTTCCATTGTCCCCCCTCTCATCTCCTTCTCCCCTACTCTCCTGTAGGGTGAGAAACCCTATTTAGTATGTATGTCATTCTCTCCCTGATCCAAATTCAATGAGAATAAGGTTTTGCCTTTTTGCCTTCCTGTTCTTCCCCTCCCCTGCAACTACTTCCCCTTGCCTCTTCTACATGAGATAGTTTACCTTACCCTGTCTCTCCCCATCTCCTCTTGTCACTTTCCTCTCTCACCTCTTAATTTCATCTTTTAAGTATCATCCCTTCCTATTAAATTCGACCTGTGCCCTCTATCCATGTATACCTGTAAACATATATAAACAAATCACATATGTATTCATATGCCCACATACCCTTCTTCAACTATTTTCATACTGAGAAAAGTTTCATCAATTACAGTTATTGTTTTTCCCTGTAGGAATGTAAATAGTTCAACTTTGATAAGTTCATAATGATTTCTTTTCCCTGTTTACCTTCTCAGGCATCTCTTGCTTCTTGTATCTGAATGTCAAATTTTCTATTCAACTCTGGTTTTTTCCTCAAGAATGCTTGAAAGTCCTCTATTCCACTGAATGACCATATTTTCCCCTGAAACATGATACTCAGTTTTTCTGGGTAGGTGATTCTTGGTTTTATTCCCAGTTCTTTTGCCCTCTGGAATATCATATTCCATGCCCTTCAATCCCTCAGTGTAGAAGCTGCCAGATCCTGTGCTATCCTGATTGTGTTTCCACAATACTGAAATTGTTTCTTCCTGGATGCTTGTAATATTCTCTCCTTGATCTGGGAATTCTGGAAGCTGGCTATAATATTCCTAGGAGTTTTCTTTTGGGGAGGTTTTTCAGGGGGGGAGCTGTGGATTCTTTCAACCTCTATTTTGCCCTCTGGGTCTAAAACATCAGGGCAATTTTCCTTCAGAATTTCTTGAAGGATGATTTCTAGGTTTTTTCTTTGATCATGACTTTCAGGTAGTCCAATAAGTTTTAGATTGTCTCTCCTGGATCTATTTTCCAGGTCAGTGGTTTTTCCCATGAGATATTTCACATTGCCTTCTATTGTTTCATTTGTTTGGATCTGCTTAATAGCATCTTGATTTCTTCTAAAGTCACTAGCTTCCATTTGCTCCAGTCTAATTCTGAAGGAATGATTCTCCTCAGTGAGCTTTTGAGATTCTTTTTCCATCTGGCAAATTTGGCTTTTTAAGTCATTCTTCTCCTCATTGCTTTTCTGAACCTCTTTTGCCATTTGAGTTAGTCTATTTTTAAGGTGTTATTTTCCTCAGTCAGGCTGTTGACTGTCATTTCATACTTTTCTTGCATCTTTCTCATTTCTCTTCCCAATTTTCCCCCCACTTCTCTTATCTGCTTCTTAAGGTCCTCTATGGCCTGTAGCCAGCTTGTATTTTCATTTGGGGCTTTTGGTGCAGGAGTTCTGACCTCACAGTCCTCCTCCTGTTCCATGCTTTGATCCTCTTTGCCCCCAAAATAGGAGTCTAATGTTGCATTTTTCTGTTTATTTTGTTTCCTTTGACTGGGCATGTTGCTACTCAATTACTTGACTTTTGGGCTTGTTGCCACAGTAGGACTTTGCCACCAGCCAGGGGAACTTCCATCCCAAACGTTGGGGTTTTCTCAACTGCCTGAGGTATTAGTTGGGTGGCCTCTGTGAAGCCTCCACACACTCCAAGACCTCCACCCCAGACTGCAATCCAGATTCAAGAAGGGTAAAGCAAGAGCGCTTACCCCCCAGACTGATTGCCGGATCCCCCTACAATTCACAGGCCAAAAGCTGAAATTGCAATGCTGCAACATGGTGCAAGCTGCGCTTGTTCCTCAGTGGCTTCTCACCCCCAGGGGAAGAAGCTGACTGCGCTCTCCCAACCAGTCCCAAAGTCCATAGGGCACTGACATCTCACTTTGTCCTAGGCATCTATGTGTTGATAATTCTGGAAACGCCACAGCTGCTGGTGTTCTGGGGTCCCTCCAGCTGGCTGCTGGTCCAGCTGACCTGGGGCTAAAACCTCTGACTCATGTGGGCCTGTGTTCAGCTTCCAGAGAGCTGCACTGGACATTCCCTGCCATGCTGCCCTCAGCGGGAGGTTAGCTTCTCTACATCATTTTGTGGGTTCTGGACCTAGAGGTCGTTCAGAGTCCCCCTTTTACATAATTTTGAAGTGGTGTGGGCAAGAGCTCCACAGAAGTACTGAATCTCAAAAGCTCACTGAGGAAAATCATTCCTTCATAATCAGATTGGAGCAAATGGAAGCTAGTGACTTTAGAAGACCACTGACCTTGATTTATTATTTGCTAGCCATAATTAAGAAATTGATTATTAATTACCCAGAAACTCTCTCAGACTTCTTCTTCATCATATTAGAGAAATGCAAATTAAAATAACTCTGAAGAACCACTTTACACCCTTCAGAATGGTTAAGACGGCAGAAAAAGAAGCAACGAGGAAACAAACATCACTTTTGGCAGAAGGTATGATGCTACACCAAAAGAATCCTAGATGACAGAAAAGTAAAATGACAGTTTTCTGTCATTTATAAAATGACAGCTGGAATGAATGTGGGAAAACAGGGACAGAAATGCACTGTTGATGGTGCTGTGAACTAATCCAATCATTATGAAGAACAATACAGAACTATGCCCAAAGGTCAATAAGACTATGAATACCCTTTGATGTAGCAATACTGCTACTAAAGGGAAAAGAACCTAAATGTACAAAAATATTTTATAGCAGCAAAGTTTCTGATCAGAAAGAATTGGAAACTGAATGGCTGAACAAGCTGTAGCATACAATTATGATGGACTAACTATTGTGCTGAAAGAAATGATGAAGGGGATGGTTTCAGAAAACCTGGGAAGACATACGTGAACTGATGCAAAGTGAGCAGAAGCAGAACAATCTACATAGTAATAAGCCAATACCGTGAGGAAAGTCAACTGCGAAAGAGGCAGTTACTCTGATAAATACAATGATCCATCACAACTCCAAAGGATTCATAACGTAAAATGCTATCCACCTCTAGACTGATGGACTCAGAGTGTAGGATGAAGTGTATTTTTTTCCTTTGCACTATTTTTCCTGTGTGCTTTTTTTTTTTCAGGGGGTGGAGGGAAGGGAGGAATAGTTAATGTGGAAATGTTTTATGTGACCATATATGTATAATGGATATCATATTTCTTGCCTTCTCAATGGATGGGGAAGTTAGGAGGGAGTGAATGTAGAACTAAAAAAAATTAAAAATTTCATCCATCAAAATCCTATTTACTCTTTAAAGTCCAGTACAAATTCCACTTTCCTTATAAAGACTTCCCCAACTGCTTCAGATACAGGCAGTTTTATGCCTCTTGACATTTTTATCATTCTCAATACACTGATCAAAATCAACATAATATTCTATTTATTCCAGGAAATTATATGAGGTCAGGGGCTATTTTACACATCTTCCTATACCTAAGTAACTGGGTAAAGTGTCTTGCAGGTAATAAGCACTCGATAAATATTTGATGAATGAGAGGGATGTCTGAATAGGTAAGATGGGTTCAGATTAAAGGACCCTGAAAAGCAGACAAAATGATAGAATTTCAAGAGATTCTCACGAATGAGAAAAGCTCCCAAGGGACAATGACTAACCTGCTTTAAGTTGGCTTTTCATGAACTGTGTTTGCGTCCCTTCCCCACAATCAAAGAGCCAGCAGGAACCTTCACATCGGAGAGCTACAGCAGAAGCTCCCCTGGTGGGTGATGGGTATGCAGAGCCCGTTCCTAGGAAGGTGACGTCCATGGACATCTTCCACTCTGAAATAATAAAAAAGAATCTTGAGATTACTGCATATCATAAATCACAAACTTGGAAAACCTGCAGACGTTACTGGTAGATGGTGAATGACATTCTGGGCACCAGACCCTTCTGTTGGGAAACCCAAAGTCTATTGTAGTGTGACACAACAACAAACAGAGGGTAGATTTTAACAGCTCCCAGAAAGCCTCTTATCATCAACTTCTAAATCATTCAGGACTGACAAATTTTTTTCTATATATTTTCATTTATTTTGTTCAGTGTTTCCTAATTATATGTAAGAAAATTTTAAAATTACTTTTAAAAACTTTAAGTTTCAAATTCTCTCCATCCCTCCCCTTTACCCTCCTTGAGAAGGCAAGCAATTGATACCAATTATATATGTGAATTCATGCAAAACACATTTCTGTATTAGCCATGTTGCAAAAAGAGACAAAAAACCCTCAAGAAAAAGAAAGTTTAAAAAGTGTGCTTCAATCTGCAGAGTCCATCAGTTCTCTCTCTGAAGGTGGAGAGCGTTTTTCACCATGGGTCCTTTGGAATTCTGACTTAAAAAACAAACAAACCACCTACCCATAAACCAATTAATTAAAAACAAGTCAGAATTCAGGTCAGAAGATAAAACATTAAAACAACGCTCAGCAAACCTTGGGTGACAAAAGCCTCCCTGAGCTCTCTCTCCAAATTCCTACAGCCTTTATGGCAATCAGTTTGGCTCTTATCCCATAGCATCAAAGTATGTGTAGCGTGTGGCTGTTGCTGCTTAGTCACTTTTCAGTTGTATTTAACTCTTTACGAGCCCATTTGGGCTTTCTTGGCAAAGACACTGGAGTGGTTTGCCATTTCCTTCACCTTTTACAGATGAGGAAAGTGAGGCCCACAGGGTTAAGTGACTTGCCCAGGGTCACACAGCTAGCATCTGCGGCCAGCTTTGAACTCAGGAAGATGAGTCTTCTTGACTCCAGGCCCAGCACTCTATCCACTTCAACATCTAGCTGCCCTCTTAATCCTATACTTCTTTGCTATTTAATTTTGTGAACGTACAGCTTTGTTCACCAACTAAACCTAAATCCAGGAGACTGTATATTTTTACTTCTTTTTAATTCCCATCACCTTCTAATATAGTAGTACCCCCATTTCAGGAACTCAAATTTATAATGAATAATAATAACTCATGTTTACTTAGCCCTTAAAGTTTACAAAATGCTCTTCTCACAACTGGCAGATAATGAAAATGTTATTATTCACTTAACAAATGAGGCACTTGGAGCTCAGAGTAGGAAGGCAGCAGCCACTGGTAATGCATGCTGGGACTTAAGTCCAGGTCACAGAGTCATGGATTTAGAGCTGGAAGGAATCTTAAAGATCAAGTCCAATCCTCACATTTTACAAATGAGGAAACTGAGGCTTAGAAGGGATAAGTAAATCGCTCAGGGTTACAAAGCTTATGTCTGACCGGCATTTGAACCCAGGATTTCCTCACTCCAACTCCAACGACTTATCTATCACACTTGGTGGTTGTCAAACTATGGTCTGAAAACCCCAGGGATCCCGGAGACCCTTTTGGGGAGTCTGCAATGTCAAAAATAGCTTCATAATAATACTAAGGTGCTATTTCTCTCTCCTTTTTTCAATCACTTATCTGTGTGGCCAGAATTTCTTCATATACTTCAACCAAAACAACATATCACAAACAGACTGAATGCAGAAACAGGTATGAAAATCTAGTTGTCTTCTATTAAGGGAGAATTAATGAGATTTGCAAAAATATGTGAAAAAGCAACTCTTTTCACTGATTTTTTTTTTTGCTTTGGAAAATATCTTTCATAAAAATGTTATTTAGGCTAACATAATCAGTCACTGCTATTTTTAAATGAATTGATACATATTTAAAAATTTATTGGTTTTAATTTCTAATATGGTAAATTTCAACAAGACTGAACCCACATAAATCAAATTTTTTTGGGATCCTCAACAAGTTTCAAGATTGGAAAGGGATCCTGAGACCAAAAAGTTTGAGAATTGCTGCACTATGCTCCCACTCTTCTGACTCCTAATCCGATGTGTTTTTTCATCTTTAACACAGTCTATAAGCAGGGATTTAGGCCAAGTGGAGAGGGGGAAAATAAACCACAACTTGCACAAAACATACTGGAGGCAAATTGTATAAATTACCTTAAACTTGTTCAATTATTTCAGTCTTATCTGATTCTTCATGACCCCATTTGGGGTTTTCTTGGCAGTGATACTGGAGAGGTTTGCCATTTCCTTCTCCCGCTCATTTTATATATGAGAAAACTGAGACAAATAGGGTTAAAATGACCTCTCCAAGATAACACAGCGAGTAAGTGTCTGAGGCTAGATTTGAACTCAGGAAGATGAGTCTTCTTGATTCCAGGCCCAGCACTCTATCCATTGCACCACCTAGCTCCCTGGCTAAAATATTAAAATTAATAATAACCTCATTTAAGGTAAGGCAGCTAGGTGGTACAGGAGATATAGCGCTGGGTCTGGTGTTAGAAAGAGCTGAGTTCAAATCCAGCCTTAGACACTTACAAGCTGTGTGACCCTGGACAACTCCCTTTTCCCTGATTGCCTCAGTTTCCTCATCTGTAAAAAAGAACTGGATAAGGAAATGACAAAGCATCTAGTATTTTTTTTTCTTTTTGCTTTTTGGAGGGCAAATTGGGGTTAAGTAACTTGCCCAAAGTCACACGGCTAGGTTTTTGTTTGTGTGTATTAAGTGTCTGAGGCTGGATCCGAACTCAGGTCCTTCTGACTCCAGGGCCAGTGCTCTACTCACTGCGCCACCTAGCCGCCCCTCTAGTATTTTTTTTTTAATTTCTATTTTTTCAATTTCATTTATTAATTTGTTTACTTTGAGTTTACAAGATTCAGTTCCCCAGTTCTTTTGAGTCTCACCCCGCCCTCCATGGTGGCATACAACCAGGTATAAGATCTGCAGATACTTTCACATTAGATATTGGTCAGGTTATAAAGGATTGTATCGGATGGAATGAACAATGAGAAAGAGGAAACCAAACCAAACAAGAAAAAGAAAGAGGGCAGGTAATTTGCTTCAATCTGCATTCAAACTGCTCTTTCTGGTTCTTTCTCTGAATGTAGACATCTCTCTCCATCATGAGTCTTTTGGAGTTTACTTATAGCCCTGCATTTCTGAGAAGAGTCCAGTCTATCAAAGTTGGTAGTCACACATATGTTATATCTGTAATGGTGTACAGATTTTTCCTGGTTCTGCTCTTCTCACTCAGCATCAGTTTGTATAAGCCTCTCCAGGTAGATATGGAATCCATCTGTTCTTCCTTTCTTAAGGCACAACAGTATTCCATTATATTCATATACCATAACTTGTTTAGCCATTCCCCAATTGATGGGCATCCCCTTAATTTCCAATTCTTTGCCACCATAAAAAGAGCTGCTATAAATATTTTTGTACATATGGGTCTTCCTCTCACTTCTCTGATCTCTTTGGGATATAACCCTAGAAGTGGTATTGCTGGGTCAAAGGGTATGAAATTACTTATAGCCCTTTGGGCATAGTTCCAGATTGCTCTCCAGAATGGTTGGATCAGTTCACAACTCCACCAGCAATGTATTAGTGTTCCAATTTTTCCACATCCTCTCCAGCATTTATCATTTTCCTGTTTTGTCATCTTAGCCAATCTGACTGGTGAGATGTGGTACCTCAGAGTTGTTCTGATTTGCATTTCTCTAATCAAGAGTGATTTAGAGCATTTCTTCATATGCTTATAGATATCTTTAATTTCTTTCTCTGAGAACTGTCTGTTCATATCCTTTGACCATTTATCAACTGGGGAATGACTTGTATTCTTACAGATTTGACTCAATTCTCCGTATATTTTAGAAATGAGGCCTTTATCAGAGACATTGGTTGTAAAAATTCTTTCCCAATTTCCCACTTCCCTCTTAATCTTGGAATTTTAATTTTTTTTTTACAGGGCAATTGGGGTTAAGTGCCTTGCCCAAGGTCACATGCCTAGTTTTTTTGTGTTAAGTATCTGAGGCCAGATTTGAACTCAGGTCCTTTTGACTCCAGGGTTAGTGCTCTATTCACTGTGCTACCTAGCCAACCCTACATTTTAGTATTTTTGCAAAGGAAACCCCAAATGGGGTCATGAAGAGTCGGACACAACTGAAAAGTGAATGAGGACAATATATTAAAGCTGAGAACTGAGGTTTGAATAATAATTTTTAAAGTAGGTATCATGATGTATCATAGTATGTGTATCTAAACTTCTGGAAACATAATATTTCTAGCAAAACACTGAACATCACTGTGAAAACCCTCTCAGAAACTGTAAAGCAATCTTGTTTCTTAATTTCCCCTCTTCCCATCCCAATAATAACCTGGCCTTCCTTCTGCTCCACTTTACCAACAAAAGGAGCAAGAAGTACACAGGTAAGTGGGAGTCAAAAGAGCTGGATCTCAGTCCCTTTTATCACTAAAAAGATGTGTGACCTCAAACAAATCTCTAAACTTTTCTGGATCCTGTAATACTGGCCTTGCCCCAGAAAGACAATTTCAAGTCCAAACTCTGAGGCATTGGCTGCCTAACCTTGGGTGAAATAAATTCTCTCTCTAGAGCTCTAGGCAACTTTTCTGGGGCACTGTAAGAGGATGCCACTTTTCTTTTTAATATTTACTTACCAAGCAGTTATTTTCTTACCTCTTTTAGATAAAAAAAAAAAAAACATAAAGCCCTTTTTACACACATGCAAAGTCAAGCAAAGCAAATTCCCACACTGGTCACACCCTAAAACTACTTGAATCCCTCCTCTTTGCCAGGGTGTGGGTAGCTTTGGAAGTGAAGCTAGGTGGCTCAGTGGATAGAGCACTGAGCTTGGAATCAGTTCAAAGCTGACCTCAGATGCTAGCTGTGCGACCCTGGGCAAGTCACTTACTCCTGTTTGTCTCATTTTCCTCATCTGTAAAATGAGCTGGAAAAGGCAATGGCAAATCACTTCTGTATCTTTGCCAAGAAAACCCCAAATGGAGTTGCAAAAGTCCAAAATGGCTGAAAAGACTCAACAACAACAGATAGCATTAGGCATCCTTCCAAAACAGAGGTTTTTAACTTGGGGTGAGTTTTTTTCTAATTTCTTTCTTTCTTGAATGTCCATAGCAAACAAACCAATACAATTTTATTTTTTAAAAACCCCTCTTATTTACTTTAAATATTTTAAATATTTTAGGTCAAAAATATATATTCTTTTCACATAACTATTACATAAAATGAAGCTAAACGGTTGGAGGGCAGCTAAGAGGACAAAAACAAATTCAGGTTCAGAGGAGAGAGGTACTCTTTGTCTATAGCTTTCAACATCTTTAAAAATTAGATTTTTGTCAAGTGTTTTTTCCAGAACAGACCAGGGAAGACATGTCTAGTTGAGTTTTCAAGGCTTTAGAAAATTCCATTTCTAGTAGTTCATGGAGGGACATTCCATCATGAACATATACCCAATTCTTCCCTGTCCAATCGTAGCATTTGGGACCACTGGATGGAGAAGACAACCAGATTTGCTTGTTAGGGGACTGTTTGTTGATCACATAGGTTCCCAGGTCTCCACCCAGCTTTACTGTTAGAACACCATTCCCAAATGAAACATCATAATCCTTGGATGTGTAAGGCTTGTCTCCATGATCTTCAAAAAAATATGCTAAGGAGTCCAGTGTGTCCTCAGCAAGTTTTTCATAAGTGGTTTCATCTAGAGAGTTTTTGCCACCCAATGTTCCTGTTTTCCTCAAATTCGTCAGATGAACACTCTATTTTTTGATCTTTGGAATTTGGCCTCTGAAGCCCTGGAACTGAGAACTCAACTGTCCGGGACACCAGGCAGCCCCAGCACCAGCTCCTGCTCCCTGAGCCAGGGGAGCCGCTGGGGCTGGGAGGCTGCAGAGCGAGGCCCTCCTAGGCCTGGGTGCCAGCTGCTGCAGGGCCTCCAAGGTGCCGCCTGCCCGAGCGCTCGCAGCCTGGGCCTCCACATGCTCACCGTGCCCATTTTAAATATTTATACAAATTACTTCATATCTAACATAACATAAACATATAAAATACATTTTATAAATTTATAATACTTAAAAAAATTTAAGTTCTAATTTCTATCCCTCCCCCCACCCAATCATATCAACATATGAGCAACATATCAATTGTATATGTGAAATAAAGCAAAATATATTTCTGTATTAAAGTTGCAAAAAAAAAAAAAAGGAAGAAAAATAAGTGAAAAAAATGTATACTTCGATCCGCACTCCGAGTCCATCAGTTCTCTCTCTGGAGGTGGATAACATTTTTCTGAATCCTCCTGGATTGTCCTGTTTCTGAGAAGAGCTAAATTATTCACAGTTCAGCACTGTACAATACTGCTGTTAGTGTGTGCACTGTTCTCCTGGTTCTACTCCTTTCACTAGCCAATTCATTATGTCTTCCCAGGTTTGAAGAAGTGAATTTCAATATACTTTGTACCTTATTTATACATTTACAACCATTATTCGGAGATGGGCTGTAATGGAAATGCAGATTTAAAGATCTTCCCTGCCCCTAGCTTAAGTGCACCTGGAGCCTGTGGTGGGAGGCTTGTTTTTCAGGAAAGCCCACAACTTGATACTTTGTGATTGGGCAGTGGGTCCAGAAGGTTGTTACATTCTCTGAGCCAGAGAAGGCTATATAAACCCTAGGAGAGGCTTTGCTTTGGGGCTCACTTTGAGAAGTGCTGTGTGATTTGACCAGATGAGACTCTGGGAAGCCGTTGTTGAGAGCCCCCCGGCTTTGAAAACCCAGATGTTGATGCTTCCCTCTCTGGTAACTGTGATTTGGTATTGATGTATGTAATGTTGGGACAGTTTGGAAGCCTGTCTGTTTGATCTGTAAGTTCTGTGACTCTGAAGTTCGGGGTGCTGACCTTTTTCCCCTGAACTAGGTAATGTGTGTTTGTTTGATTAAAAGTAAGCTTGTTAACCCATTTTGAGTTGCTTTCCTTTTGAAAAGCAGATCTAAGAACCTGTGTTGGCAGTCACCCTGGGGATATTGGGGTGCTTGCCGCTACATGGGCGTCTGCAGACTTTACCGTGGATTGACAAAGGGTTCCAAGACATAAAAGAGGTTAAGAACTACAAACTGCAGAGAGAGAGAGTAGTCTTTTTCTTTTTGGAGGGCAGTTGGGGTTAAGTAACTTGCCCAAGGTCACACGGCTAGGTTTTTTGTTTGTGTCTGCGTTAAGTGTCGGAGGCCGGCTCCGAACTCAGGTCCTTCTGACTCCAAGGCCGACGCTCTACTCGCTGCGCCACCTAGCCGCCCCTGAGAGCGTAGTCTAGAATGGAGGGGGGAGGGAGAGGTCCCATAACAAAAGTCACAGATTCTGTCCTTAGCCCTGAACTTCGGTTTCTAACTGCTAAGGTTTTGTGCGCGGCTTTTTTGAACTGAAGGAACACAAGTTCTTACACCCGGACTTCGAGCTTCTTGGGATCATCTAGTCTGGTTGGTTGCACTCTCCCATTTTACAGATTAGAGAACTGAGGAGGTCACTCATCCAACCCGTCATTTGGGAGGCGGGGCGACCGCGTCTCAAACCCACAGGGATCCCAGGACCCCCCAACTCCACCCCGCCTCCGCCACGTACTTTAGCAAGAGAGCAGCAGAGCCTCCCGGGACAAGCCTGCGGGGGGTGGGGGTGGGGTCCGCGGAATGGCACGTGAGCAGCCCAGAGCTGACACCCCACTGCGAGAACTACGAGACTCTCTCGGGTGAGCAGGAGAGCGCAGGCGCGGGAGCGCGGGGCCACAGCCGGGGCCGGACGCTAATGGCCAGGGGCGGGGAAGGGAGGGTCAGCCAGCACCGTGGGACCTACGCTCCAAGGCTCTACTCACCTATTCTCTGGGCAGCTCCGGGGGAAGAGAAGACGAAAAGAAGCGGCTCTCCTCCTAGGGTCCAAAAGGCATTTAGGAGACGAGTAAAACCACAGACCCAGCCCCTCGAGGTTGAAAGCAACCACGCGAGGAGCTGGGGGCATGAAATAAGCAGCGGGCGGAAATGTGTCTCCGGCTTCTCTGCCCCCCCGCGATCACTTCCGTGTCCTGCCTAGGAAGCCGGGCGGCCTAGGCTTCTCGGTGATATTCTCGGGCTTCCTCACGCGCCTTGGTGAGATGCACGCTCAGTTCCGGACTGGCCTCCGCCCCCGGAGCGCTTGCCCTCCAAAAATCCGCATAAAACAAAATCTTACACCCACTGTGTTGACTGAGGAGGGTCTGGTGATGGAAGGTGGAAAAATCGCAAACCTCCCCATCCCCCATTTCTGGACATCCCTGAGCGGACCCTGGAGAGAGCCACGGGCGGTCACTGCGGAGCCCGACATCAAAGATTCTGACCTGCATCTTTGAAAAACAAGCCAAGCCAAGCAGACAAAAGCACGTTTTATCGATGCCTTTTGTTTTTGTTTTTACAGAAAGGAAAACTGGGGCACAGAGAGGCAGATTAAGGAATTATTTCCAGTTAATTGGAAAGAATTGTTCAAAGGGTCGATTAAGTGTCAGAGCCGAAGTCAGAACACGTCCAGCCCTTCTCCCAGCGAGAAAGCTCCCTGTTACCTCCCGACGCCCTCTTTTCTGAATACCCTCCTTTTCTGATTCTCGGTTCTGGCTGGCAGTTGTTATTTGGGTTTGCTTTTATTTTGTTTTTGAGTTAGAATGAACTCTGCAAAGAATAGAGCAGGATTTAACACAGAAAAAAAAAAGCCTGCCGAAAGTAAGAAAAAGAGACAACTTTTTAAACCGAGTTAGGCTTGAAAAAAAAACATTTAGGGTCATTAAAAAAAATTTGAACTTAACCAACCTCCCCTCCGGCCCAGAGCATGTTCCTAAACACAAGAGGATTCTATATGAAACCTTATCTCCATTTTGTAATGCTTACTATCTGTCTGTCTATCTATCCATCTATCTATCTATCTATCTATCTATCTATCTATCTATCTATCTATCCTATCCGTTACTTTCAAAACGGTCCTGATTGTCTAAGCTCCCTTCTCTTCTCACTTCTCGATCCCCCTTCTCCCCTCTGTTCCCTTCTGTGCATTCTGAAGCAACTATGGTCCTAAGCAAGTCACTGAAACCCTTTCTACCTCAGTTTCCTTCCCTGTAAAATGAGAATAACAATAGTACCTGCTTCCCAGGGTTGTTAAAATAAAGTGAGAGGGGTGGCTAGGTGTTGCAGTGAATAGAGCACTGTCCCTGGAGTCTGGAGGACCTGAGTTTAAATCTAGCCTCAGACACTTAACACTTTCTTAACCAGTGACCTTGGGCAAGTTACTTAACCCCAATTGCACTGCCTTCCCCCCTCCAAAAAGGAAAAAAATAAAGTGAGATATTTGTAAAGTGTTGTAAACCTTTAAGGTTAAGTAAACACTTAGGGCTTTAAGCCCTATGTAAATACTATCTTTTTAACAATAGTCTTTTTGGGGGAGTCAGTTGCTGACCTGTGTCCATCACTTTGCTAACATGCTTCATCATAGATCAGCTGGAGATAGGGCTGGTCATTGTTCACTGTACTGATCACAGTTCTTGAGTTTTCCGAAGTTTTTTTTCCTTTATAATGTTGCTGAACTTGTATAAATTGTTATTCTAGTTCTGCTTACAGAACTCTGCATCTATTTATACTTCCCAGGATTCTCTTTTCTCATTTCCTATGGTACAATAATATTCCATCACATTAATATGCCAACATTTGTTCAGTTATTCACTAATTGAATAAAAAGCAATGTGAAGTACTCCCTTTAGATTCTAATTCTTTGTTTTTCTTTTCTGTTAATTCCATTTTCTTGCCTTCAGCTATTGCCCCCCCACAATTATAACCCCTTTTTAGTCCCCTGCCTCCCTTGTTTCCCAGTCATTTGATGTCTTTTTACATCAAACTCCTTGTGTGCATATGTGTTTTACTCTCCTTTGCCAATTCAGATAAAAGAGACATTCCTGCGATGCCTACTCCTGCCTTTATATTGGTAAATGTGTCTTCTTACACACCCCCGATTATGAGAAATGACAAGTTTCACTCCCCACTCTTTATTCTGTACTAGTGTATTCCTTCTGCCTTTCCTTCTCTTTGCCTTCTTCAAACCCTCAGACCAGAACTGATTCACTCCTTGGACATCTATTTTTCTTATTTTAACTCAATACACTTTGGAGATTTTTTATGTCTTCTTTTGATAAATTTTTGTTGATTTTTTTTTTTTATTTCTTACATCACCGTAGTTAACACATATATCTCTCCTCCTTCCTCTCCCAGAGAGCCATCCCATATGACCCATATCTGGAAGCCTGTAGTATTAAAAAAAAAAAAAAAGTATTTTTAGGGAAGGGGAAAAAAGATAACTGATCAATACATTGAAAAGGTCCAAAAATATGTACAATATGAAACACCTGTGGTTCTCCCACCTCTACACCCTTTTTAGATGTTAAGGTTCTGACCAAGCACTTGCTTTTTCTCCCCTTACTAATCAATCAATGAACATTTATTAAGTACCTACTATGTGCCAGATACTGTGCTAAGACCTGGAGATATAAAAACAGGCAAAAGAAAGTCCTTGCTTACACTCTAATGGGGGAGACAACATGCAAACAAATATATACAAAGCAAGTCATATATAGGATAAAGAGGAAATAATTAAAAGATGGAAAGCACTGGGATTAAGAGATGTTGGGAAAGCTTCCTATAGAAAGTAGGATTTTGTTGTTGTTTGTCCTTCATTTAGAAGAGGACCAGTGATGTCTTGGCACCAAGACAGAGTGATGTCTTGACTTCAACATAAATTGGATTTAAGTGAGGTAAAGTTACACAACGTTGTCAGCCTCATCCTTTCTTCCAGAGTCATCAAAGTCCAGTGGCAAGACAGAAGTCAGGAGAGCTGACCAGGGATGCACCTTGGTATCTCTGTCTGACCAAGCTCTAAGCGCTCCATAGCACCTGCTTTAGCTGCCTTCATGGCCATTGTAAAAAACTGTTCTTATCCTCCCATTTTGCTAGAGGAGATCTTCATGTGCTTGGGGGTAGACAGCCCCTAACTCATCAATGCGTTTGTGACCTGTTGGTTACCCTCAATCTGTTTAAGCCTATGGTTTTACTAGGGTGTGGTCACTGCAGCTTACAGCTTCTCGGAGCCACAGCTGAGAGTTGGGGGACAGGTTGGGGGGTAGGGGACCAAAAGTGGATAAGCAGCCCTGAAAAGGGCTCGGCAAGCCCTAGAACCAGAGATTCTAGTCCTCCCCACGTCTACGTCTGCTGCTCTGCCTGGTTTTAGCTTCATGGAACAGGATGTCCCTAGACCAGATATCTCCCTGGCACCATCTTTTTTCAACACTGACTTCCATAAGTTTTAAATTTTCTTCCCATCCCTCTCCTACCCCCTCCCCAAGATGGCATGCAGTTTGCTATAGCTACATCTTTTGTTTGTTGTCTTCCCTCAGATTGTAAGCTCCTTGAGGTCAGGGACTGTCTTTTTATTAATTATATCTCCATGCTTAGTATAGTGCTTGACACACAGTCGGTACTTAATAAATATTTATTGGATGTTGGACAACTGTGTTGTTCTCATTCTGGACAATATACCTCTCTTAATGCAAAATAAAATCATATTAGCTTTGTCAGTGACTGTCATATGACCTAGCACTTATATTGAACTTGTATAATAATATTGTTGTTCAGCCGTGTCTGACTCTTCATGACCCCATTTGAAGTTTTCTTAGCAAAGATACTGCCATTTTCTTCTCCAGCTCATTTAGCAGATGAGTAAACTGAGGCAAACAGGGTTAGGTGACACACCCAGAGTCACACAGATAATAAGTGTCTGAGGTTAGATTTAAACTTAGGTCTTTATGATTCCAGGCCCAGCTCTCTATCTATTGCCCTACCTAGTTGCCCATTGCATAATAATAGCAATAGTAACAATATCTATTATTTTATCATGCTTTAAGTTTGCAAAATACTGTAGTGTTATCTCATTAGCATTTCATTAAAACTCTCAGACCTTATTCAGATGCATTGGCCCCATCTTGTAATTGTGAAGCTGATTTTTAAAATTCAAGTGTAAAACTTCACATTTATCCACACAGTTGTGATGGGATCTTAATAAAGCTGCCCCCATCCCCAATATTCTAACTTTATTATAGGCCTGGCTCTACTGAACAACAGGCCCACTGCATCTACCTAGCCCCATCGCCCCCACCAATGTCCTAACTTCTTTGTATATACCTCACTGCTCACTAGAACAACAGGTGTGTCCCTGAACTCTTAGTTCCCACAGAAACAGCAGGTGTGTCTATATGATGGGAACCTAGCTATTGCCTCTACCTGGTCACTGCCCTCAGACCCATTCCCACAGAAACAGGTGTGTTACAGCATTCAATCACAATCACATCATCCATCTAGCCCAAGATAGGACCACAATAGCTAGCCAGTTGGAGGGCAGAATGACCAGAATGTTTAACCATCGAACCACAGATGGAACCCTTCCACCATTACCTAATCCCTTAAACTCCTCCTGCCTTTTTAATATTAATGATATTCCTCTATTCTATATAAATTTCTGTCGTGTAATTGCATCTTTAGCCTATAAAAATCCATCTTGCTTTCTCTAAAGTTGCTGGTTCTTCTTGGAATTTAGCCTACTTCATGAGAGGTATCAATCTCAATAACTGCCTATACTTGGATTAGAAGTGGTCTGACTGAATTCTTTGAGATGGTTCCACCACAACACATCATGAAATCACAACAGTTTTGGGGTGGGCAAAGCCCCCACCTCAACAGTTTTTGGCTTCCCTGGATTTAAACCACAACAGTTGTACCTGTTTAGATATTTTTGTATCCTGTCATCCACCATATTAACTAACCTGCCCTGCTTTGTGTCATTTACAAATTTTGTAAATACGCCTTCATCCCATTCATTGAAAAAAAAAGTTCCACATTTTAAATTACATTTCATTTTTTTAAATATTCTAAGACCCTATATGAACTAATGCTGAGTAAAGTGAGAAGAACCAGAAGAACATTGTACATAGTACAGCGTTCAATGACTAACTTTGACAGACTTAGCTCTTCTCAGCAATGCAAGGACCTAAAACAATTTCAAATGACTCATGTTGGAAAATGCCATCCACATCTGAAGAAGGACCTATGGAGTCTGAATGCAGAATGAAGCAGACTATTTTCTCTTTTTCTTTTTGTTTTGCTTTGTTTCTTTCTCATGGTTCCTCCCATTCATTCTAATTCTTCTATACAATATGACTAATGTGAAAATATGTTTATTAGGAATATATATGTAGAGCCTATATCAAATTGCATGCTGTCTTGGGGAGCAGGTAGGAGAGGGATGGGAAGAAAATTTAAAACTTATGGAAATCAATGTTGAAAACTAAAAATAAATTAATTATTTTAAAAAATGTTCTAAATCTCAATTTAGTATCTGAGATACAAAAATCATGCCCAGTGTGTTAGAGGTGATAAAAATGAACAAAACTGGTAGATCTATACCAGAGACTGCAATATTGAGTTAGAGTTAGCATCTGTGAAACTCTAGGGAAGAAAGTTACTTATAATGTCTGGATTTCTCCAGCCAGAGTACTTTCCCCCCCATTGCTTCACTTAGGTAAGTAAATAGAAAAACAAATAAAGATTCCCACATATCACAATCATTTTGGTTGTCAATTTAAACCTGCCTCTCCTCCCTCCACAAAGCCAAGTATAAAAGGCATATTGGTTGAAAAGGGACTCTATTTGGAGCCCAAATTTAAGTGGCAGCTCTGACACCAGAGTCATGTGCCCTTGAGCAAATCACCTAACTCTCTAGGTCATAATTCCCTCATATCTAAAATGAGGGATTTGGACTAGGAGAAATATCAACTGGATCCTCTGACATATGGCCTAGGCTAGTTCTTTGCTCTAAAAGGTTATTGAAACTGTCCTAGAAATTTGATTAGCTCAGGATTCTGATCAGTAAGATAACCAACACTGGTACAGAAATTATTGCTGTGTATTCACTGAACCTATTCTCCTCATGTGGCTAAGTAAACCTACATTTTTTAACTTTATGATGTGCCATAGCATGTATCTCATTTGGTGTCAGTTTAGAGCTTTCTGGTATTGAACCAGGCTTGGTGAACTCAGCCTCTGCAGGACCTTCCAGCTCCAAATCCATCATGCAATGATAATGGTTCTAAATGTTTACATAATATAGCTCTAGGTGCTGAACAGATCAATTAAAAAAAATGAGGCTAAGGTTCTTGAAGCTTAAAATCAAGTTGGAGCTACAAGGCATATGTACAGAAATGATTTCAGTTAAATGCAGAAGAGGCCAAAGTGAGATGATGAGGTCATTCAAGACTAAGGAACTTGAGGGAATAGAGCCAAGGTGGCACAGTAAAAGCAGGCACTTGCTTGAGCTCCTGCTCTAGCCACCTCCAATACCTGTAAAAAAATTACTTTAAACAAATTTTAGAGCTACAGAACCCACAAAATGACAGAAAGAAACAAATCTCCTGATGAATGCAGCCTGGCAGGTGGACAGAAAGGGTCTATCATACCAGGCTGGGAGTCAAACACACACCTGTGTAAACCTTAGGGGCCCAGACTTGTGGTTCAGACTGGCCAGAGCAGACTTCAGGGTTAAGACTTCTGGCCCAGAGGGGCGGCTAGGTGGCGCAGTGAATAGAGCACTGGCTCTGGAGTCAGAAGGACCTGAGTTCAAATCCAGCCTCAGACACTTAATACTTACTAGCCATGTGACCTTGGGCAAGTCACTTAACCCAAATTGCCCTATATTCCCCCTCCAAAAAGCAAAAAAAAAAAAAAAAAATTATTGGACTACCCGAAAGCTATGATCAAAAAGAAGAGCCTAGAAATCATCCTTCAAGAAATTCTCAAGGAAAATTGCCCTGATATTCTAGAACCAGAGGGCAAAATAGAAATTGAAAGAAATCACCAATCACCTCTTGAAAAAGATCCCAAAAAGAAAACTCCTAGGAATATCATAGCCAAAATTCCAAAGTTCCCAGGTCATGGAGAAAACATTACAAGCTGTCAGGAAGAGACAACTTGAGTATTGTGGAAACACAATTAGGATAACACAAGACCTAGCAGCTTCTACATTAAGGGATCAAAGGGCTTGGAATATGATATTCTAGAGGTCAAAGGAGCTAGGATTAAAACCAAGAATCACCTACCCTGCAAAACTGAGTATTATGCTTCAGAGGAAAATATGGATATTAAATGAAATAGAGGACTTTCAAGCATTCTTTTTTTTTTTTTTTTTGCTTTTTGGAGGGGGGAGGTAGGGCAATTGGGGTTAAGTGACTTGCCCAAGGTCATACGGGTAGTAAGTATTTAGTGTCTGAAACTGGATTTGAACTCGGGTCCCCCTGACTTCAGGGCTATAGCAGCAAGCACCCTAGCATACCTAGCATGGCTGCCAGCATAGGTTCTTAGATCTGCTTTTCCAAAGGAAAGCAACTCAAAATAGGTTAACAATCTTACTTTAGTTAAACAAACATACAAAGAATACAAACAGATTTTTGTACAAAAGATACAAGCAGACAGAGAAAGACCAGCAGACAAGGCTTCCCACTGTCTGACCATTGCATCCATACCTAGTCGGTTTCCAGAGAGGAAAGCACAAACATCTGGGTTTTCAAAGCCAGGGGGGCTCAATGGCTGCCCAGAGTCTCATCTGGTCAAATCACATAACTCTTCTCAAAGTGAACCCCAAAGCAAAATCTCACAGCAGGGTATATATAGCCTTCTCCTGGGTCAGAGACCATCACAACCCTGGTGACCCACTGCCCAATCATAAAATAACAGGTGTGGGAATTCCTGAAGAACAAGCCTCCCACCACAGGCTCCAGGTGACCACATTCAGCCCATTAGGGGGCAGAGCATATTCTCAAATGAGGGAAGGTTCTCAGAGTCACCTAAGCCTATCAAAGGGCCTAGGGGCAGGGAAGATCTTCAGATTCCCATTCCCATAACAAGGGTCAGTGCTCTATTCACTGCACCACCTAGCTGCCCCACAGAGGTCACAGGATCAGTTGAATATTAAGGGATAGTATCTAAAAAATAAAGTAAGAGGTAAAAGAGGAATATATTGGGAGAAGGAGAAAGGGAAAGATGGAATAGGGTAAATTATGTCACATAAAAGAGGCAAGAGAAAACTGTAACAATGGAGGGGAAGAGCAGGAAGGTGAAAAGGAATGGGTCAACCTTACTGTCATTGAATTTAGCTTAAGGAGGGCATAACATACACACTCAATTGGGTATCTTACCCTACAGGAAAGTAGGGGGGAAGGGGATAAGAGGGGGGGATGATAGAAGTGAGGACAGATTGGGGGAGAGGATAGTTAGAAGCAAATACTTTTGAAAAGGGATAGGGTCAAAGTAGAAAATAGAATAAGTGGGGGGCTAGATAGGATGGAGGGAATACAGTTAATCTTTCACAATATGACTACTATAGAAATGTTTTGCATAACTACACATGTATAACCTATATTGAATTGCTTGTCTTCCCAGTGGAAGTGGGTATGGGTGAGGAGGGAAGAAGAGAAAGAATCTGGAAATCAAAGTTTTAAAAACAAACGTTAAAAAAATTGTTTTTTACATGCAACTAGGAAATAAGATATACAGTCACTGGGGTATAGAAATCCAGTTTTCGAGGTGGCTAGGTGGTGCAGTGAGTAAGAGCGCCAGCCTCGGAATTGGGATGACCCGAGATCGAATCCGGCCTCAGAAAATGAGCACTCACACACAAATAATGACTGGCCGTGTAACCTTGAGCATGTTATTTAACCCCAATTGCTTAAAAAAAAAAGAAAAAAAGAAATCCAGTTTGCCCTACTAGAAAGGTGGGGGGATGGGGAAGGATATAAGGGAGAATAGATTGGGGGAAGGGGTATTTAGAAGGCTTGCTATCTTGGGGTGGGGAGTAGGGGAAAGATGGGGAGAAAATTTGTAACTCAAAATCTTATGGAAATGAATGTTGAAAACTAAAAATAAATAAATTGAAAAAAAAAGACTAAGGGACTTGAACTGAGCCTTATAGGATTTGGAAAAGGAAATTTGTATGGAAAAGGAAATCAGCCAATAAGCATTTACTTATTGTAAATAAGTAATGATAAGCAAATGACAAATGGGCCCCAGTGCTCATCAAGCCCAGTTGTCAGCTGCCTGGAAGGACCAAAGCTTAGGGAGCCCTACCCTTGCCAGGTCCCAGTATGTTGCCCACTTCCCACCATGTACCAGAAACCCCTTCCCAGATGGATGCTAACCCTTCTTATCTCCTGCTGGACTAACCCAGAACCCTGCTCCACTCAGAATTTTTGGCCCATCACCCCCTTTCCTAGTAGTTATTGGTCTGGGACCTTCTCAGCCATTGCTCCCCCAGGTCCATCAAGCCTTACCATCTGCCCAGTTGCTTTTTAATTTGAATTTCCATCTGAATGGCCTATGTGCCTGAAGGATCACCTGGTCTATCCTATCTGTCCCACCCTAGGTGGTACGTCTCCCCTGATTAGAATGTGAGCTTCTCGAGTGCAGAGACTTTTGTGTCCTTATTCTTTATCTCCTATCTGCTTCAGAGGAGCCGCACATCCATCCAAACAAGGAAGGCATTCCTCAATGTCCCCAACGTTATTAGGGTGTCAGTGGAGCACTGGGCCTGCCCATCATTATTCCTTGTTACATGACCAGTTGGTTCTATTACAGTTCTGGTCATGATGCTTAGATCCCAATTTAGTGTTCTACCGAGGCCTACCTTTTCCCAGGATTTGTTCCCACTATGCTTCTTCCCTCTCAATTTTTCCCCTAGTTTCATCCCCTTGGGGGTAGGTCCTCTGCCAGTTAAGGTGACAACTGGACAACATAGTAAACTGATTCATGTTAAAGGGAGAAATAAGGGAAATATTCCTTTCCTACCCTTTCTAGGGTTACACATTTTGTTGCTGTTATTGTCCAGTTGTTTTCAGTTGTGTCCAACTCTTCATGACCCCATTTGGGGTTTTCTTGGCAAAAATACTGGAGCGGTTTTGCCATTTCCTTCTCCAACTCATTTT
This sequence comes from Gymnobelideus leadbeateri, assembly GCA_011680675.1. Classification (NCBI taxonomy): domain Eukaryota; kingdom Metazoa; phylum Chordata; class Mammalia; order Diprotodontia; family Petauridae; genus Gymnobelideus; species Gymnobelideus leadbeateri. Next base: position 138,395 of record WOXC01006189.1, read on the forward strand.
ACAGATGAGGAAACTAAGGCAAACAGGATTAAGTGACTTGTGCAAAGTCAGAGAGATTGTAAGTGTCTGAGGCCATATTTAAACTCAAGAAGATGGATCTTCCTCACTCCAGGTTGTACATATATTTTAGTTTTAAAACTAAACATTTTTCTGTGAACAAAGATCTATTTTCTCTCTCTCCTATGCCCTTCTTCCAGCTTAAAAAAAAATAAAACAATGATAATAAAATACATAGTCAATTAAAATAAATTCCCAGATTGTACATATTTTTAAAATGTATGCCCGTTTAAGTCCCTCTTAAGTCCCTCTTCTCCATCCATTTTCCATGGTCAGAGTTTCTTTTGCTTATGACTAACCCCTCCCTAAAGTTATCTTTTCTCTTATTCTAACTTTTCTTTTTTCCTTCCTATTTCCTGTTGAGTGAAATGTATTTCTTCATCCAAATCAGTGTATTCTACCCCCCCTTTTTTTTTACCAGTTAAAAAAGTGAAGTTTGAGTATCACCTGTTCCTCTACCCATTTCTCCTTGTTTGTATAGTCTTCTATCTGTGTACTCCAATTATATGATATGAAAGTTTTCCTCACTTTACCTCCCCCTTTTTCCCCTAGTTTATTACTTTACCCCTCCCTTAGCTTTCTTCTTTTAAGCCCATCAAAAAATAACAAAACCATTTCCAGGCCCTCTGTATTATGTCTCTTAATACCATTGGGGTTCTGTGGGGACACAAATCATCTCTAGAATGTAAACACTTCATTCATCCCTTTTTAGTCCCTTCTGATCATTTAGTCATATTCACTTTCTTATATTTCTCTTAACTCTGTCAATTCAATGTTTCTATTCAGCTCTGGTCTTTTCACTGGGAATGCTTGAAAGTCCTCTATTTCATTGTGCTCCATTTTTTCCCCTCTAGGATTATTCTTAGTTTTGCTATTGTAAGCAAATTTGTTGCTTGTAAGCCTATATTTCTTGGCCTTCTGGAATATAATATTCTAAACTTTCTGCCTCTTTATGTGTTGACTGATAAATCTTGTGAAATCATGACTGTGGTTCCTCAGGACTCGAATTCTTTCTTTCTTGCTACTTGCAATATTTTTTCCTTGGACCTGGAAGTTCTGGGAATTTACATTTTGGTGTTTCATTCTAGAGGTGATCAACGGATTATTTCTATTTTCATTTTGCTCTATGTTTCTCAGCTATGTGGTCAATTTTTCATGACTTCTTTAAATATATTGTCCAGCCTCCTTTTTTTTTTTTAATGATATCTTTCAGGCAGTCCAATCAATGGCTCTTTAATTCCTTGTTGTTGACCTTTTTTTTTTTTTTTTTTGCTTGAGGGCATTTGGGGTTAAGTACCTTGCCCAAGGTCACATGGCTAGTTTTTTTTGTGTGTGTGTGTTAAGTGTCTGAGGCGGAATCTGAACTCCAGGGCTCTACTCACTGCACCACCTAGCCACTCCTGTTGACCTGTTTTTGAGGGCAGATTTTTAGAAAAATGATATGCCTTATATTTTCATTTGTAGTTTATTGACATTGTTTTCTTGTCTTGTGGAGATATTAATTTATTTGGTCTATTCTAATTTTCTTTTTTTTAATTAATTTTTGTTTTTATTTATTTTTTATTTTTTCCAAATGCTTTATTAACATCTGGTTTACATCGTTCATTTCTGCCAGATTTTGAGTTATAATTTTTCCCCATTTTTTTCCCTTCCCTCCACCCCAGAATAGTAGTCCCACAGGATATCCCCTCATCCCATCTGCTCTCTTCCATATCTTCTCCCATACCCCCTTTGACTTTTTCAGTAGGGCAAGGTGAATCTCTGTGACCCAATACCTGTGTATCTTATTTCTCAATTATATGTAAAATAGTATTAATAATAGTATTTATATATTTTTAAACATTTGATTTTAAAACTTTGAATTCCAGATTCATTCCCTTCCTCCCTTGTCACCCACCCTTACTGGGAAGATAAGCAATTCAGTATATATTGTACATGTGTAGCTATACAAAACATTACCATAGTAGATATATTGTAAAAGACTGACTATATTTCCCTCCCTCCTATCCCACCTCCCACTTGGTCTATTCCCTACTTCGATCCTGTTCCTTTTCAAAAGTGGGTGCTTCCAATTTCCCTCCCACCCCTTCCTTCCATTGGTCTGTTCTAATTTTCAAGAAGTTTGTAGCTTAGGTAAGATTTTGTATTTCTTATGTTAAGCTGCTAATTCTCCTAAGTCTCTCTTATATAATTAATTTCTTTTCTACTTCTTCCCTCTAATGCTCTCATTTCATATATAAAATAAATTTAAAGCTATTGATTCATTTCTTTCAATAATTCTTATTGAACTTGTGTCCCAGTTGTATGTGGGTTGTTTTTTTTTTTTGCCTTTTGGTAGGCAATTGGGGTTAAGTAACTTGCCCAAGGTCACACAGCTAGGTTTTTGTGTGTGCGTTAAATGTCTGAGGCCAGATCCGAACTCAGGTCCTTCTGACTCCAGGGCCGATGCTCTACACACTGGGCCACCTCACCGCCCCAATGTGTGCGTGTTTTTTAAGGCCCGGCTTATAAGCATTTTGGTAATTTTCTTTCCCTGAGTTTCTGTCTTGGGTATTTCTGTCACAATAATAGATCCTTATAATGTGATTAAAAAAAATAATTTTTCCACCAACTCATTCTTCTAGATTATTACCTGAGTTCAGACTTTATTTTAAGGTGAGGCTCTACATGCTTCTGGAGGGAATGTCTGGGTCTTAGTTATGTTTCATATTCTCTTAGGCTCTGCTACTGCTTTCTCCAGCAGCATCAGGTTCTGTGTTCTTCAAGGGTCTTAGGGGCAGCTCAGGCTGCGGAACTGCAAGTTTTCAGTGTGACTGATGCAGGGTAATATCTGATTGCTGTCCTTTTAATTTGTGCTTTGCAAGCTCCTGATCTGGATTTGGGTCTGGGCAAAACAACTATGAACTTTCCCCTGGTTGGAGTTACAGAAGACGACTGCAAGTCCCAGTGCCTGGAACGTTGGAAGATAATTGGAAGGTGCTATGGTTTCCAAACAACAGAATTGCAGTTTCTCTCATGGTCCGAATTTCTGTCCTGGTTATGCAGTTGCAAGCTTAAAGCTGGGCTGGGGCTAGATCCAAGAACCTCCTACAGAATTAGAACTACACAGAAGTTGTTCCATTTTCTTCCTGCTCCTAGCCCAGTACTGATAAGGTCAGACCTACTAGCACTTGTGCTGCTACCACCCCTAAATATAGGTCTTCTCTTCAGTCTGCACTGGATATATGACCCATCTCTGGGGTACCAGTGACAGATCTGCCAGTTAACTCCTGTTCGTGCTATCTCAGGACTCAGTTTAATATACTTCCTAGCTGTTCATAAGAGTGGTTATGAGGTGGAAACAGACTGTACTGCTTTTCCCTGCTCTGCCATTTTGGGTGATCTCCACATCCTCTTTTTATTTTATTTTATTTTTTTGTTTTTTGGAGGGCAATTGGGGTTAAGTGACTTGCCCAAAGTCACACGGCTAGTGTGTTAAGTGTCTGAAGCCAGACCCAAACTCAGGTCCTCCTAATTCCAAGGCTGGTGTTCCACTCACTGCACCATTCAGCCCCCCCCTCCCCCACCATTTCCACTTATTTTAGAAGACAATAACCTTCTGAAGAAAAGTTTCCCTTCCTCTGGTGTATAACCTAGAGAAGCAACTAATAGGAATCTAAGACTAGGTATGAGGGAAAGATGGTGACATGATTTATTAAAAGGTAAAAGGACTGAATGAGGGTTTTGGTCTGAGAATTAAGATGACATCTTGTTTGTTTTTTTATCTCTTAACCTTATGTGATCAGGCACTTCTTAAGACAGCTAAAAGGAATAAATTGATAGTATGAAATGAGTGCTTACTATATGCATTAATCCTGGAGTGGCATGAAGGTCTGAGAGGGAAAGAAAGTAATAAAAGCTACTGGCACAGTCTCAAAGATCTTCAACTTTATTGCTGTCAGGCATATAATGCCCAGTATTCACTATCTGTGTGTGTTTGATCAAGTCACTTTCCTTCCCTAGGCTTAAGATTTTTCATCTGTAAAATAAGGGGGTTGGATTATATGGCTACAGAGTTCTCTTCTGAGCCTCCTCTATGACCCTGTGATCATTCTTAAAATGTATTGCCCCAAACTGGACAAAATACTTTAGATGTGGCCCAATTAGGTATAGGACCAATGCAAAAATCACACCACCAATGTTGACTACGAATATGCTGGCATCATTCTGAACTGCAAAATATAACAGACTCTCCATATAAAAGACAGAAGCAAAATATTTTTTCAGACACCAGAAAACTGAATCCCCAAACCAGAAAGCCAAATCCATCATAGCAACAAAAAAGTTAATACATCATAGCACAGCAGGGAGCCATACCATCCTTTAGCTTTCCCACAAACACTCACAAGCCTAGCTGTCTGCTTGCTTGTCATTGTCTCTATCCCACCATCTAATTGCTCTGACTCCCAGCTTCCTGTGGGCTCTGCTCCACCCTTCAGCAAGCTCCTCCCACCACAGGTTCCATGTGACTACATTTGGCCTATTAAAGGGCAGGGAATATCTTCAAGTTCCCATTACTGTAATACTAGCACAGAGAACAGCAGGATCACCTTAGTCATGAGATGATAGATTTAGAGCCAGAAGGGGCTTTAGAATCTATCAGATTCAAACTCTTTGTTTGACAGATAAGGGAACTAAGGCTGAGAGGTTAACTGGTTTATACAGAGTCACATAAATATTAAGTTTTTGAACAGGACTCAAGACTCAGGTTCTTGAAGCTATGCCTGTGTATTAATGATACATGTATTACACTATGTATTAAACAAGGCAGCCTAAAGTCATATTAGTTTCTCTGACTGCTAAATTACACTGGGGAAGGGAAAGGAAAAAGGAGCACTTATATGGTCCCTACTTTGTGCCAGATGCCATGCTAAGCACTTATTTACAAACATTGTCTCATCTGGTCCTCACAACAATTTTCAGAGGGCGGAGCCAAGATGGCGGAGTAGAAACAGCTCATCCAAGCCACTCTGCCCCCAGATTCCCCCCAAACGATGTAAAAGGGGACTCTGAACAACTTCTGGAGCCCCAGCACCCACAGAACGACACAGAGGAGCTAAACTCCCGCTGAAGACAGCCCAGCAGCCCTGCAGGAAGGACCAGCGCAGTGGTCTGGGACCTGGCAGCATGCAGCGCGCAGAGCGCAGGAGCCGAGCCGAGCCCAAGTCCGCGTGAGCCGAGGTTTTAGCCCCAGGGCGGCAAGGCCAGCAGCCAGCTGGAGGAACCCCAGAACACCAGGAGCTGTGGCGACTCCAGAATTATCAACATAGACTTGCCTGGGACAAAGTAAGAGGTTAGTGTCCTATGGACTTTGGGACTGGTATTAGGGATGCGTCGGCTCCCTCCCCTGGGGGCTAGAAGCCGCTGAGGACAAACGCCATTTTGTAGTTTTCAGAGGCAGCTCCCGCTCCCAGCCTGCAAATTGTAGGGAGATCCAGCGATCAGTCTTGGGGGGTAATCGCTCTTGCTTTAACCTCCCTGGATCTGGATTGTGATCTAGGGTGGAAGTCGTGGGTGGGTTTACAGCTTGCCAGAAACGGAAGTTGCCCCCCACACGTTCGGGACGAAAATTCCTCTATCTGGCCTTAAAGCCATAGTGTGGCAACAAGCCCAAAAGTCAAGCAATTAAGTGGCAACATGCCAAGGCAAAGGAAACAGAAAAATGCAACCCTAGACTCCTATTTTGGGGGCATAGAGCGGGAAAAGGACTGTGAGGTCAGAAGTCCTGCTCCAAAAGCCCCAGGGGAAAACATGAGCGGGTTGCAGGCCATAGAGGACCTTAAGAAGGACTTTAAAAATCAAATAAGAGAAGTGGAGGAAAAATTGGAAAGAGAAATGAGAAGGATGCAGGAAAAGTATGAAATGAGGGTCAACAGCCTGACTGAGGAAAACAACACCTTAAAAAATAGACTAACTCAAATGGCAAAGGAGGCCCAAAAGGGCAATGAGGAGAAGAATGCCTTAAAAAGTCGAATTTGCCAGATGGAAAAAGAATCTCAAAAGTTCACTGAGGAGATTCATTCCTTCAGAGTTAGACTGGAGCAAATGGAAGCTAGTGACTTTATGAGAAATCAAGATGCTGTTAAGCAGATCCAAACAAATGAAAGAATAGAAGGCAATGTGAAATATCTCATGGGAAAAACCACTGACCTGGAAAATAGATCCAGGAGAGACAATTTAAAAATTATTGGACTACCTGAAAGCCATGATCAAGGAAAGAACCTAGAAATCACCCTTCAAGAAATTCTCAAGGAAAACTGCCCTGATGTTTTAGATCCAGAGGGCAAAATAGAGGTTGAAAGAATCCACCGATCACCTCCTGAAAAAGATCCCAAAAAGAAAACTCCCAGGAATATTATAGCCAGGTTCCAGAACCCCCAGATCAAGGAGAAAATACTACAAGCAGCCAGGAAGAAACAATTTCAATATTGTGGAAACACAATCAGAATAGCCCAGGACCTGGCAGCTTCTACACTGAGGGATCGAAGGGCATGGAATATGATATTCCAGAGGGCAAAAGAACTGGGAATGAACCCAAGGGTCACCTACCCAGCAAAACTGAGTATTTTGTTTCAGGGGAAAATATGGTCATTCAGTGGAATAGAGACTTTCAAGCATTCTTGAGGAAAAAACCAGAGTTGAATAGAAAATTTGACATCCAGACACAAGAAGCAAGAGATGCCTGAGAAGGTAATCAGGGAAAAGAAATCAAAAGGAACTTATCAAAGTTGAACTATTTACATTCCTATATGGAAAAGCAATAACTGTGACTGATGATATCCTTCTCACTATGAAAATAATGAAAGAAGGGGGTGTGGTCATATGAATACATATGTGAATGTGTGTGTATATGGTTACAGTTATATATGGATAGAGGGCATAGGTTGAATTTGTTGGGAAGGAGAATACTCAAGGGATGAAATTATGAGGTGAGAGAGGAAAGTGGCAAGAGGAGATGGGGAGAGACAGGGTAGTGTAAACTATCCCATGCAGAAGAAGCAAGGGGAAGTGGTTGCAAAGAGGGGAGAATAAGGAAAGGCAAAAGCAAAACCACATTAACTGAATTTGGTTCAGGGAGAAAATGACATACATACTAAATGGGATATCTCAACCTGCAGCAGGATAGGGGAAGGGGGATGAGAGGAGGGATGATGGATGGGAGGGCATCCTTGGGGGGAGGGGAGGTTGGAAGTACCCACTATAGAAGAGGGACAGGATCATGTAGGGAATGGACCAGGTGGGGGGTGGGATGAGTGGGAGGGAATTATAAGCAGCCTTGTACAATATATCTACTATGATAATGTTTTGCATAGCTAGACATGTACAATATATACTGAATTACTTATCTCCCCAGAGGGAATGGGTGACAAGGGAGGAAGGAAATGGATCTGAAATTCGAGGTCTTAACATTAAATGTTTCAAATATATATAAATACTATTATTAATACTCTTTTGCTTGTAATAGGGAGATAAGATGTGCAGGCATTGGGACACAAAGACTCACCTTCCTCTAATGGAAAAGTCGATGGGGGTATGGGAGAAGGTATGGGAGAGAGCAGATTGGAGGAAGCGATATCTTGTGGGACTACTATTCTGGGAGGTTGGGTAGGGGAATAATGGGGGGAAAATGATTGTAACTCAAAATCTGGCAGAAATGAATGATGTAAAACAGAAGTTAATAAAGCATTTGTTTAAAAAAAAAACAATTTTGAAAGGCAAGTGCTAGTATTTATCCCTATTTTACACTTGAGGAAACAGAGACAGAAGTGACTTGTTCAGGATGATACAGTATCTAAGGCCAGATCTGAACGCAGAGAGACAAGTCTTCCTGACTCCAGGCCCAATACTCTATCCGCTATGGAGCCACCTAGATGGACAGTGTGGAATGATATGGTTAAAAGTTAAGTTCTCTGCTCCTCATTCCTCACTCCTTATCAGACAATTTAGAAAATATTTTCCTTTCCCTGGTCTGGACTATCTTACTCTGAAGATGAATCTCCTATTGGACCAACTAGTTCTTTGTCTAAAACTCTATAGAAGTGTGAGCCCTGACTCCAGGCCCAGTACTCTCTATTAGGTGCCACCTAGCTGTCTCTAATTTGCTGTTGCATCATTTTGAGCTTGCCATTCACTAAAATCTTCAAATCTTTCACAAATCTATGTAGCCATGCCTTTCCCATCTTGTAGGTGTGAGAGATATTTTGAACCCAAATGTATGACATATTTATCATGATTAAATTTCATCTTTATTAGATTTTATCCAGTGTTCTAGCCAGTCAAGATTTTTTTCTCCTTAGATCCTGATTTTATCAACTTACATAGTCTCTGACCCTTCTGGGTTTTTGTCATCCATGAATGTAAAAAGCATTTAATATATACTTTTTTTTTTGCCTTTTTTTGGAGGGCAGTTGGGGTTAAGTGACTTGCCCAAGGTCACATGGCTAGTTTTTATGTTAAGTGTCTGAGGCCGGATTTGAACTCAGGACCTATTGACTCCAGAGCTGGTGCTCTATTCACTGCGCCACCTAGCTGTCCCTGTCATATATACTTTCAATCAAGTTTTTGATAAAAATGTTAAGTATGGTGTAGGTAACTGCTGGTAATAGAATTGGAGAGCAATGCTGGGAACTATAAATTAAATCACATGAGTCAGAATTGAAACAATTTAAACAACAGAGATAATTGAATGGGAAAGATTTTAGTAGTCTGATAAGGTATGAACCAAGGGGTCCACACCAACACCCCATTACAGACCTTCTTTACCACTTGCTTGATCTAACTCTATCAGCTTCATCCCTGGTCTACACTAGAGATGTTAAATATGTGGCTGGATAGCTGCTTCCAAGTGCCACCAAACCAGATGAAAATGTAATTGGGAGATATTTAACGAAATAAATAAAAATACAATAGTACATACTGTTAATATGTAGTTTCCAGAATTAATATGCAGCCCATAGGGACCCTTATGTATGGGTCAATGGCCCCCATTTCTACTTGAGTTTGATACCACTACACTATACAGGTCTTCTTCTCATATTTTTCTTTCTCTATATATTTAGTTTTCTTTCCATAATTTTCCACTTGTCTCCACATTTAACCTTCTCCCAACAATTTTCTCTTCCTTAAGAATATACTCAGAGGCAGCTAGGTGGCACAGTGAATAGAGCACCAGCCCTGGAGTCAGGAGGAAGGACCTGAGTTCAAATCCAGCCTCATACTCTTAATACTTATTGGATGTGTGACCTTGGGTAAGTCACTTACTCCCAGTTGCCTTGCCTTCCCCCATCCAAAAAAAAATAGATTTCTTCTAAGGGACAGCTAGATGGCACAGTGAATACAATACCAGTCCTAGAGTTAGGAGGACCTGAGTTCAAATCTGACCTCAGATACTTACCACTTACTAGCTGTGTGACCTTAGGTAAGTCACTTAACCCCAATTACCCTGCCTTTCCCCCTCCAAAAATATGAAAAATAAAAAATAAAAAATACCCGTAGCAATGCTATGCCAATCTTCAACTGAATTCAGTTGAATAAACATCTATTAGATATTTACTATGAGTACTGCTAGAGATAGGTATTGTATGAAGTTTAGATAAAACAAAGTCTTTAACTTCATGAAACTTGTATTCAGGTAGGGGGATATGACATGCATATGGAGAAGAAACAGTAATAAAAAAGTATGTTCTGCCTGTGACATATATTAGCTGTGTAACCATGAATAAAATGTTTTCAATACTTTAAACAACTCCCTAAGACAATACGTTGAGAGAGGAAGCTCCTCACTGGGAGCTCCCTACACCAACAAAGTCACAGGTCTAGTCCCTATGCTAACATAAAATAATACATGTTAAGGACATCTGAGAGATGTAAATCAAAGTCAGTAATTTGTGAAGTTCCCAAAAGAAAAGATCATTATTGATCAGGAATAAAGAAAGACTTTATGGAGGAAAAAGGAGGATTTAAGAAGAAATAGGATCTCTGTAGGGTTAGATGATAGAAGAAAAAGCAGAGCTGCCAATCTCTTGTGTGTTTCCATTCTCTCAAGGAGGAAAATTTCTGGATTGTAAATGATAGAACAAAAAACGGCAATAGGGAATTGATATCTAAGGTAATAAGAAAGCACCTAATTCTGATAAATTTATCACCTGCTCCAGATCAATTACATCCTAGGGTACTGAAGGAACTGACAGGTGTGATTGCTGAGCTATTTGTGAGTGATCTTTGAAAGACTATGGAGAATGGGAATTACTGCAGGAATGGAAAAAGGCAAATATTATCACAATTATCAAGAAGGGGAAGAGTTGAGTCTGTAAACTACAGGCCAAAGAACTTGGTTTTGATACCTAGCAAAATTCTAGAATGTGTTTTTATTTGTAGCCCCCTGGGTTATCTTCCCAACTCAGTACTAATAGACTTTTGTAGTTTGAATCCCCAGGGGGATAACATCAGTTTTAATTTAAAAAAAAACATTACTGATATCTTTCTCATCCCTTCTCTGAGATCTAGCCCACATTTCAAAGAATAAATTTTAAAGAGAAATAGCAAGAGAAAAAAAATCGGCAGAACCTATCAGTATATCAACAGAAAAAAAATCAGCAAAACCTATAAAAATATTGAAAAAGTCTGAAAATAAATGAAGTGTTCCAGACCTGTAAACCTCCGACCTTTGCAAAGGAATAGACTGGGAGTGTCTTCTTATATCTCTTCTTTGGGGTCATGCAACTTAGGTAGTTTCAAAGGTTCTGTGTGGGTCTGTATTCCTAAGGCTATAGCTCCAAAGTCCCCACTGGTGAGCTCATGTTTAATAGCCAGTCAGTCGACATAATAGATGTAAAACATTTCCCCCTATAAACCTGGAACACTTCCCCAAAACATACACACCAGAATGAGTAAGTGGCGCATACTTAGAGAACAGTGGCAGTGAGGCATGTGGTTTACCAATTTATGCCTAGGGTATTGCAAGGCCCTCTTGTCCTTTCTCTCCTTATGGTGTTCTCACTTTGTTCTTTCCTGGTCAAATCATTCCCCAGTGCTCCTTGGGTCTGCTCAGCTCCCAACTGCCAGAGGTAATTCTCTCTTGAATCACAGCTCTCTCAAGTAGCTGCCAGATGTCATGCTCCTTGACCATCAAATCCATCCATGAAATCTTGGCCCCCATATGTCTCTCGGCACCTGGCTGGATGCAATATTTTCTACTGGGTGAGGACCTTCACTGTTAGATGCCATGGCCAATGAAGGAGAGGAGAGAGAATGACCTATCATTTTTTTTTTCTGGTGGAAATAAAGGTTCACACTCCACATAAGATGCTCTCTGCTTCAATGTCCCCAGGGCTGGTAGACTTAGCTTTTTAAAAGCCATCAGGGGTATTACACTGTCTCATGGCCATTTTCCCTTTCAATTCACTAAGGGATTGGTTTGACTAAGCAATAAAGACTAGATTTGTCTTAATGTATAATTTAGACATTAACATCTTTTTAGCTACTTTCTGTGACTACAGCAGCTAAGATGGAGGAGGGGGAGAAATAAACCACCCTTCTCCCCAACTACATATCATAAAGTTGGAGAACATCTGAAAAAGGATCAGGGATCATGAAGAACAGGTCATATTAAATTAAAATTTCACTCTTTTTGACAGGGTTACTAAACTGGAGGGTCAGGAGAATTCTATACATAGTTTACCTAGATTTTAGCTAAGCATTTGTACTTCTAATACTCTCATGATACTCTTGTAGACAAGATAGTATGTGGTCACAGTATGAGCCATCGCCTTTTTTTTCTTGCAAATTGTTCCTACTATCATCTCCACTCTAATTTCCAATCTCTCTCCATTCAGATACTCTTGTTGCCTAAAAATACACCCATTTCCCCTATCCTTATAAAATTCTTCACCACTTGCCATCCACTCAAGCTATTGTCCTTCTTCCCCTCTCCCATGAATAGCCAAATTCTTACAAAAAAGCTGTTTACACCCATTGCCTCGAATCCCTCTCACCCAATTCTCAAAATTCTCTTTGTAATCTGGTTTCCTCATCACTCAACTAAAACTGCTCTACAAAGTTACCAATTTCTTCTTCTTTTTTTGGAGGGCAATTGGGGTTAAGTAACTTGCCCAAGGTCACACGGCTAGGTTTTTATTTGTGTGTGCGTTGTCTGAGGCCGGATCCGAACTCAGGTCCTTCTGACTCCAGGGTCGATGCTCTACTCACTGCGCCACCTAGCCGCCCTACCAATAATTTCTCAATGACAAAATTTAAATTACCTTTTCACAGTCCTCATATTTTATGACTTCTCTAGCATTTGACATCATCAGCTACCTTCTCCTGAAGAGTCTTTCTTCTATGGGTTTTCCCAGTACAGATCTCTTTATTCTCTTAAAGAATGCTCCTTCTCAGTCTCCTTTGCTGGTTTACTGTACATTTCATGCTCTATATTATGGGTGTACCATAAAGCTCTGTCCTGAGCCTATCTCTATACTCAGTGACTTCAGCAGCTAAAACATAACTCTCTAAACCCATCCATCTTGTGAATTTTCCTCTTTCTGTTAAGTGCACCACCATAGGTCAACATTTATAACCTGTGCTTTGCCTTCAAACCTTCAGTCTCCTTCACCCCATACTCCCATTCAAATGCCAGATCTTGCTGTTTCTACTTCTATATTTCACTCATTTCCTTCACTGTCCATCTATAGTCACCATCCTAGTTCAGGCTTTCTGCTCCATCGAAGGTTCACTGGATTTGGACAGACTTAAAGAATAGTGTAGCCCCAGATAAGGGGTTACATTACTTTATTCCTACAGTGGCCAATGAGACAAGGGGTAGGGGCATCTGCCCCTACAGCATTTACCTAATCACTTTATTCTTGAGGGTGGCAGGTTGAGACAGTGTAGCAGCATCTGAACATCCCTCCTACAGCATTCCCATTCAGTGACCAGTGCTCACTTGATTTAGAGAGAAGCACACAAAGAAGGCAACATGCCAACAATAATCTCATAAATTTACATTAACTTTGGCAGCATAGAGTAGGCATAGTGTGGTGTTTGCAGGTTAAGCTCAAATGTTTATATTATCTCATCTATGGCTATATAATGATGCACAGGTGTATCTCCTGTCCCCTTGCCTTTGCACTGGCTGCTCAAATGCTTTCTTCATGAAGCCTTTCCTAATCTCCCTTGCTGTTATGGTCCTTCTACAGCACAAATTACCTTAAATTTGCATCTATTTTGTACTGATGTCTACCCCAATAGAATGTAAGCTCTTTTAAGTTAGGGACTGTAATTTTTGTCTTCATGTATCCAGAGCCTATCATGGCAATTAACACATAGTACACACATAATAAATACTTACTGAACCTGAAATTTCTTCTCCTTTGGAATATTCCCCTCCCAGTGCAGTATTGTATAGAAAAGATGCACAGGTGCTGAATGTAACAACAGTGAAAGCATATGCCATTGCAGAGGACGGGCAAGAAAACTTCTGAGTTTGTTGGCCCTGCTCGTGATTTCTATGAAAGATGAAACCTTCACTTTAAAAGGACAGTTAAGTAACACAAGGGTTAAGACTGCCGGACCAGGGTGGCGCAGTGAATAGAGCACCAGCCCTGGAGTCAGGAGGACCTAAGTTCAAATCCGGCCTCAGAATCTTAACACTTACTAGCTGTGTGACCTTGGGCAAGTCACTTAACCACAATTGCCCTACCTCCCCCCCCCAAAAAGCAAAAAAAAAAAAAAGACTTTTGGGCCAGGAGTCAGAAAAACCTGAATTTAATCCTGTCTCAGACGTGTGTCCCTATGTGATGCTGGGCAAGTCACTTATTTGCCTGTTTCAACTGCAAAATGGAGATAATAAAAACAACTATTTCCCAGGGTTGTGAAGATCTAATGAGATGATAAATGTAATGTGCTTAGCACATTGCATGGCACATAGTGCTTTATAAATGTTAGCTATTATTATTTTTCATAATACCCCAGAATTTTCATGCAAGAATTAGTTTAAGAAATGGTACAAGATGGTAATTATCTTATTCTTTGTAACAAGGTTTTTACTTTATTCCTCCTCCTAATAGTAAAATGTACAACCTTGTATGAATTTATGGTCTAATACTGCTATTTTCTATAATTTAAGATGAAAATACAACAGAGATAAGTATGTTTAGAGGACAGTGAAAAAAAAAAGCTAAGTGGAAAAAACCAGAGAACACAGTCAGCATTCCACAATATGAATTGAAATTATCATTGAATTAAGTAGTCTGAAGTTATTTTTTAAAGTTTCTGGATGAGCTCTTTAAAAACATATTCAATATATACAATGATACACTTAAGAACAAATACATAAGCATAATTGATGCACAGGAAAATTTTACTAAGAAAATATAAGACCAGAACACATCTCAATACAATACCATAAGGAGAAAAAATGTACATATCAACATAAATTTCTTTTAACTGATCACTAGGTTTTCATATAATCAATGTTGCATACAAATGTTTTCCCCATTTAAACTTATATTCCCATAAGTAATCAACATAAAAAGGAATCATTCTCTCTTCTTACCTTAAATAATGATGGGAGAAAATACTAGGCAATGATTTTTGCAATGCATGATTTCCTTTAAGTCAATAATCAATGTATGTAATGTGTGGTTTATGAAACAATATTATAATTGGCTTAAAATTGTTTCAGTTCTTCATTTAATTCTACATAGGTCATCTTGAGAAAGATAAAGTAAAATATTTAGAATGAGTCTTGTTTGTCAAATATTTAATTTGAAAATATTTCCAGGGAAACTTTAATTCTATAATTCTGTCTCAGTTTTTTTGTCTTTCCATCCTGTAACAATAGTTATACATGTACATTAATACTTCCTACAAAAAGTATGTTGGCATAAAATAGGAATTAAAAACCTTACTGAGTTGAGGGCAGCTAGGTGGGACAGCAGATAAGAGTGCTGGGCATGGAATCAGGAAGACCTGTGTTCAAAGCTGACCTCAGACACTTACTAGCTGTGTGACCCCGGTGCAGGTCATTTAATCCTGTTCGCCTCAGTCTCCTCATCTGTAAAATGAACTGGAGAAGAAAATGGCAAAACACCCCAGGACTTTGCCAAGAAAACCCCAAATGGGGTCACAAAGACTCAGACATGACTGAACAGCAAGAGTTGAAAGGGAAACACAGAAAGGAGGAGATATAACTTTGAGAGAACAGTAGATGAGTGTTTCATTTAAGATGAAAATTTTCTAAAAGACATCTGTATTCAAGATCCAAATGAAAGGGCTTAGTGAAAATTTATTCTTGCCCCATCACCCTTTCATGTCTCAGGTATTACTAATTTATGATAATTGGAATATGTTGTGATCAATGAAATCATTGCCCTAAGAACACCAAAAGAAATACTGAAAGTCAAGGAAATTCTTAAGTTTATTGGCAACATTTCCCCCCTCAAACATTAAGCTTAAGAAAAATTGCTAAGTATCAGAGGATATAAGAGCAACCAAAAAGGGTCCATTTTTTAAAAATATGGAATAGACAAGAGTAGAGTAATATAAAAACACAGCCAGCAAGAAGCTGTTACAGAAAGATACAAAGCTTTTTTTTTTTTTTGCTTTTTGGAGGGCAATTGGGGTTAAGTAACTTGCCCAAGGTTACATGGCTAGGTTTTTTTTGTGTGTGTGTTAAGTGTCTGAGGCCGGATCCGAACTCAGGTCCTTCTGACTCCAGAGCCGGCACTCTACTCACTGCGCCACCTAGCCGCCCTAAGATACAAAGCTTTTTTTTTTTTTTAAAGCAATTGGGGTTAAGTAACTTGCTCAAGGTTACATGGCTAGTCATTATTTATGCGTGGGTGCTCATTTCCTGAGGCCGGTTTCGATCCCGGGTCATCCCAACTCCGAGGCCGGTGCCCTTACTCACTGCGCCACCTAGCCGCCCCAAGATACAAAGCTTTTAAAGGACATTTTATTTAACATACAATTTCTGTAACTGAACTTTTAACATATTTGCATTTATATTCCACTCACCCCTTATAGGAAAGCAAAAAGATTTAGAATTCCCAAATCCATTTTGCATGGAATTTTCAGTGAGAGCAAATCAATATTTCATAGACTACTGGCCTTTCTTGAGTCCACTTGTACTTAATTGATTTGAAAACAGTGTGGGCCTATTCCATGCTCACTGTTACAGGGTACAACGTTGCATTTAACCAGATTTCTTTATTGGTTTGGCAAAATTTGCTGGTTAAATTAAGAGATTGAAAAATCTCAGCCAGATTAAGGACTGGAAATTTTTCAATAGTTGAAATATCTTAATCTAAATACATTTAAATGTTAGACTTATCAATTATCAGCAGAGTGCTCATTTCAATACTGACAGAAAATAATTCTGATGCATATCAAAAGATCAGAGAACCAAATACTATTTCATGACTGGAGAGAGATGTCTCATTATAACTTTCTAACTTATTAATGTGTCGGTATCTGAAAATGTTTCAGACACAAAATATAAGTGCAGCCAATTGCAGTCCTTCTGTGTAGAACTCTTTAAAAGTGAAATTTCAGGATTGGGATCTTTAATTAAAGCTCTTGTAACTGTGCTCCTATAAAACTGACCCCATTATTGTTACTGAATTCAACAGTGTACAAAGAAGTACAAAGAAGTCATCTCAGAAGCAAATAAAAGTTCAGAGGGCTAAAAAGGACAGAATATGGATAATATCTGAATGGAGTATAAGAAAATAATTTCTCCATATCCCCCTTGGAAGCTTTGTGCCAAATGATAATTACTTTTAGTTTAAAATGCTGTTACTGACTCCAAGCTGTGGATAACACATAAAAACCATTACACATTAATCCTGAAACATAGCCACTCTGAGTTCAGAGAAGCAGGACATAGTTCTTAAGGTCTTTGAATTTAGTGTCATAGGGCAATGCAAACTGTCAGAAGACAATAATATACTGAAAAATTGGTGCTTTCTCAGCTTACCCCTCTTTGCAGAGTAAAAAATGGTTGTCATTTCATTTTCCTAAATCAATACAAATAAAATGCATTGTAGTTAGATGTATTTTCAGGAAACCTTCTGAAGCAGTATCTTCAATTCATATGAATGACACTCATTCTCAGACTAACACCTTAAATTTAAGTGAACTTACAGATTATAAATACTAAGTGTAGCAAAAATAGATGAAAAGTCATTCTATGTAAAAACATCATTTGAGTTGGTATTTTAAAAAAATATTTAAACTGCATTAAACCATTCAAAGTATAGAACTTAAAACTCATACCACACTTTATACTTTGAGGATTTTAAACAAAACCTCAAACTTCACATACTTTTCCCATTATACTGTTAATTAACCTTCTCTTCACCTGGGTAAAGGAGATCAGTGAAGCCATTCTTCCCTCAGGTAAGTGCTCCATTTGGCCTACACTATACTTGGTCCCAGATTATAACATTCTTTCACTATACTATGAAACCATTTCTGACAAACCAACAGTGGTTATGGTTTCTTCTTTCTCCTATAAGGTGCAACTATTTCTCAGTTCCTTATCAAATTAAATACATTTTCACCAGTTATAACCTCACAGAAAACTAAAATGTTTTAGTTTATTTCCAGTTTGTTCCCAATCTGTTTCTCTGTGTTAACATTTTCAGTCAGTGTGCAACTATTATTATAGTCAATTAAAAGTGCCAATTCTTCAGCAGCATATACAACACTAATAAGAATCAGAACCTGAATTTAGAATCATAATCACATAACATCAGCAAACTTCTATTGTTAAGAAAAAATAAAATTCTCCTTAATTTTCTGTCACCATAAGAAATATTGATGTTTAGCAGCTTTAAATATATCACGTTATTTAAGATTTAATTTTTTTAAAATTTACACAACCAAGTTTTATTTTCCTAGCATTTTCTTGAAAACATATCACCAGAATGCATGTCATTTTCCCCAAAGACAAGAAAACACAAAGCTTACTGCCTTAATCGAGATATATATGAGGGCATTCATTAAATATATTCATTTTATTTCTAAAATGCTTAGCTATACAGTGAAGATATAGTATTGGACATATTTATTAAGAATATAAAATCAGCTTTCTAATTCATAGCTCCTGGCTTCAAAAAACAGTAGCTGGAAGATATTTGTAATTATGTCCATGTTTAATACTACATCAGAACATCAAATTATTACAATTTCATGAATAGGAGCATTTTAAAGGCTACTTACTTTAAATGAAGATCAATGAGGAAGAAAAAAGCTAAATGCTTTATCTCTAAGCATGAAAAATTCACATCTGTGGATCTGGTTTTATTTCACAAGAAACAGATTTATAAAACACAGATTTCTAAGTGGTGAATAATTAGGGCATCTCTTTATAACTGTCTAAACCAAATCTCCTATACAGCCCTATTATACAAGGGGGATCAACTGAAAGTTTTCTGAGTTTCAAAAAACATTTAATCATAGTCTGATTTACCATCAATCTGCCTTTTAACAACTCTCTCTACCGAAGAAATGAAACAAAGGATAGAAATAAAGAGGATTCCTCTCCTAAAAGCCATTACACAGTTTTTAATAATGTTAATAAAACACATAAATGTTTTTGAGAAAATCAAATAACTTACCCATCTGAAATGAGATTATAAAGTTCTATATGATCAAAATGTATACTTCCAATTAATTATTGTTTTTGAAATTTGGAAGTCTTTTGTCTGGAATTACCTCCAAAAGGCAGTTTAAAAGAAAGAAATTAATCTCATTATTTTATACTCATACTTAAATTCCTGCCTGCAAAAAAGTATTACCATCTTCATAACCTAACTTATTTACCAGATTTGCATCTGAACAATTTTTGGCTATTTCTAAAATTCAAATACACCTCAAAGTATGAAGATTTTGGTAAAAAACAAAAACAACCTCCCACCCCCCCGCAGTACTCTGAAAATAACTCCGAGGAGTTTTAAAAATGTTGTGAGAAATGGTAGGGCAATTGGAGGAAGTTCAGATTCCCAAAGTGATGATTATGAGGGGCACAATACATTTAGTTGAATAATTTATGAGTATATGATATATCATAATAAGTCATCTACTACATTACACCAGTTTCCTAAGGAATCACTTGAAATCCAAGAAAATGGAAGTATTGTAAATTATGTTTGCTTCTGAATATAACTTCAAGACTGAGCTTACTAGGGTGCTGAGAATTACAAACCAAAATTACCTATAAAAAAAGAAAAGGGTCTGATTACAATTTTGGTGTATTTTTTAACAGACTGGTTGACCATTTCCTTAAATTTTTCCTAAGGCTACTACTAGCTCCCATTTCACTCTACTAATATAATATTTTAGGCCATATAGAGAAAATAAATATTACGGTAAATTTTCCTACCTCACAACCTAGTCTATTGGACATTTACAAAGAGAAGGTTAAAAGCAGCTGAATGAAGGAATAACATTTCGGATACCAGGAAAAGTTTTCTTTCTTCTATACTTTGGATAAGTGTAGACTCCTCTAATTAAAGGGTTTTCTTGCTTCCAATTAGAATTCAAAATTTATTATTCACATCCACAGGAGTGAATTTTAAATAATCCTGACTAGGAGAAGATTATTACTTATAATGGCAGAAGATTACTTTGGCAGTCAGCAGTGAATGGGAATATACATAAGTAAATATTAAAAATATATATATTTTAAACATATATGTTGTGGTATGTGCCCTAAGTTTGTATGAAAAAGCAATTTGAACTTTTTTTTAAAAATCCATGAACAATGTAGGTGATGTATTTTATCACAAATAAGATTTGTAGATACTTGGGGAAATAAATCAAGCAAAATGGAATAAGACAACAAAATATGGAAAAAAACTGCAAATCTCAAACATTTTCTCTACTTGGTCTGGAAAAAAGGGGGGTCCTGGGAGGTTCCTGCAGCTTAGCAAGAGTTCTTTTGAGAAGGCATGCTTTTATTCAGATATTTTGGGAGGTTGTGATGCAAATTCAGGCCATTCATATACATCTGGCAGCAAGGAATCATAGTCACTTCGCCATATCCTTGATCTAACATACTCAGTCTTGTTCTCTGGTTCTGGGTAACGGAAAGCCATCTTCTTAGCATACAGATATTCTGTAATCTGAAAGATAAATAATATTACTATGCAGTTTGCATGTATTAACAAAAAGTAAAGGTAGTGCACAATAAGTTATTTAAATCAATTGGTTAACTTTTAGTTCTTTTTGGTTCAAAGTAGAATTTACCTTTATTTTTCTGTTTTCATTCTTTCTTTCTTTTATTTTTATTTTTTTGCTTTTTGGAAGGCAATTGGGGTTAAGTGACTTGCCCAAGGTCACATGACTAGTAAGTGTTAAGTGTCTGAGGCTGGATTTGAACTCAGATCCTCCTGACTCCAGGGCCGGCGCTCTATTCACTGTGCCACCTAGCTGCCCCTGTATTTACTTTTCAATTGTTACTTGTTTCCTTTCAGAGATGAAAAAAAAATGAAAATCATTGCTATTATACTTCTGCATGCAAAATATGAGTAACAATGTCTATTACATGACAAATACTTCTCTCATCCAGAGCCTCATATTCTAGAAACCTTAAACATCCTGAACAGCAAAACAAAAAGTAAATTGCCCAAGAAAAACAAAAACAAATAAATGAAGAAAAAAAGAAGCACCCTGTTTGGGATCAAAGGAACTACCTGCAACAATAAAGTAGTTGGGAAAAGTAGAAGACCCAGTGCAATAAAACTGGCTGGCCTGAAAGACAGTTGCCAATCAGTCAGCAAGCATTTATTAAGCATATCTGATATGAAGGAAACTTGTCAGGCGCCAATGATTCAAAGACAAAGGTGATATGGTCTCTGTCCTCAAGGAGCTTATGTTCTATGTGGGAAAATAACATATCTATGGTACACAAAAAAATGCAAATACACAAAAAAGTAAACAAATACACTGGAAGGCAAAGAAGCTAGAACTACCACCAAAAGTCACCTACTCAGTGAAATTAAGCATAATATTTCAAAGGAAAAAGAGGTCATTCGATGAAATGTAAGGATTTTAAGTTTTTATAAGGAGAAGGCCAGAATTGAACAAAAAATTTGATTTCCAATATCAAGAGCGAAGAGAAGCTAAAAAGGTAGAAAGGGGGAAGAAAACATAAGGGATTCAATGGAGTTGTATAGTTCACATCCATACATGAGAAAACAATACTTTCAATTCTTAAAAAGTATACCACTAATACTACAGTTAGAAGGAATACATAGAAAGAGGGTATGGGTGTAAGGTGAATTTAAGGGAATGACATGAAAAACAATTAAGGGATGAGAAAGAGGAGTATACTGGGTACAGAAGAAAGGGAGAGGTAGAATGGAATAAATTCTTTCACATGAAGAGGCACAAAAAACCTATTACAGTGGAAAGAAAGATGAGAGGGTGGGTGATAGTCACTGTTTGAACCTTACTGTCAGAGAGGGAATAATATACATAATCAGTTGAATACAGAAATCTATCTTACCAGACAGGTAGGAGGGGAAGAGATTAAGTAAAGTGGGGGCTGACAGAAGAGAGGGCAGATCAGGGGAGGAAGTAGACAGAAGCAAAACATGATTAAAGACGGAAAGTGTGAGGAGAGAGAGAAGAAACAGGAGAAAGAATAGGATGGAGGGAAATACACAGTAATCATAACTGTGAATGTGAATGGGATGAGCTCTCCCATAAATGGAAATGGATAGCAGAGTGAATGAAAGACCAGAATCCTACAATATGTTATTTACAAGAAATACACTTGAAGCAAAGAGACACATACAGAGTAAAGGTATGGGCCCCTGGAGCAGAATCTATTACGCTTCAGGTGAAGTAAAAAAAGCTGGGGTGGCAATCCTGATCTCAAACAAAGCAAAAGCAAAACCAGACCTAATAAAAAAAAGACAAGGAAGGAAACTTTATCTTGTTAAAAGGTACCACAGACAATGAAGTAATATCAGTACTAAATATGTATGCGCCAAGTGGAATAGCATCCAAATTCTTAAAGAAGTTAAGTGAGTTATACGACAGCAAAACTATACTATTGGGGAATTTAACCATCCCCTCTCAGAACTTGAGAAATCCAATGCAAAAATAAACAAGAAAAAAACTACGGAGGTGAATAGAATATTATAAAAGTTAGATATGACAGACCTTTGCAGAAAAATGAATGGGAACAGAAAGGAATATACCTTTTTCTCAGTAGCACAAAGCACCTACACAAAAAGTGACCATGTGTTAGGGCCCCAAAACCTTAAAATCAAATGTAGAAAGGCAGAAATATTAAATATATTCTTTTCAGACCATATTGCAATAAAAAACACATTCTACAAAGGGCAGTGGAAAGACAGATTAAAAATTAATTGTAAAATAAATAATTTAATCCTTAAGAATAAGGGGGTCAAAGAACAAATCATAAAAACAATCAATAATTTCATTAAAGAAAATGACAAAAATGAGATAATATCTTCAAATTTATGGGATGCAGCCAAAGCAGTACCTAGGCAAGAAAATTTACTTCTCTAAATTCTTACATTAACAAAATAAGTAAAGAGCAGATCAATGAAATGGGCATGCCACTAAAAAAAAAACAAACAACAACAACAACAACAAAAAACCAGAAAAAGAACAAATTAAAAATCCCCAATTGAGCACCCAACTGGAAATCCTGAAAATCAAAGGTGAGAGTAATAAAACTGAAAGTAAAAAAAACTAGGAGCTAGCACAAGATGGCGGTGACGTGTGTCCCCGCAGTGGGGGGGGGGGGGGGAGCTGCAGCACAAAGGCAGCTCTCGGACATGGGGAGGGATGGAGGAGAGTTCTGGTATGGGGCCTACTCGGACATCTATGGCAGTCCCAATCAGAGCCCAGCAGCCAAGCCAGAGAAAGAGCAGCTGTCTCCAGCCTTCTCAGCAGGACTGCAAGCATTCTGGCAGAACCAGCACAGGAGGGGGTGTAAACAGCACCCCAGTGAGGAGCCACGCCTTCCAAAGCACTGGCCCCCCTCTTCTGGGAGACAGTTTCCTTGCTCCAGCTATGGTTGCCGCCTGGCCTTCCCCAGCCCACGAGAACTTCCTCAGCACCCACACAATCCATGGAAGGCGAGCTGTTTTACTGCTCCACCCCAAGCTGTACAGAGACGTTCCCCAGCATGCAGGAGCTGATGGCCCACACCAAGCTGCACTACAAGCCTAACAGATACTTCAAGTGTGAGAATTGCCTTCTCTGCTTCTACTCACCGCTCCCTCTTCAAACACCTACACATCTGCTCGGACCAGTCCCACAGCCCCACCCCCAGGCCCCCTGACCCCAGCTCTGGAGAAGGAGCTGCCTGATGCTCAGAGACCAGCTGACCCCAGCCCTGACAAGGCCCCACTGCTCACAGCTGACCCTGACCCCGGAACCTCGTCCCAGGGCCCCCTTCCCACTGCTGGAGGCCTCACTCTACAGCTCTGCTGCACTGCCCTCCTATTCCAGCCAGGCCTCAGGCCCTGTACCTGCAGCCTTCCTACCCTACCTGGGTCCCTCTCCCTGTGGGCTGGCCCCTGGCTCTGGGCCCCAGTGCCTTTGTCCCTTCCTGCCTGCCCAGGCCCAGAGTCTCTTTAGCTCTGGCTCTGGCTCCAGCTCCAACACTAATGCAGCTGTCTGGAAAAAAAATCAGGGTTCCACTGGTAGCCCACGGAGGCCCCCTGGGAGCTCTGAAGGACCGACACGGCATTCTTCCACCAGCAGAATTGTGGGAGCACACCAGGGGCCGCTACACTTGTATGCAGTGCCCCTTCTCCACGACCTCCAGACCAGCCATGACCCTTCATTTGGAGGACCATCGCAAGACTCCACGTCCAGCCCCACCACTACAGCCACCATCACCTTCAACTCCCCCTCAGCTGGAGGCCCAGGGGGGGCCATCACTAGAACCCACTCCTGGATCATCAAGTTGTCCTCCTTCCCTGACCCAGGGTCCCCCAGCCTCAGGGGAGGACTGGGATTTCTAAGGCTGGGAAACCAACTCTCCTGTCTCTCCAAGTAGCATGAGGCCACCCTATGATGTGGAGTCATTCACTCTTAGTCAGACTTTGCAGGTAGCCTGACTTATTTTCCTTCCAAGATGGCTACAGAGATGGACCACTCCCTCTACTCTCCACTCTGGGCCCTGATGACTGCAGGGGGTTGGGAGGTAGAAGACTATTTTTATAATTAACTTAATGTTGCTTTGGAACTCTGGGTGATTGGGTCCAGTTGGCCTAGCTTTACCCAGGATCAGCTGGGGGTGAGGATAATAAAACAGTTGTATAGGAGAAAAAACAAACAAACTAGGAGCTGGTTTTATGAAAAGTACACACACACACACACACACACACACACACACACACACACACACACACACACACACAAATAAAAGAGCAAATATCCAGCATCAAAACAGAGTGAAATAACCACCAATGAAGGAGAAATTAAAGAATTCATTAGGAAATATTTTGCCCATTATATGCCAAAAATATGACAATCTGAGCAAAATCTATGAATATTTATAGAAATATAAATCACCTAGACTAAAAGATCAGGAAATTATATGGTTAAATAACCCCATCTTAGAAAAGGAGATGGGGGCAGCTAGGTGGCGCAGTGAGTAGAGCATTGGCCCTGGAGTCAGAAGGACCTGAGTTCGGATCCGGCCTCAGACACTTAATGCACACACAAACAAAAACCTAGCCGTGTGACCTTGGGCAAGTTACTTAATCCCGACTGCCCTCCAAAAAGGCCAAAAAAAAAAAAAAAGAAAGAAAGAAAAGAAAAGGCGATTGAACAAGCCATTAAGGAACTCTCTAAGAAGAAATCCCCAGGGCCAGATGGATTCCCAAGTGAATCCTACCAAATATTTAAAGAACAACTAATTCCAATACTACATAAACTATTTGGAAAAACAGGCGGAGTTCTACCAAACTACTTTTATGACACAAATATGGTGCTAATACCTAAACCAGGAAGAGCTAAACCAGAGAAAGAAAATTATAGACCAATTTCCCTAATGAATATTGATGCAAAAAATTTGAACAAAATACTAGCAAGGTGGTAACTATGCCTGGGTGAGATTTATATCAGGAATGCAGGGTTTGTTCAACGGTAGGAAAATTATTAACATAATTGACGATATCAATATCAAAACCAATAGAAATCACAAAGTTATCTCAGAAGATGCTGAAAAAGCTTTTCACAAAATACAGCATTCATTCCTATTAAAAATACTAGAGAACATAGGAATAAAGGGAGTGTTTCTTAAAATGATAAGCAGTATCTATCTAAAACCATCAGCAAGCATTATCTGTAATAGGCATAAGTTAGAAGCTTTCCCAATAAAATCAGGGTGAAGCAAGGATGCTCATTAGCATTAGCAAATTAGCCCATTATTGCTCTAGCAATAAAAGAAAAAGTAACTGAAGGGATTAGAATAGGCAATAAAGAAACAAAACTATCACTCTTTGAAGATAATATGATGATATACTTAGAGAATCTTGGAAAACTACTTGAAATAATTAACAATTTTAGCAAAGTTGCAGGATATAAGATAAACCCACATAAATCATCAGCATTTCTTTTTTTCATAAAGTCATTAGCTTCCATTTGCTCCAGTCTAACTCTGAAGGAATGAATCTCCTCAGTGAACAGCATTTCTTTTTTTTTTTTAAAGCAATTGGGGTTAAGTAACTTGCTCAAGGTTTCATGGCTAGTCATTATTTATATGTGGGTGCTCATTTTCTGAGGCCAGATCCGATCTCGGGTCATCCCAACTCTGAGGCCAGGGCTCTTACTCACTGCGACACCTAGCCGCCCCATCAGCATTTCTTTAGATGACCAACAAAACCCAGCAGCAAGAGATACAGAAATTCCATTTAAAATAACTGCAAACAATATAAAATATTTGGGAGTCTACCTGCCAAGACAAACCCAAGAACTACATGAACACAATGACAAAACACTTTTCACACAAATAAAGTCAGATCTAAACAATTGGAAAAATATCACCTGCTCATGGGTAGGTTGAGCCAACATAATAAAAATGACAATTCTATTTAAGTTAATTTACTTATTCATTGCCACACTAATCAAACTACTAAAATTATTTTGACAGAAAAAAATAACAACAAAATTCATCTGGAAGAACAAAAGCTCAAAAATATCAAAAGAATCAATGAAAAAGTGTGAAGGAAGGTGGCTTAGCCATACCAGTTTTCAAACTATACTATAAAGCAGTAATCATCAAAACTATCTAGTACTAGCTAAGAAATATAATGGTGGATCAGTAGAACAGATTAGGTACACAAGAGATAGTAGTAAAGGGCCATAGTAACTTAGTGTTTGATAAACCCAAAGACACCAACCTTTGGGATAAGAACTCACTATTTGACAAAAATGGCTGGGAAAACTGGAAAACTTAATTGGGCACAAACTAGGTATATAGATCAACCTCTCACACCATATAGCAAGATAAGGTCAAAATGGGTACATGTTTTAGATGTAAAAGGTGACACCAAAAGAGCAAGGAATAGTCTATCTGTCAGATCTATGGAGAAGGGAGGAAATTCCTGACTAAACAAGAGAGCATTACAAAATGTAAAACAGCTCATTTTAATTATATTAAATTAAAAAAGCTTTTGCACAAACAAAATCAATGCAACTAAGATTAGAATGAAAGCAGAAAGCTGCAAAACAATCTTAATAGCAAATGTCTCTGATAAAGGCCTCATTCCTCAAATATATAAAAAACTGAGCCAAATCTATAAGAATACAAGTTATTCCCTAACTGATAAAGGATATTAACAAGTAGTTTTCAGATGAAAAAATAAAAATTGTCTACAGGTACATGTAGAAGTGTTCTACATCACTTTTGATTAGAGAAATGCAAAGGAAAACTCTGAGGTACCACCACACACCTATCAGATTGACTAATATGACAAAAAAGGAAAATGATAAATGTTGGAAAGGATGTGGGAAAATTGGGACACAAATGCACTGCTGGTAGACTTGTGAAATGACCCAACCATTCTGAAGAGCAATTTGGAACTATGCCCAAAGGGTAACAAAACTGTGCATACCCTTTGATCCAACAATACCACTACTAGGCCTGTATCCCAAAGAGATCATAAAACAGGGAAAAGGATTTACATGTACAAAAATATTTATAGCAGCTCTTTTCATAATGGCAAAATATTGGAAACTGAGGGATTACTCACCAGTTGGGGAATGGGTGAACAAGATGTGGTATATGAATGTAAAATAATACTATTCTGCAGTAAGAAAATATGAACAGGCAGATTTCAGAAACTCCTGGAAAGATTTGTATGAAATGATGCAACGTAAAATGAGCAGAAACAGGAAAACACTTTACACAGTATAAGCAACACTGTGTGATGCTCAATTATGAATGACTCAGCTCTTTTCAGCAGCACAATGATCCAAGACAAATACAAAGGATTCACAAAGTAAAAGATAAAGAACTGAAAGACTCTGAATGCAGACTGAAGTATATTTTTTTCACTTACTTTATTCTTTTTTGTGTTTTTTTTTTCCTTTTGATCTGTTTCTTCTTTAACTACCGTAACTAATAATGGAAATGTTTTACATGATAGCACATGTATAATCTATATCAAACTGCTTACTCTTTTAGGAAGAGGGGAGGACAAAGAAGGAGGAAAATTTCGAACTCAAAATCTTGTAAATATGAATGCTAAAAATTGTCTTGACATGTAATTGGGGAAAAAATTAAAATACTGCTTTAAAAAATCTAAATACAAAGTAATCTAAAGGTATGAACAGACACTGGCTGCTGGAAAGGACTGAATAGGACTCATGTAGGAAATAGTTCTTAAGTTGAATGCTGAATGATTCTTCAAGATATAGATGAGAAGGGGCGGCTAGGTGGCGCAGTGAATAGAGCGCTGGCCCTGGAATCAGAAGGACCTGAGTTCGGAGCCGGCCTCTGACACTTAATCCGCACAAACAAAAACCTAGCCGTGTAACCTTGGGCAAGTTACTTAACCCCAATTGCCCTAAAGGGGCAGCTAGGTGGCGCAGTGAGTAAGAGCACCGGCCTCGGAGTTTGGATGACCCGAGATTAGATCCGGCCTCAGAAAATGAGCACCCACGCATAAATCAAA
Organism: Gymnobelideus leadbeateri; assembly: GCA_011680675.1. Lineage (NCBI taxonomy): Eukaryota > Metazoa > Chordata > Mammalia > Diprotodontia > Petauridae > Gymnobelideus > Gymnobelideus leadbeateri. The sequence goes on from WOXC01006189.1 coordinate 166,666, forward strand.
TGACTAGCCGTGTAACCTTGAGCAAGTTACTTAACCCCAATTGCTTTAAAAAAAAAAAAAAGATATAGATGAGAAAGGAGAGCCTCCTAGCCTGTGCAAAGCCATGAAAAGTGGATAATGGGCTGTTGCGTTTAGGGAACAGAAAATTAGGCTGGAATGTACAGTGTATGAAGGGGAATAACGTATAATAAGTCTAGAAAGGTAGTTAGATCCAGACTGTGATGGGCTTTGACAAATACTAACAGATGAGAATCTATATTTGATCCTAGAGGCAAGAGAACCAGTGCAGGTTTGTGAGCAAGGGTGTGACATGATGAAGAATACCACCTGGGCAGTTGTGTGGGGGCAAGAAGATTAAAGAGGAGGCTATTGTAATAGTCTAGGCAAGTGGTAACTGGGATAAGTGCAATATGAGTGGATTATTGACAAGAGGAAGATGATGCTAAAGTTGCAAACCTGGATGACTGGATGAATGGTAGTGCCCTTGACAAAAGTAGCAAAGAAAGCTGATTTTGGGGAGGTAGTATGGGGAGAATAAGTTCTATTTTGAACATATTGAGTTTGATATGCATATAGTAATAGAGTTCTTATAAAACATAAAAAACCCCAAACCAGAAAAGCCAAATACCAAGAAACATGGCACCATTGTTATGAAGGATGCAAAGAGTGAAATGCCCAGGAAAATATATAGAGGAGAGCAATAAACAGAAACAGAAGGGTTTAGACACAGTTTCTAGAAGATCTTCTGATGGCTGCAAGAAATTATGAAGCAGAGAGGAGTGCCAACGATGAAAAGAAAAATAAATCAATTTATAATACCTTAGTAGCCTCAAAGGGTTCCACTGTGTTACACTCATAGCATATCAGTTGTACTACTGTATTTGTAGTTTTTGTGAGTTTCAGACAGTACTGTGCTGAAGGGACACCAACTACCAGGACAATATGGTGGTGCAATGGAAGGCTGAAGCATAAAGAGGAAGTACAAGAGCAGAATAAATACAGCCCTGATGCCATCCTACAGCATGGCTTCTAAATTTCTGATGAGGATATCAGAAAAAGCTCTTATTTGCCCCAATTCAAACAGAAAAGGCAAACAAAAAAAATGTAGGGAGAAGCTGAAAATGACCATGTGTTTGCCTTTTTTTCCTAATAGATGGTTTGACACTTAAAAAGAAACACATCACTAGACACTTCATAATACTGGGGAAAAACCCCAGCAAACCATGAAACCATTCCATGCCTTTTTTTCAGAGGGCACTCTTCTAAACACTTTACAAACCTGGCTTATTTTGGTTAAGTTTGCAAGTCTTGCTCTGTCACGTACTAATGAATCAAGCGCTTGATGTTGAACAGAATAAAAACATGCCTTTTCTGTATGTGCTGATGACGCAAATTCCACAAAACAAAAACTTTTATAAAGAGAAAATTTCATCTCCTAGAACTGCTTAGAAGTTTCACAAATTAATATTTTATTTAGAGAGGATAAGCTAATATGTAGATGATATGTCTAAATGACTGATTCTGTCATTTTAAAGTGTGATCATTTACTTATTTTACCAAAGCACCAAAGTAAGTAAAACATCATTTTGGAACTATTGGCTCACTTGAGAAATGCAAAGTAATATAAGACATTATAGAATTAAACTTACAAGAAATAGACAATTTCTGGCAGTATTTATGCCATCTCCTTCTGCACCAAAGTATTTTTCTCATTGATATAAACTACTTTATTTAGACTTATTACAGAAAAAATTATGAGAAAATTGTTTTATTGTATAGGCTTCATGACACTCATGCTATTATATTAACAAATTAATAAACATGCTATTATATAAATAAAATGTTAAGGAACTATAGTGTGCAAGACCAGATTCTGAGGAAAGATGAAGAACAAAATAGTCCTTGTCACCAAGGAGCCTAATGTCTAAAAAGTGGAAGAAAAAAATGCATAAAAATACATATAATATGATCTAGATAATAAGGACAAAGAAGGAGCCTAGAGAAGGTGCTGTAAGAAATATGAGAAATAAATCATTATACTTGAAATGAGTATTGAGAGAACAGAAAGATTTCACCAGGCAGAGTTGTAGAAGGAAATTATAGCCAGAAGGAACTGCCTCTTTGGAATCATGTTAGAACAGGAAGGATGAGATCAGGGAATAGCTATTGGTCTAGTCTGGCTGGAATACAGAGTAGGTAAAGAGAAAAATCAAATAGAAATTGAAAGGTCAGGTGGTGGCTAGGTGGCACAGTGAATAAAGCACTGGTCCTGGAGTCAGGTGGACCTGAGTTCAAATCTGACCTCAGACACTTAACACTTGCTAGTTGTGTGACTTTGGGCAAGTCACTTAACCCCAAATGCCCTGCCTTCCCCCCTCCAAAAAGAAAAAAAAAAGAAATTGAAAGGTCAGTTAAAGCTAGCTTATGGAGGGCCTTAAATGTCAGGGTAGGGTGTTTCTACTTCATTTTAAAGCTTAAGAGGAGCCAATGAAGGTTTTTGAGCAAGGAAGTTACATCTATATATTATAAAGCTTATTTTGTCAGTGGTGTGAAAGATGTATTAGAGAAGAAAGGGAATGGAGTAGGAAGACCATTTAGGAAGTTTTCACAACAGTCACAGAGTCATAGGATTATTGCACTAAAGCTGGAAAGGACTTCCAAGTGTCATCTAATCTAATCTTCATATTTACAGGTGAAGAAACAAATCCAGTGAGGTGAAGTGATTTGTCCAAGGTCACAAAGATGATCAAAGATGGGATGTGGATCTCTGGCCTCTTAGGAAGGATGCTGAGTCCAAAGCTAATGCCTGTGTTATCAACTCCTCATCTATGTGGGACACAAGGAGGGCCTGGACTGTAGCAGCGGCAGAGCAGGAGGAGAAGAGAGTCTGGACCAGAGATGGGGAAGACCAAAGCAGAATAAGTACCATATGGCATCTGATTGTAAATATGGAAGAAGGAGGGAAATCAAGGAAGACTCTAAGGTCTGGAGCATAAGTGACAGAAATGAGGGATTTAATTTTGGACATGTTAAGTTTGAGGCACCAGTTGGAAATATTTTTTGCTGTCTCACGGAATAAGTCATTTCTACTTGGCATATTCTAATTTTTAGAGATTCTATCACTTGTTGGGTTTCTCTTCTAAGCTATTTATTTGCCTTCTAATTCTTTCCTCAGCAGATAGAGTACTATGTCTGGAGTCAGGAAGATTCTTCTTCTTGAGTTCAAATCTGGTCTCAGACATTATTCACTATGTGATTCTGGGCAAGTTACTTTACCCTGCTTGCCTCGGTTTCTTTATCTATAAAATGAGCTGGATTATCTTTGCCAACAAAAAACCCAACAGGGTCATGAAGAGCTGGGCACAACTGAAATGACTCAACAACAACCAATCTTTCCTCTAGAACTTCTATTTATAATTTTTAATGTCTCGCTTACTTTCTTCCAAGTAATCATGTAGTCCTTGTGGGGAATCTATTCCTTCTCTGAGTCTCTGCTTGCAGCTGTTATGGAATTACTTGCTTTCCTTTGGGGCATCTCTAGATTTGTAATAATTTTTCATACTGGATTTATTATTTCTATTTTGATTTACTCAGATCTCTGGCTTTAATTCTTTTTTTTTTTTTTTTTTGCTTTTTGGAGGGCAATTGGGGTTAAGTAACTTGCCCAAGGTCACATGGCTAGGTTTTTGTTTGTGTGTGCATTAAGTGTCTGAGGCCAGATCTAAACTCAGGTCCTTCTGACTCCAGGGCCAACGCTCTACTCACTGTGCCACCTAGCCGCCCCTGGCTTTAATTCTTTCTTTCTTTCTTTTTTTTTTGCTTTTTGGAGCGGGTAAGGGAGGGCAATTGGGGTTAAGTGACTTGCCCAAGGTCACACAGCTAATTTTGTGTTAAGTGTCTGAGGCAGGATTTGAACTCAGCTCCTCCTGACTCCAGGGCCAATGCTCTATTCACTGTGCCACCTAGTCTGGCTTTAATTCTTGAATTGGGGCTTTGTGCCAGGGTTGGGTTCTACCTTCCTGTCCCCCTCATTGTATTTTTCGGTGGGGTAGGTGATGCTCTTTGGTCTTGCCCAGGGTTACCTGAGTTTCTGCCCTGAATTCTACCTCCCAAGGCTAGTAAGCTATCCTGGATATTTAGGGAGCCCTTTTAGGACTAGTGTAAGCTAGTTAATAACTTCCTGCATCTGAGGTTCTGAGTTGAGTGCTGCTGAGTCATACTAGTCACTACTGATACTATCTAGCATTTACAAGGTTCCTACCTGAGGGCTTTCTCCATGGAGCTCTCTGCTCTTACCTTCTCTAGACACAAGGTCTGACAGACTACTCAAGTTGTTGGCCATCTCTGCATTGCCAGGAAGTTACCCACTAATGATGTTGGCTTGGCTAGTACCTTTTCCTATTACCCTAGAGCTCTTGGCTGACTTCTTATGCAGCTCTAGGGTGGAAGAAATCACTTACTATAGTTTCTCACTGGATTTCTTAATCATTATTTGTTCTGGTGTGAACTCCTGGATTTTGATGGACTAGGTTTATACAGGAGCTGGATGGACAGCCTCCTTTTCAGGCATCCATCTTAGCCAGAAGAATTTTCTCATAAAGCTTTTGTAGAGATGGTAAAGTAGGTAAATGGATTTGTAGTTATTAATATGTTTTGGGAATACTTTTAAAATACTAATCAAAACTCTGAATTTTTCCAAGCTCCTATTTCAGACATCCCTTAATGAACCACATGCACCATCAAAATAGTTTAGGTAAGAAAGAAGAGTGCTAAGAACTGTCAGTGTTCTGTAGTTAGTGATACATAACAGATAAAGTTTTTAATGTGGTTGAAATGTCAATAAACACTGACTTCTGTGAAGGCATGTTTTATAGCACAGGAAAATTATTTGAGAGACTATTCACATTCAATAATAAATTTTTGCAGAAAGCAAATAATTTTACACTGTTATTGATGTAGCTGTACAATTTTAAATTCATTTTTGAGACAAGTAACCAAGAAGTAAGATGATATCAGAGATCTTTTCCAGAAAACAATTCCAAGGAACCTTTTGATATTGGTACTGTTTTGCCCCTCATTCTTATGTCATTTACATCAATCAAACAATATGTAAATTTATGCACATACTATTTGCTGGACAGTCAGTAGGGATACTAAGACAAAAATTAAACAGTCCCTTCACTCAAGGAGTTTACATTACATCGTGAAAATGTACAGAAATTCGTTTACAAGACACAGATAAATTCAAGATAAATTGGGGCCAACACTAGCATTTGGAGAGATCAGGTAAGGATTCATGTAGAGGAACACTTACAATTAAGGGACATAGTGGGTCTTGGACCAGTCAAAGATAATGAGAGTAGAAAGAGAAGAAGGTGGAAAACAGAGATATTAAGTGTCAAGAAAATTGAGAAAGAGAGAATCTAGTAAGAGAGGATGGTTAACAGTGTCAAATTATTGCAAAAAGGTTGATAAGGATGAAGATTAAGATCAACAAATTCTTATTTCTTAAAAAAAATTCTGAACTTAATATACTCCTCCACCAAACAAGCATTTTCCATAAACACAGATCATAAAAGGAGGATTGTATATGAAGTGATGAGTTTACATTTAATACTTGTTTGCTTTTTAAAAGTATAGTTAGTTCTGATACAACATGACAAGTACTTCCTCAAAGCAAGACACCATGCAAAACTGTGCAATAAAAGCCACAGAACTTATGGGGAGAACGGGGTTAAGGGGCATAACCCTCAAAAATTTTGTCAGTGACACAAAAGAGAGGAACCTAATAAAAATGGCAGTAGAGCTTAATACATATTAAATGGTTAAAAATACATAAGTACTACAATAAACAGTAACCTTGTTGGGAGCCTTAGGCTATTTGCAGTCCCAGGCAGTTCAGTATTTCTAGCAAAGTACTGCAAAAATTAGACAGGCTGAGCCTCAGATTAGAGGTCATGGGGGGAGAGGGCAGCTCATACCAGCTCTTCTCCTCTCACAGGTTCCTACTATACCAGAAGACATACAATAAATATTGTACTTTACAATGAAAAAGATGTAAAATTTGTATGTATACGTGGGCATCAGAAGGGTTGTGAATTTATTGTAAAGTGGTGCAGTTTTCTGCATTCTGTTTCTTGAAGAAGAAATCAAGCAAAATCAAACTCAAAATTCATGTTATGCTCAAACTGTTCCCCAATAAAACCAATCCTTCTGCAACAAATTCATGTCCTAACAGGATGTATTATATACATTTCACTCCTCACTTTCAAAATTAATTATCCTGCTTATGTTCTCTCCTTAACTTCTTTTGTTCTCTGTATTAAACAAAATGTCTCAAAGGCCTTCTTAATACTTTTTTTGGCATTACTATTTTTAATTGTTGTTCCTGAGTCATTTCAGTTGTGTCCAACTTTTTGTGACCCCTTTTGGGGTTTTCCTAGCAAAGATACTAGAGTGGTTTGCCCTTTCCTTCTCCAGCTCATTTTACAGATATGGAAGCAAACAGGATTAAGTGACTTGCCCAGTGTCACATAGGTAGTGTCTGAGGATCTGAACTCAGGAAGATGAGTCTTCATGACCTCAAGTCTGGCATTCTATTCACTGTACCACCTAGCTGCCCTTCACTATTTCTAACTTCCACTAAAAAATGGGAAGGGGGGAGAGAAAGAACCATCCTTGAAACAAATAAGCATATTCAAGCAAAACGAATCCACAGAGTAGATGCACCAAAATTTATCTTTCTGTACCTTGAGTCCCTCATATCTCCATCAGGAGGGTGATAGCATGATTCATCATGGGTCCCCTGAAGAGATGGCTGGTTAAGCTGTGATCAAGGGTTCTTGAATGTTAGACATTTTTTTTTTTAAAACAAGATTCTCCCTTTAAAAAAGGACTTTTTTTTTCTTTTTGGAGGGCAATTGGGGTTAAGTTACTTGCCCAGGGTCACACGGTTTTTTGGTTTTGTGTGTGTGTGTGTGTTTGTTTGTGTGTTAAGTGGCTGAGACCAGATCCGAACTCAGGTCCTTCTGACTCCAGGGCTGGCGCTCTACTCACTGCGCCACCTAGCCGTCTCTAAAAAAGGTCTATTTTTTAAATGTTAAATTCTCCCTGTGATGTATGGCTGTCTGTATGAGTCATGAAAAATGCATAATCCACAAAGAATCACAGTTGTGGGATCTTCAAAAGAATAATACAGAGAGGCAAAGTGAGTAGGCTATGACATAATGACCAAAGAATTGTGCAGGAGAAATAGCAAAAAAGATGTAATCAGAGAGATATATTACCAGAAAATGAGGTGGGCCATTATGTAACAATGGTAAACCTTAGTGCTACACTTGCAGCCATGCAGTGTCACGAGATTTAGAGGAAGATATCTAGCATATTAGGTAGAACCCGTGGAGGATTTAAGGGAAGACATGAAGAAGAGTCACATAAAGATGAAGGCATGGATAGGTTGTGACCTGAAACACTAGAGGGAGTACCCACATTGATCAAAATATCAAAGTAAGAGAGTTTAAGTACTACAGAAAGTTAGAAGTAGAAATTACTTCTTGCTTACATCTTTAGAAAAGGTAACACAGAGGAAATGTAATGTATTAACTATGCTAAAGGGTGGGAAAATTATTTATTTATTAAAATAAGTTTTTGGTGTTCTCTTTTGTTTTAACATTGCCAGAATTTCTCTTTGTATCTATTCCTCAACCCCTCCCATTATGGTATCCCATATAACAAAAAAAAATTTTAAGAAGAGGAAAAAAAATCAGTAAAACTAATCAATCAAAACATTTTATTTTTTGGAAGGGGGAAGGCATGACAAATGGGGTTAAGTGACTTGCCCAAGGTCACATACCTAGTAAGGCCACATTTGAACTCAGGTCCTCCTGACTCCAGGGCCAATGCTCTATACACTGCACCACCTAGCTGCCCCTAAAACATTTTTTAAAAGTCTGAAAATACACCCAATTTTCCATGTTCATGGACCTCCCACCACTACAAAGGAGAATGGTGGAGTATCTTCTCATATCTCTTCTTTGCAGTCAATGCTCGAAAGATTCTTTATAATTTTGCAACATTTACTTTTGATTGTTTTGTGGTTACCATTTATGTGGCCTGTAGTCATTATGCTTAAGTTTTTTGGGGGGCACTGTTTCACTCTGCATTGGATTAGATAAGTCCATACTTTTCTGTGTTGATATTTGTCATTTCTTATAACACAGTAATATTCCATTACAAATAGCAAAGCAATTTGCTTAGCTATTTCTCAATCAATATTCCTCACATCTCTTCCTTTCTTTCTCTAATACAAATACCCTAATTCATCCCTTTACTAATTAATATTTATGACTATTTCAATAATCTCCTAACAGATCAATCTATCTCTCAGCTTCTTCAAATCTATCCTCTATACTTTAGATAAATTAATCATCAGAAGGAACAACTCTGATCCTATCACCTTCTTTTTTATACAAATGTCCTACTATCTCCACTATTTACCAAACAGGTTGCTGATTCTTTAGGTTGGAAGTCAAGCTCTTCCTCAATATGGCTGCTATTTTCCTTCCCAGCCTTATTTCTTTTCATATATCCTGTGCTCTGGCTAGAGTGGACTACTTGCCATTCCCTGAACATATGTCAAATTTTCTCATTCTTAGGTATTTTTTCATGTAACTTGCTTTGCCTGGAATTTCTATCTTATCCTGTTTTAAAATGGCTGAAAGACTTAGTTCATATGCTTGAAGCATTTCCTGATCTTCTGACTAAAAATGGTCTTAAGAATGCCAATAGCACCTCTCTTATGAAATGAATATACTTGTCTTTGTATTAAAAATATTTGTATATGTCTTATCTTGCTTATTAAATTAAAAATTCCTTGGGGGCAGGAGACATTTGTATCATCTATAGCACTTATTATAGTATTTTCTATTATAGAGTAGGCACTCAAAAGAGGCAACTATTTTTGATGACCAATAAATCTTTAGTGAGTTCACTGAGAAGTTTATGAGACATTACTGTAATAGAGAAAATTATGTCAAGTTGTATCTCTTTATATGATAAACTATATATACAACATACAGAAGCAAACCAAGTAGTGGCAAAGAGTTAAACCCAAAGACACTAGTAATTGTAATAAGGTCTCTTTGACAAAAACTCTTGGGAAAATCTGAAAGCAATTTGGTAGAAATTAGGTCTAGAACAACATCTCATACTGTATTCCAAAGGGATACAAGAATTTGACATGATAAAAAGTTGACATCATAACCAAATTAGAGGAACAAGGAAGGGATTACCTTTTAGATGTGTGAGTGGGAGAAGAATTCATGACCAAACAAGCAAGAAAGAGGATCAAAAATGTTAAAATGATTTTATAATATCAAAAAGGGTTTGTACAAATTTAAAGAAGTTAAAATAAGAATGGAAACAGGTAACTGGGAAACCATTTTTTTTTGCATTAAGTTTTTTTGATAAAAGTCTCATTTCTAAGATATATAAGGAACTGATTCAAATCTATAAGACTAAGAGATATTCCCCAATGTATTCTCCAATAGATTAAAGATCAAATAATTATGAATAGGCAGTTTTCAAAAGAAGACATCTAGGCTATCCACAACCAATACAAAAAAAATGCTCCAAATCATTAATAATTAGAGAAATGGAAATTAAGTAACTTGACATTCCACCTCACATCTATCAGACTGACAAAGAGGAAAATGAAAAATGCTGAAGAGACTTCAGGGTAAAAGGCATGCTGGTGACCTGTGAATTGGTATAGCCATTCTGGAAAGCAATATGGAACTATGCCCCCAACTGACTGAATTGTGTACTCTCTGAGCCAGTGTTAGAATTACTCAATTTACATCCCAAGGAAATCAAAGAAAAAGGAGGACCAATATATAAACATGCATATTTATTTACAGCAGATATTTTCAGTTTAGCCCCAAACTGGAAACTAAGGGGTTGACCACCTATCGAGGAAGAGCTAAACAAATGGTGGCACATCAATACAACAATATATTTGTGCCACAGAAAATGATGAAATGGACAGTTTCAGAGAAAACTGGGAAGACCTCTATGAACTGAGACAGAGTGAAGTAAGCAGCACTATAGTCAGTTGTGGCTGTTGTTTCATCATTTCCAGTTGTATCCAACTCTTCATGACCCCATTTGGTGTTTTCTTGGCAGAGATACCAGAGATACTATTTCCTTCTCCAGCTTATTTTATAGATGAGGAAACTGAGGCAAATAGGATCAAGTGACTTGCCCAGGATCTCACATATATAAGGCTAGATTTGAGCTTAGGAAGATGAGTCTTCTTGACTCCAGGCTCAGCACTCTATACACTTAGCCACAAAATTTATATAACGACATTATAAAGAAAAGGAACTTTCAAAGATTTTAGAACTCTGATCAATGCAATAATACACTAAAGATCAAGATGCCTAAAGAGGAAATATGCCACCTACCTCCTGCCAGATCACTACCATAAACCACCTGATGGATTTAAAATGCAAAATAAAGACATACTTTTTTTTTTTTAAAGCAATTGGGGTTAAGTAACTTGCTCAAGGTTACACGGCTAGTCATTATTTATGTGTGGGTGCTCATTTTCTGGGGCCGGATTTGACCCCGGGTCATCCCAACTCCGTAGACATACATTTTTTAACATGGTCAATGTGGGATTTGTTTTGATTGATTTACTGATTAACTTATGCTTATTTATTATGAGCATTTTCTTTCCTTATTGTTCAAAGGGGAGGACAGGGTAGTGAGAGAAATAATAAATGTTTGAAAAGTGTTTTTTGTTTAAAAGAGCATATACTGTTTTTTTTACTTATTTTATCCTTCATTCTCGAAGAGGACCATAATATCAGGAGGTGATGCCATGACTTGCAAGTGAACTGGATTTAAATGAGGGATGGCTGTGCAAAGTCATCAGTCTTACCTTTTCCTTTGGAGAGAGTATAAATTAGAATTATTCCAAGTGACCAGGAAAACCTGGGATTATTTTTATCTAATGCATAGTAAAGCTTTATTGATTCTGAGTTTACTAGCTTGGAACTGGTGGTCTCATTCAAGCTGATTGGATTGAAGTTTACCATTCTCTCCTAAGCAGAGTTCATTAAGCAAATGAGGATTGTAAGCAAAATTACTGTCAGAATGCTTAAACTAAGTAAATAGCTTTTACGTACTTTATATTCTCTTAATAACACAACACAAGATTTAATTATAAATTATTTATGTACTCTTAGGACCATTCAAGAATTGGTAGCATAAATATCCAAACAAAAAGAATTAATTGTGTCATCTTTCTCACTCTGAAAACCAAGTTCACAAAGTCTGAACATCTCAAGTGCTTGCATGAAATTTTAGTTTTTGTGTTCATTCACTGAAAGGCCACCCTCTCATAATGTTAGATTCACAGGCACCAAGACTGTATAAACTGGTATGTTTTGTTTATTACTTACTTTAATAGCAATGTTAATTGAAACTTCCTGAATATTAGAGAGTTGTGGGTAAAGTCTTCCCTGGGCTAGTTCCTTTTCTGACAATTGTTCTGTCAATGCCTACAGAGAAAAAAAAATATATATGCATTTTTTAAAATCAAAGAATCATCACAGGTATCTGATGAGAGGGTGCAAAGAGTTATCAAAGGATATTAAACCTATAGGCATGCTTTCTGACAGACATATGAAAATACCTAACTACACAAAAAAGAGAGAAGCAGTCTGTATTCTTACTGTTAAAATTTTATCCAGCAAACATATCAAAAAATCAGTTATTCTGAAATTTCAAGAAACCTCAGAGACCACCTAATCTAAACTTCTCATTTTATAGACAAGGAAGCTGAGATCCAGAGCTATAAAATGATTCATTTAAGGCTACACAGACAGCAAGTACCAAAACTAAGATTCAAATATAGGATTTGCCTCCAAATTCATTATTCTTTTCACCATACAAGTGCTTGATAATACCACTAGACTTCAACTATTTCAAAATGAACATCTGTGGCTATCCTCAAAAAATAAAGCCTACTTTGGAACTTATGTTATAGAGATTGTAATTCAAGTACATTTAACACTTCAAGGAAAATCAGCAACAAATCTGAAGCATTTTTTCTATCATCAAATGGAAAAATTCAGTATAAACAGTTTTATAACTCTCTGGGCATAATTCCAGATTGTTCTCCAAAATGATTAGATAGGTTCACAGTTTCATCAACAATGTATGAATGTCCCAGTTTTACCATGGACTCTCCAAATTTGTCATTTTACCCTTCCATAAACAGTTACCTTTGAAGCTTCTAGAAAGACGTGATCACTGATATGCCGAACACCACTAAGAATTACAGCTAGAGCCACACCTGTGATAAAATGTTGTTAAAATAAGTTATTTGGAAAATTCACTTCATATCACATGAAATTTATGCTTTGAACTATTTAAAGAGTTCAAATAAGACATAAGACATAATAATAGTCATTTTTCATTTGATGAAAATTCCTTAGGTTAATAAAAAGTGAAAACTTTACAAAATACTCAGTTCCTTCTGCTAATCCCTCAAATCCTGGCACAGTTAAAACAAATGAAAAAGTGAAAATCACTGTTAAATAATTACATTGCTATGTTTACTGCTATATCATGCTTTATTAATAACAAATGAGTGAGACATTATGGTAAAGCACAAAAAGCATTCTTTGCACTTCAAGTCAGGAGACAGGGTCACATTCCAACTCTGCCACTTACTAGCTATGCAATCTTGGGGGAATCACTGCTCCTTTCTAGACCTCAGTTTTCCATCTGGAAAACAGGAATAATAAAATCTGCTCTGCCCACCACACAGGGTAGGTGTGAAAAGTGCTCGTAGGCTTAGTAGTGTACCAAGCTCTTCTTGGTACAGGGCTGCGTCCTCAGTCAGAGGCCTGACATTGCTTTATGATGATGATACAATATACTTCCTGAATTTGCATCTCTATTAGCCAAAAGAACCAGGGAGTGGCTATTTACCAAATAATCATCAAGTAGTTTAGAGGTTCTAGGAACAAAGTCCTGGAATTCATGTGTCAACATTTCCCATTACTGGGGGGCGGAGTCAAAATATAGGAGTAAAAGTGGGAATTTGCTTCAGCTTGTGTTCCAACCACCTTCAATACCTGTAAAAATGACTAAACAAATTTTAGTTCTACAAAATCCACAGACTGACAGAGAGGAACAAATCTCCCACTGAAGGTAGCCTGGCAGGTCGACAGGAAGAGGTCTATTGCACCAGGCTGGGAGTAGAGTGCAGTCCTACATGAGCTGCCCTCGAACACATGGGTGGCACAGACCAGCTGGAGCAGACTTCAGGGGACTTCAAGGGGAATCACCAGCAGCTGTGGTGCCTTCCACACTTCGCAACCCATAAACACCAAAGAAAGTAAAAGGTCAGTGGGTAAAGTCTGCTGATCCTGGGTGAGAGAAGAGCATGGTCTGGCTCCTGCCCCTGGGGTGGTAGAGGTGATTATGTCTGCAGCTGCTGATGCAGCAGCTGCCTCCTGAGCTCCAGGCCCACAGATCGTAGAGGGACCAAGTGGCTGTCCAGAGGGTAATTGCAGGACTCCCTTTGGTGGTGCTGAGGCAGGATTCTCTTGCTTAGCTCTGATTGGATCTGGGTGGTAATCTTGGGTGGCAGTCTTGGGGTGAGGAATGCTAGTGTAGCAGAGCTTGTTGAGGCTATCGAAAGGCAGTCTTCCTCACAGTTCTGAGCCGGGTGCCTAGAAGAAGCTCTAACAACAGTTACACATTAAGGGATTGAAGGGCTTGGAATATGATATTCCAGAGGTCAAAGGAGCTAGGATTAAAACCAAGAATCACCTACCCAGAAAAGCTGAGTATAATGCTACAGGGGAAAGTATGGACATTCAACGAAATATAGAGGACTTTTGAGCATTCTAGACAAAAAGACCAGAGCTGAACAGAAAATTTGACTTTCAAATACAAGAAGCAAGAGAAGTATGAAATAGTAAATAGGAAAGAGAAATCATAAGGAACTTATTAAAGCTGAACTGTTTACATTCCTACATGGATAGATGATATTTATAACTCATGAGACTTTTCTCAGTATAAGGATAGTTGAAGGGAATATATATGTATATATACATATATATGTGTGGTTGTATGTGTGTATGTGTGTGTGTGTGTGTGTGTGTGTGTGTGTGTGTACATGTATATACAGACAGAGGGTACAGGGCGAGTTGAATATGAAGGAATGATATCTAAAAATAAAATTAAGAGGTGAGAGAGGAATATATTGGGAGAAGGAGAAAGCGAGAGATAGAATAGGGTAAATTATCTCACATAAAAGAGGCAAGAGAAAGGTATTACAATGGAGGGGATGAGCAGGGAGGTGAAAGGGAATGAGTCAACTTTACTCTCATTGGATTTGGCTTAAGGACGGAATAACACGCACTTGGGTATCTTACCCTACAGGCAAGTAAGAGGGAAAGGGGATAAGAGGGGGCATGATAGAGAGGGCAGATTGGGGGTGAGGGTAGTTAGGAGCAAAAGCTTTTGAAAAGGGATAGTGTCAAAGGAGAAAACAGAACCAATGGGGTGAGGCAGGATAGGATGGAGGGAAATATAGTGAGTCTTTCACAATATGACTATTATGGAAATGCTCTTGCATAACTACACATATATAACCTATATTGAATTGCATGTTTTCCCAATAGGAGTGGGGATGGGTGAGGAGGGAAGAAGGGAAAGAATCTGGAAATCAAAGTTTTAAAATAAAATGTTAAAAAATTGTTTTTAAATGCAACTAGAAAATAAGATATATAAGCAATGGGGTATAGAAATCCATCTTGCCCTACAAGAAAGTAAGGGGGTGGATGTGAGAGGGGACATAAGAGAGGGCATATTGGAGGAAGAGGTATTCAGTATGCTTGCCATCTTGGGGTGGGGGGAGTAGGGAAGAGATGGGGAGAAAATCTGTTAACTCAAAATCTTGTGGAAATGAATGTTGAAAACTAAAAGTAAGTAAATATAAATAAACTGATTGCAAAAAAAAATTCCCATTACTGTTTCTGGTGGGGTAGGGGGTGAATGCAGGCTCAAGTGTCAGCCTATTCCTTCTCCTTATTTATAATGATGCCACCTTGAGCACCCTGATTAAGTGAGATAATTTCCCCCAATTTTCCTTATCCTTCCCCCCCGCCCCCATGTATTCCTCTTTCCTTTTTTTCTCCTTCTTCTCTTCAGATCATCAAGATATAACAGAACCACTCCCAGGTCTTGCCTATTTAGACTCCTTCTATGACCCCATGATACAGTTCACTGGGGACGTATGTATTATCTCCCCATATTAAAGTGTAAGTGTTCTATCCTTGTTTAGTCTTTATTATTGTTTACTTTTTCACGTCTCTCTTACCTTCTATGTTTGGACTTCAAAGTTTCTATATAGCTCTGGTCTTTTCATCAGGAATTCCTGGAAGTCCTTTATCCCTCCTTCCTTCCTCTCTCCCGTTCCTACCCTGTAGGACACAGTTTTGTGGGATAAACCATTCTTGATCGTAAGCCCATCTCCTTTGCCTTCTGGAATAGCATATTGTAAGCTCTTTGTGCCTTTGTGGCTGTGACATTGTGTGCTTCAGGCCTTGAATTCTTTCTTTCTGGCTACTTGTAGGATTTTCTTTGACCTGGAAGTTCTGAATTTTTATTATGTTACTGAGAGTTTTCATTTTGGAGTTTAGGAGATGCTCAGTGGACTCTATTGCCACTTTGCCTTTTGCTTCTAAGAGATCTGGGGAATTTTCTTTAATTTTTCTTGCAATATTTTTTGGCAATAACTTTCAGAGAGTCCAATGAGGAATTTTTTTGCTCAATTTGTTTACCAGGTCAGTTCTTTTTATTATGAGATTTGTTTCCTAATTTTTTCCTTTAGCACTCTCATTTTATTGACATAAATTTTTTTTTTGACTCTTGCTTCCTCTCATCTAGGAATTCTAGTTGAATTTATGCCCAAGTTGTATTTTCCTTTGAGGTTTTCCTTGTCAGGGTTTTGGAGTAATTTTCTCCTTGTGGGTTTGTGTCTTGTGGGTTAATACCTCTTGATTGGATTTTTTGTTTGTTTGCTCATTCTTCTATCCTACTTCCTGACTTGAAGCTTGATGTTAAGACTGGGCTTTGAATACTTTTAGAGAAAAGGTCTATGATGGTCTTGTTGCTGCTTTGAGTGCTGGATTATTCCAGGATCTCAGGCAAAACTCAGGATGGAGACCTGCAAGCTTTCAGTACTCCCAAAAAAGTCTGATCCAGGGTAAAAGTCTGATTACTGTCCCATCCTGGTCCCAGCTTTAGAAGTTTCTGACATGGGCTTAGATCTGAGCAACAATAAATGCTATTGGACTCAGCCCCTATCAGCCATTTGGAAAACTCTGCTGGTTTGAAGGGACACGGCTTCTGGCTCCACTTTGGTCCCTCCTGCCCTGGCTATTCCTCTGCAGGTGGCAGAGATGCATTGCTGTTGCTTCTTCTGAAACTGCCCTCACAAGTGCTAGATCTGTGGTGGGGCAATGGTGGGAAGGTCAGTCAGGGTTAGGGAAAGGTCCCTTCATCTCTCCCTGGATCCATGACTTGGAAGTGAGTAGTAGAGACCAGTGCTACCAATTAGCATGTGTCCTTGTAGCAGTCTGGAACCTCTGCTTGCAGCTTCTTCCCATATTGGAATGTTCAAGAGGTGTTTCTTCTTAGACTCTCTCTTTTTTATGCCAACTGTGGCTGAAAAAATATCTCAGGGTAACTGTGTCTTGGATTTCCCCATTAGGATTCAGTCTGGGGTATTTTCTAGATCTGTTTGGAAGAGTTTTTGAGAGGAATTTGTTATACTGCTTCCCATTATGCTGCCATCTTGTCAGTGCTTACCTTGCTCATTCTTTTTTGTTTAATTTTTTTAAAAAATAATTTATTTATTTACTTTTAGTTTACAACATTCAGTTCCACAAGCTTCTGAGTTCCCAATTTTCTCCCCCTCCTTCTCCTTCCCCCTTTCCCCTATGGCAGCATGCAAGCTGATATAAGTTTTACAATTCACATTAAACATTAGTCAAGTTGTAAAGGAGGACTATAACATATGGAATGAACAACATGCCTCATTCATTCTTCATTATTATTATTTTTTAATTTTTTATTTTTTTCCCAAATGCTTTATTAAATTGTGGTTTACATCATTCATTTCTGCCAAATTTTGAGTTACAACTTTTCCCCCCATTTTTCCCAAACCCCTACCCCAGAATAGCAGTCCCACAGGATATCACCTCATCGAATCTGCTCTCTCCCAAATCTTCTCCCATACCCCCCTCGACTCTCCCAGTAGGGCAAGATGAATCTCCATGCCCCAATGCCTGTACTCTTATTTCCCAATTATATGCAAAATAGTATTAATAATAGTATTTATACATTTTTATAAATTTGATTTTAAAACTTTGAATTCCAGATTCATTCCCTTCCTCCCTTGTCACCCACCCTTGGGAAGACAAACAATTTAGTATATGTTGTGCATGTGTAGCTATACAAAACATTACCATAGTAGATATATTGTAAGACTGACTATATTTCCCTCCCTCCTATCCCACCTTCCACTTGGTCCACTCCCCACTTTGGTCCTGTCCCTTTTCAAAAGTGGGTGCTTCCAACTTCCCTTCCCCCACTTCCTTCCATCATCCCCCCTCTCATCCCCTTCCCCCCTACTCTCCTGTAGGGTGAGATATCCTATTTAGTATGTATGTCATTCTCTCCCTGATCCGAATTCAATGAGAATAAGGTTTTGCCTTTTTGCCTTCCTGTTCTTCCCCTCCCTTGTAACCATTTTCCTCTGCCTCTTCTCTATGAGAGAGTTTACCCCATTCTGTCTCTGCCCATCTCCTCTCATTATATTCCTCTTTCATCTCTTAATTTAACCTTTTAAGTATAATCCCTTCCTATTAAATTCGACCTGTGTCCTCTATCTATGTATACCTGCAAACATATATACACACATTCATATGTCCATGTACCCTTCTTCAACTATTTTCATGCTAAGAAAAGTTTCATCAGTTATAGTTATTGTTTTTCCATGTAAGAATGTATATAGTTCAACTTTGATAAGTTCATTATGATTTCTTTTCCCTGTTTACCTTCTTAAGCATCTCTTGCTTCTTGTATCTGAATGTCAAATTTTCTATTCAACTCTGGTTTTTTTCATCAAGAATGCTTGAAAGTCCTCTATTCCACTGAATGACCAAATTTTCCCCTGAAACATGATACTCAGTTTTGTTGGGTAGGTGATTCTTGGTTTTAATCCCAGCTCCTTTGACCTCTGGAATATCATATTCCAAGCCCTTCAATCCCTCAGTGTAGAAGGTGCCAGATCCTACGCTATCCTGATTGTATTTCCACAATATTCAAATTGTTTCTTCCTGGCAGCTTGTAATATTCTCTCCTTGATCTGGAAATTCTGGAACCTGAGTATAATATTCCTAGAAGTTTTCTTTTTTGGCTTTTTCAGGAGGTGATCTGTGAATTCTTTCAACCTCTATTTTGCCCTCTGGTTCTAAAACATCAGGGCAATTTTCCTGGAGAATTTCTTGAAGAATGATTTCTAGGTTCTTTCTTTGATCATGGTTTTCAGGTAGTCCAATAATTTTTAAATGATCTCTCCTGGATCTATTTTCTAAGTCAGTGGTTTTTCCCATGAAATATTTCACACTGCCTTCTATTCTTTCATTTGTTTGGATCTGTTTAACAGCACTAGCTTCCCTTTGGTGGATTCTAAATCCGAAGGAAAGATTCTCTTCAGTGAGCCTTTGAGGTTCTTTTTCCATCTGGCAAATTTGGCTTTTTAAGGCATTCCTCTCCTCATTGCCTTTTTCAGCCTCTTTTGCCATTTGAGTTAGTCTATTTTTTAGGGCATTATTTTCCTCAGTCAGGCTGTTGACTCTCCTTTCATAATTTTCTTGCATCATTTTCACTTCTCTTTCCAATTTTTCCTCCCCTTCTCTTATTTGATTTTCAAAATCCTTCTTAAGATCCTCTATTGACTGTAACCAGCTCGTATTTTCATTTGAGGCTTTTGGTGCAGGAGTTCTGACCTCCCAGTCCTCCTCCCATTCCATGGTTTGATCCTCTTTGCCCCCCAAATAGGAGTCTAATGTTGAATTTTTTTGTTTATTTTGTTTCCTTTGCCTAGGCATGCTGCCACTCAATTACTTGACTTTTGCGCTTGTTGCCATAGTAGGACTCTGCCACCAGCCAGGAGAGCTTCTATCCCAAATGATGGGGTTTTCTCAGCTGATGGAGGTATTAGTTGGGTGCCCTCTCTGAAGCCCCCACACGCTCTGGCAAGCTGGTCACACAGCCCCCAGACCTCCACCCTAGACTGCAATCCAGATCCAAGAAGGTTAAATCAAGAGAGATTACTCCCAAGACTGATCGCTGGATCCCCCTACAGTTCCTGCAGGGCAGGAACTGAAGCTGCTGTGTGTATCCGTAGCTATGCTGAAGTTTCTCAGGGGCTCCTCGCCCCCAGGGAAAGAGGCCACACACTCTCCCAACTAATGAGTCCCAAGTCCATACCGCACTAACCTCTCACTTTGTGTCCTTGGCATCTATGTGTTGGTAATTCTGGAAACGCCACAGCTGCTGGTGTTCTGGAGTCTCTCCAGCTGGCTGTTGGTCAGGCCACCCTGTGGCTAAAACCTCCGACTCACATGCGGCCTGGGTTTGGCTTCCAGAGTGCTGTGCTGGCCACTCCCTGCCAGGCTGCTGGGTTGTCCTCAGTGGGAGGTTAGCTTCTCTGTGTTATTTTGTAGGTTCTGGAGCTCCAGAGGTTGTTTAGAGTCCCCTTTTGCATGAATTTGGAAATTGTGGGAGCCAGAGCTGCACGGAAGAGCTGTTTCTACTCCACCATCTTGATTCCGCCCCATGCCCTGTTAATTCTTAAAGGCTATGGCAGGGGAATGCAACCCTAGTAGGGCCTACCAAGCTTTGAATCACCTAGTGATAGACTAACAGAATCTTAGTTTAGCTAAGTTTGGAAAGCCTCATCACTAGTATGGCAGCAAGATAAGGTTTTTGTTTTTTTTGCTAAACCATCTTCAAAGCCCATTTAAGTCAGAGGAAGTAAAGATCTGTGTTGATGGCTAAAGTACCTACACCAGCAAAATTATAGATTCCTAAAGTACTGAGGTTAAGTTTTCACCTGAAATTCAAATCAAGTATTCATGCCAACAGAAGGGAAGAGTGGTGTGGATAATCCAAAATTAAACTTACTTTTAGGTTCCCCTCCCCCACCCCACACTCTGGTTAAAAAGTTTGATAGCTTTTTAATAGGTTTTTAAAAACATTTTTTTTAAATTTCTAGCTCTTAATATTTCCCAGCTAAAAAGAAACAATGAAATGATATGGCTTTAATGTTACTGCTGAAGGACATTATAATTACTGTCAATACTCATTCACATAACACTTCATAGTTTTCACACACACACACACACACACACACACACACACACACACACACACACACACACACACACACACACACACCCCAAGTGCTTCACTTAAGTTATCTCAAGTGATTTTTGCAACAATTGTATAAGGTACATAGCACAGTTTTATGATTCTTTCCATACAAAAAAACAAAAAACAAAAACCAATCAAACAAACCTCAAAACCCCAGCCCAAACAGACTCTATGTTTTGTTCTTACATTTGAAAACGATGTCTCTAATGCTTAGGGAGTTCACAACATTTGAAACAAAATAATGGAGTAAAATGAAGTCTCCCACCAAAATATGAAAGTTTCTTTTTTGCTTCCTTGTCTAATTCCACCCAAATGATGAATTTCTTTTCCACATCTGAATATTTATAGTTGAAAACATTACTTTTCATATTATAGCAAAATTTTTTACTCAGAATTATTTTTTCTCTGTTAGTTTCCTTATGGGGAAAAGGCCTGAATGAGAGCTCCTTTATTGTTCATATGTTCCACTGCTGGTAAATGAATAATAAGCATATGAATAATAAGACATTTCTCTGGATTCTCTTGATTTTAATGGTTGGATTATGTTTAGTTTTGATTGATCCACTAATAACTACTGTATTATAGATTACAAACTTCAAATTTTACAAAGCTGTAAAATCACTAGGATTTGAAAAATATTTTGTTCTTTTATAGGAAGAACAAAAGTTAGACCTGCTTATTTCTTTGTGAGGCAAACGTTCTTCCTACCAATATTTTTCTTTCTTTTGTGTGTATGTGTGCACGCATGCACACGTGCTTATGTGATTAAATCCTATACTATAAAATATGTGGAGTTTACCTGGGAAAATATAAGCATTGTTTCCTTGCCCTGGGATAAAACGTCTCCCATCTTCTAATTTCACAGGCTCAAATGGACTACCACTGGCAAATAAGCATCGACCCTGTTTAAATGAAATAAAGTATCAGTTAAAGATATCCTTAACAGTCATGTGACTTACTAAAATTCAGTGGTGAATTTACACAAATTAAGTCCTACAGTTATAAAGCAAAAAATTGAGAGATCTAAGTCAATATTCCAAGTGCAATAAATACCAGCTAATAGTATAATAGGAAAAAACCAAAATTCACACATTAGCATGGATAAGAATGAATATTATAGAATAACCATACAAAAATGATGCTAATTTTGGAAAAATTAATTTCCAAAGCAAAAGATTTTATAATATTTATGTATTCAATTTTAAACCTGAAAACCCAGGATAAAATGCTTGGAAAATAAATACCACAATTCACATGATACTATTACTTGTCAACATTATTGAAGGAGAAATGAGTATGAAAGTGATACAATGTATATTTTTAGAGAAACAAGCATATGACAGTTATTTTTTTCAACTTAGGAAAAAAAATAGAACTTTATTACTGCCTTGAAGGCAGGTACTGAGTTCTCTAACTTGTTTGTACTCTCTGATAATGGTGTACTGTGCAACAGGAAGTGCTCGGTAAAAACCCCTGACCTAAGCAGCATTTATAAGCAATGTTAGATAGGAGATATCTTCCTTTCAGGCTTGTTTATAAAGTAAATCATTTTCCCATAAAGTGTCAAAATGTCAGAAAGTAAAGCAGAAACGAGTTGAGTAAGGAAGAATATAATCAGTCATTTGAATATCCAAAAATTATCTGTAAGAAGCAGTGTAAAATGATATTGTGAGGCAGAGACTGCATGAGGAAGATTACGCTTGGATCTAGACAAACTCCATAACATTTAAGTCAGAGGGGGCAAAGAGCTATGTTGATGGCTGAATTACCTACACCAACAAAACTGTCAAGCTACACTGTCACTTCTATCCATTATGAATGGTGATGACTGATTACTCTTAATGGTCTAATTCTACCCAGATCATTTAATTCTTGTAAATAAGGGCAAAGAACAACATTTGGACTGAATAATTTTAACAGTATAACACTGGTGCCCACATTACTTCCCCTCACCTAGTCCCTTGAATAATATAACAATACAATAATAGCCTCTAAAATAGGCTAAATGAGATTTTAAATTATACATATTTTCAAACAACAGCAGAGGGCACTATAATACCAAAATCTTCTAATACATCTTCCCTGAGTAAAAGCTACAATTACAAATAAAACATGATCATAAAGTACTCTTTTTAAAAGATCTCTACAATGGATTTATCCCCAAAAGACTTGTCCTTTAAAGTAGTGACCTTTATAAATGATACACTTCATCAATGCTTTAATAAATCAAAACATATTTGGCACTGTTCTCTTTGAACAGATTTCAGAATACCCAGGATCACAGGATTTAGGAGTTGGAAGTTACTTTAGAGATCTAAGAAACTCTCTCAATTCTGATTAGGAAACTGATTACCAGAGAGATTAAACAACCTTCCCAAATTCACAGGGGCAGTGGGAGAGAAAAGATTTAAACTAAGACCTCTGAACCCAAGTCTTTTTTTGTTATGCCAGGCTGCATGCCCCTTTTTAATATTCTTAGAGGTCATAATTCTTCATTTTTTGAGGGGAGATTTGATTGCTAGAAGGAATCAGCAGTTAAGCACAGAGTTTAAGTAACTGTCCAGAGTCATGCAGTATGGGGTAGAGCAGGCTGCAGAATCAGGCTGGACACTGCTGTTTTAGGTTAAAAATGGGAGTGTAAATCCAAGGTAAGGAGACTAATTTTCTTGTATGCCTCAAATTGTCTATGACTAATGAATGTCTGAGAAAGAGTTCCAGAGAATCTAGAGACCAGTTGATCTACCTAGTGCTTGAGTAAGAAAAGCCTGGAGAGTTTTCCCAACAAGAAGTCACCCAATGTTTGCTTAAAAGTTTTCTAGTGAAGGGGAAACAAATATTTTCTCAAGTAGTCCATTTAAGTTTTAAATAAAGTTTTGTCATATTAAAAAATATAAAAAACAATTCTTAGTTCTGTATGGGCCTTACAAGAACAGGTTGTGGCAGGATCTGATCCTTGGGCTATAGTTTGCTGACCTCAAATTTATATAATTTCGTTCCCAAGATCCTGTGACCCAATTTCCTGATGCTTTTTTTTCACTTCTTCCTCATCTTGCTGCCACAAATATCTCTCTCCAGGGCTGAGTCTGGGCTGAGTCTGGGCTGAGCCTCACAGCTCCTGTGTCTCTATGTAATTTTTTTTACATAATTTTTTTTGTTTGTTTCTATAAAATTTCCTAAAGGAGGGTCTCCAAAATCTTTAGGAAGTCACTGGAATAAAAGTAGCACTCTAATACAGTTACTTCAAAATACAACACTGCTTTGAGTCATGGAATCTTAAAGGTGAAAAAGACCTAATTCACACATTCCATTTTCCTGCCCTAAGGAGGTATTTCTTAAACACCATTGATAGGTAATCACTTAGGCTCTACCTGAATACTTCTAATGACACAGAACTTACTACCACATGAGAGAGCAAACTGCATTTTTGACTACCAGTTTTCCTTGATCTAGAGATAGAAGGGCCCTTAGAAGTCATCTAGTTCAATCCTGCCATTTTACAGATGAAGAAACTGAGTCCCAGGAACCTGACCAAGGCAGAGAGCTAAGACTCTAAGCTGAATCTTTTGCTTACCTCTTTTTCACAAAAGATCAGATTACCAGCAGGGTAAGGTATCAGGTAGCAATGAATTGTAGAGTGAGAATTCCAGCAGATGTCTAGCTGCCTATCATTATTATTAATGTCACTTTTGTGCCGGATTTCTGGTAGATTTGTAATCTGCCTTAGGAAAGAGTCAACCAAGATCCTCCAACAAGAGGCTACTCTCGTTTCTCCTTTCACATTCTGTACATGCCATTCCATGTTCATGGAAATGCTCTCAGATAGCCTAAGTTCTTAGAACTATATCTTGAAAATATTTTGAATATATTTTCTATTTGTTCACATATAGACATGCTATATATACACGTATATGCATATATATGTAGATCTATCTAATATATCTAACATACCTACCTATAAATATCTACATACATATACATGTATATGCATATACGTGTAAGCTCCTTGAGGGCACAGACTTTTAATTTTGCTTTTGTATCCCTAGCATGTAAGGGGCACAGAGAAGATGCTTAACACATATGTAACAAATTGAAGATTCTATGGACTAAGACTCTTAAAGGGAATCTAGTTTGTGAGGAAAGGGAAAGGTTAAAATAACTCACTGTTACTTATTCTTGGGTTTCCCCATTAGGATTCTGCCTGGTATAGTTTCTATATCTGTTTAGAGGAATTATAGGGAGGAGCTCAGCTGTACAACTTCCTACTACTCACTCTGCCATCTTCTCACTATCAATTCTATATCAAGGCCTGTAGTTTCTTTAATCTACCCTTTTTGACATTGTGGTCAGAATTTGGCAAGTCTCCAGTCTTCTGGCATTTCTTTCTTTCTCTGTGATTTCTCAGAAATCACCAGCAGTCATTTTGAAATTATATCTGCAGTTTCCTTGAGCATGGAATGTAATTCATCCAGAACTGGACTGGAAGCAATATAAGAGGTCTTCAGACCCTGGAGATTAGTGGCCAAGGCAGCCATGCATTGCTTGGGCATACCAGTGGAGGGAGCAGATGTGCACCAGGGCAAACAGAGGTTCCAGACCCATACTGGAGCACCTTGATGGGGACTGGTGCCAACTGACAGCACTTGCCCACTCTCCAGTTTGGTGTCACAGATCAAGGGCAAGCCAAGTTGGGGATATATGCCCAGGAAGCTAGTCTGTTAGAAAACAGGAGGCCCAAGGCAGTGTACTGAAAAGGAGCAAGTTCAGAAGCCAGCAACAGCCATGTGGCTCAGACTAGAACACAGCAGAATCTCGAATCCAGTATTTAACATAGTCTGCAGACTGTGGAGGAATATTCAGGGCAAGAATTCTGGTCTAAAGGGGAGCCTGTACTTCCATAACTCTGAGCCAGCACAGATTTCTAGAGGGCTAAGAAGGGTTGAGCCCAGGAGCAGCTTCTGTTGCTCAGACCTAAACCCAGCTCAGAAACTTGCAGAGCTCAGTCCAGGGAGCAGTGATCACTTTGCTCTGATTATATCTGTTTGGAAACACTAAATGCCTGCAATATGTCCCCAGTTTGAGCTGGGCCTGAGATCCTAGAAAAATAATTCAGGAATTCGGGAGTGGGTGAGAGAGGAGGATTTTTGCTGACAAAAACATAATAAAAAAAGAATTGGTATTCCTCTCTGAAGAACTCTAGAATATACAAGGCACCAACATAATTTCCTAAGAACAAATCAAGCCATATTAACCTTATTTCCTTTTCTGATATAATTAGCCAAGAAAAAGATATAAAAAAAGATCAAATGAGAATATATTTGAATAGTTTTTTTAATCATTTATCAAGTGTCAGTTACTATTATTTGGGATGTGCAGAGTGTCCCAAAAAGCCTCACTCAGTGCAGTTTTAAGTTAAAACTGAACTTAAAACTGCACTGAGAGTTTGGACCTCTGCATATTGATTATTAACAAGGCTATTAATCAAGTTTCTCACTATCTTCATGAATAAGATGATGAAATATGAGCAAATATTGTTAATCACATTAGCAGAATAATGAATAACAGTTCTATGTCAAACAGGAAGACACTCAAAAAGCATGTCATAAGTAAGAAGGCCATCTGGAATACCAGGTTTCCACTTTTCATAATTATTACATCCCCTCTATTTGTCTTCCTTCAAAATAAGAGAGTCACATAAGAGATACCACAAATAAGAGATGCTATGATTTTCTATTTCCCCCAAATTGACTTTTAATAAATTTTATACTTGGGGTGGCTAGGTGGCGCAGTGAGTAGAGCGTCAGCCCTGGAGTCTGAAGGACCTGAGTTCAGATCCGGCCTCAGACACTTAATGCACACACAAACAAAAACCTAGCCGTGTGGCCTTGGGCAAGTTACTTAATCCCAATTGCCCTCTAAAAAGCAAACAAATAAATAAATAAATTTCATACACAGCAAAATACTGTTGAATAAATTATTTATTATCCAAAAGCAAATTAGAGCCAAAAACTTATGCTATTCCCTATTGTTCCCAGTTGGGTGTCAGCTTATCAAAGATAGGAAGAATCAAATGTTGTTTGTCCTTTGTTCTCGAAGAGAACCAGACTGAAGGCAGTTCCTAAATGATGGTGATACATCTGACTTTCATCCATGCCAATCACAAATGATTTAAGACCTATCAGATATTTTATGCTGCTCATGTTCCTTCCCCCCCTCCCATTAGTGTGGGCAAATTAGACTATTTTCTTTTGTCAACTTCTTTTATTCTAAGACGACTGCTCTTCAAAACCATTTAAAACCCTAAGGTAATTACATTTTGAGTACTGCTTTTAATAACTGATCAATTCAGTTCAAATAATACTCTAAAGCAAATAATAACCTTCATTTATTTTTCTTTTCTTTTCTTTTTTAAAAAGTAATTAAGGTTAAGTAACTTGCTTAAGGTTACACGGCCAGTTATTTTTGTGTGGGTATTAAGTATATGAGGCCAGAACCAATCCTGGTCCTCCCAATTCCAGGGCCGGCGCTCATTTATTTTTCTTTTAACAAAGTTCAAAATACAGTTAAAATTTCAACTAGATATGTGCTCATTTTTATCTTTCTCTTATGATTAATTATGATTTGAGTACTCTTAGTAATGTCCTAACCAGTTCTGTGCAACATTCCAAATTCTACACAGATCAAGTTCTATTAATGCACATAATATTTAAAATAGTCAAATCAGAAAAGACTGCTTATAGTAAATTTTTGACTGCTCAGAATTAAATCTTTAAAAAATTCCATTTGTTTTAAAATGTAAAACATTCTTTTATTGTCAATTATTACCTCTGTAAGTGTGTATGCTTCTTCAGCTGTGCATTCAGCCTTTGCTGTAGGATTACTTAATGCAAATATTACTGGTCGTTCATTGATTGAGGCCATGGCTTTGATCACATTGGGAGTAAAAAGTCGGCCAGCACCTGCAACACCTGTAATACAAGTAAAATAAACAAAATATTTCATTATACAAATAATAATAATAGAGGAAATATATGACACCTCTCTCCTCTATAAATTTTATAATTAATTACTTATAAAGCACTATTGGGATTTGGGAATACAAAAGATAATGAAAGAGTCCTGGATCTTAAGGAGCCTCCATTCTTCTGTGGGGAAGGAGGGAGAAGAGGGACACAACATGTACACAAATATGGTGAGTATAAGGAAAACTCACAAAGGAAAGACCACTAACAGCCTGGGTAATCATAGCACTAAAGTTAATCCCTGAAGGAAGACCAAGGCTTTACTTGAGGCTTAGAAGAAGGTTTTGAGAAACAGAGAGAAGTACATTCCAGGAATGGGGAGAAGCTTGTATGACTATATGAAGGTAAAAGATGGTGTACTGAGTTTGGGGAATAACTAGTAGTCCAGTATGACTAGAATGTCAAATTTCTGAAGAGGAATAGAACGAAATAAAACTGGAAAGCTGGAGAGAAGCCATAGAATGTGGAAGGTTTTAAATATCAGGCTAAGGTGTTTTATATGCTATACTAGAGGCACTGGGGAATCAGTGAAGGTTTTGAGCAGAGAGAGTGACATGGCCCAGACTAGAGTCTCAAGAAGATTATTTTGGAAGATTTTTGGAGGATATGCTGATATACCACTGAGAAGGTTATCAGTTTTGTTTTATCTCTAGGTTCCAGAGGTCATTGCCTTATACATAGCAGATTGTTTATTGCTGAACTGCACATACTTTTTAACAACACTGATATGAACAAAATTTCATAATTGCAACAGAATTTGTATGGCCTAGAAAACTATATTGAAAGAAACTATTCCTAAAGCCCTCAGATAGTTCAGAATTATAGTGTTTTGTACATCACATTATTACAAAACTTAGAAGTCTCAGATGTCTTTGTGTTAACAAAATAGCGGTCCACTTATTTCAAGCCCTTTTTAATGCAACAAAATTTTCGAATATCTGGACTTGTCCCTAGAATTTTTATAAATGGATATAAATAACAAAATTGTGTTTGCTGTTGTAGTGAATATTTTGACAGCCTATTACAAATATCTTTTGCCCTTGGACTTTTTCCTTCTGAAGTCTTTGCTCAAAAAGAGGTATTTTAGCATGTCATGCTAGACTGATACATTCTTTAATCTTTCAGCAGTCCAACGTTTATTAGACAGAGATCATTTTTGTATTTTGCTAAGAATAGACTCATAGAGAAGGAAGAGTTCTTAGAGATCATTCAGCCCAACTCATTCATCTGAGAAACCTGAGGCATGGAACTATAAAATGAGGTCATATGTAGGTTACATGGCTAGTAAGCCACAAGGCCAGGAGTAGAACTTGGATCTCCATCCTCTTAGCTCAGTGCTCTTTCATTCCCCTTATATAACCAAATGCAGTATTTCTGATTGTGCATGTAACATCATGAAAACAGCCTAGCATCTTACCTCAGCTTTATTCAGAATCTAAGTCCATTATTTCTCACTGACTCTACAAAGCACTATACAATGAAGTATTAGGAAATAAACAATTTAAGAGCACAAAACGGTAATTCCTAGATAATGTATGATGCTTTCCATATATCATAAATAGCAGAACTGTATCTAAGTAAATATTAATCTTATGCTAAAAGAATGAATTAATTTATTCCTTTGACAAGCACTCATTAAGCTATATAAAGAGCTCTATGCTAGGTGTTAGGGAAGGCATAGTGAGTCAATAAGATAAGATCTCTGTTTTCATAGAGTTTGAGTGATATAATGTGCTCACAACCAAGTAATATATGATAAGTGAGTAAGAAGTCAAGTAAGGACTCTAATAAATCCAAGGGACTAAAAGCACATTAAAATTGGGAGGAGGTACTTGTATTAGACTTTAAGGGAAAAGTAACTATTTTAACAGTTGAGACTTGCAGTATATTCTAGGTATAGAGAATACTATGAATAAAGATACAGAGGTGGGTACAGGAAACTGAGTAAGTGGATAGATGTATGTGTGGAGAATGAGACAGATTAAAAAAGAGAGGTGATGCTGTATTATGAAGGACCTTAAGTATCAGGATAAGGAACCTAAATTTCTGTCAGCAGGTAATCAGGAGACACTACGGAAGAGTAGAGATATTCGATTCAATCAATATTTATGAAATGCAATGTCCTCAGCTGGTTATATAAGGGGAATGAAAGAGCACTGAGCTAAGAGGATGGAGATCCAAGTTCCACTCCTGGCCTTGTGGCTTACTAGACATGTAACCTACATATCTGTGTATAAAGAAAATTGATTTGTTAATGGAGTGATGAACTGGAACAAGGGGAGTGAAGGTGGGAAGACTGGTTACTACAGGTGATTATGAGGGCCTGTCCTGGGGTAGTGGCAGTGGGAAATGAAGAGGTATTATAGAAGAGCAGACAATGTGACTAATCATCACGTGTGAGAAATGAGAAAGAGGCAAGCACTAGAGTTGGCACCAAGGTTTACAATATGAAAATATGTATTCCTATACCTCAAACTTGACTCTTCCAAAAGGCATTAGATTGTGTTTGCTTAACAAACAGATCAGCAAATTGTATTATCATCTTTACTCACCAATAATAGCTGTAGGTTTAAGTATATTTACTGCATCTTCAAAAGTATTAGGTATGTTTTCAGGAGATAAGTGAGCAAATGGTTCTTGATGGCTATCTATCTTAGCTTTCCTTTCCTGTATTTCCAAGTGAAATAATAGTTTTGTTAGTATAGAAAATTTTTAAAGTTATAAAAAGAGATATCATTTTTATAAGCATAATCTTATCTCTACTTTAGTCATGCATATCCTTTTGTTATCCTTTATATTTATTAAGTGTTCATTTTATTTATCCTTTCCTATGTATCTGAGGGCTTTTACTACTTCCAAAATTAGTTTTTTCCTATTGATGTCATTTTTCAAAATTTACTTGCTCTGGGAAATTCTCCTAAGTCTCAAAGGTGACAAAAATGAAGGAACATGACAATCATAATATCTTTTGGCTTCTCTAGTGTCCAGGCTCCTTTTTTTCCTTTTACATTTTACATTTTTTTTTCTTTATAAGATTTCCTGGGTTCACCTCTGCCAAAGCTCTGGTCTGCCACTGCTTGGGAGACTGTAAGATCTATGTCACACTCAATTTTTGTATTCCTCAGCACCGTATAGGGGATCCATGGTACCTGCCTAGAAGTTTGTTGAACTTAACTTGTTGAACTGCAACAACCTTTCAAACTGTGTATATGCTCTTCCTTCAATAAAACTTAGACTTAATGGAAATTTTACTTTTTCATAAAGTAGTACTTTAATATTAGAATTCTTCTTAGAAATATATACAATAGCTCCCAATTAATTTTAAAAAATATTTTATTGATTATGTCCCCCTTTTTATAGGACTATCACTTCCCACTGACCTTTACCAGTTTACCCCAACTCACCCATAAACTCTCTCCTGGAATAAGTACAACTGAGCAAGGTAATTAAACATATTCCAATTACTTTCACTAGAATTAAAACTAATCACAGGGGGCAGCTAGGTGGCACAGTGAATAAAGCACCGGCCCTGGAGTCAGGAGGACCTGAGTTCAAATTTGACCTCAGACATGTGACATTCTTACTGGCTGTGTGACCTTGGGCAAGTCACTTAACCCCAATTGCCTTGCCTCCCCCCCTCCAAAACAATAACTACAGCAACAACAAACTAATCATGGGCTTCAAGCATACTCTGAGTTTTAAATTAAATTCTACCTAGCTCCCCTATTTTGGAGAAGGCACAAGCTTTTGCAAAGCATCTCTAATACGTCTTTCTTCTCTCCCCCCTCCCTTTTCTTTTTCTCTTCTCAGCCTCTTCAAAGTTACAAGCAAAGGAACACTGTCAGGGAGAGAAGGAAGATAATAACATCTTAGAAGATCACAGATATAGAGCTGAAGAGACCTCAGAGGCCATCTAGTCCAAAATGCTCTTTACAGATGAAGATACTGAGATGCAGGGAAATTAAGTTTACTTGCCAAAAGTCACACATGTAGTAGTAACCATTAGGGCAGAATTTGAATATAGGTTCTTCTGACACAAATAACCAATCAACAAATATTTATTAAATGCTTACTATGTGCCAATTACCCATGTTAGGTGTTGGGGGTAAAAATACAAATAATTAAACAATCCCTACCACTGTTTTATTTCACTGGAATAGGGAACTCCTTGTAAAGGAATTCCCTCTATGAATGTAGGTCAGCATTTGTTCTACAATTCACAGTCTTAGAAGGTTAAGGATGCAAAAGTCGTATGATTTGTCTAAGGGCACAAAGCAAGACATATCTTGTCCCTAGGTCTTCCTGAATGTGCCAGTTTTCCACACACTATGTTATTCTGAATAAATATAATAAAGTCAACTTGATTTTGAGACTTTCTCCAGAAATGTTTAGTAGCTGGGAAGACAGGGCTTGAGAAATCAAATGTTAGAAGTTAACAGGATTGGCAGAAAAAGCAGAAGACCAAAAGTGTAAAGAATTCTAAGGTAACAGAACTAATGTGGTATCATTTAGCTCACCACTGAGTTTAATATTGGCATTCTTCTTAGAAATATATGCAATAGCTCCTAATTACTTTAAAAATCTTTTATTGATATCCCCCCTTTAAAAAAATTGACTATCAGGGGCGGCTAGGTGGCGCAGTGAGTAGAGCGCTGGCCCTGGAGTCAGAAGGACCTGAGTTCGGATCCGGCCTCAGACACTTAACCCACACAAACAAAAACCTAGCCGTGTGACCTTGGGCAAGTTACTTAACCCCAATTGCCCTAAAAAGGGGCGGCTAGGTGGCGCAGTGAGTAAGAGCTCCGGCCTCGGAGTTGGGATGACCCGAGATCATATCCGGCCTCAGAAAATGAGCACCCATACATAAATAATGACTAGCCGTGTAACCTTGAGCAAGTTACTTAACCCCAATTGCTTAAAAAAAAAAAATTGACTATCACCTTCCACTGACTTCCTACCTATTTACTTCTACCTAACCCTATATAAAGCTCTCTCTTGGGACAAACAAGTACATTTAAGCAGGGTAAATAAATCTTTCTTTTGGATTTTGTAAATTTTTATTGATTTTGTTAAATACATCACAATTACAATTTAATCTGGCTCAGGCAGTCATATGGTCTGTGTTTGACACCTTTGATATAGAGCACTGGACTTGGAGTCAGGTGACCTTAGATTTAATCTTAGTAGCTTCCGAGTATATACCTACAGAAGCAGCTAGGTGGCACCAAAGTACACAGAGCTCCAGGCAAGGAGTCAGGAAGCCTCATCTTCCTGAATTCAAATCTGGCCCCAGATACTAACTAGCTATGTGACCCTGGGCAAGTCACTTAACCCTGTTTGCCTCAGTTTCCTCAGCTGTAAAATATAACAGAGAAGAAAATGGAAAGCCATTCCAGCATCTTTGCCAAGAAAACCCTAAATGGAGTCATAAGAGTTGAACGTGACTGAAACGATCAACAACTAACAGTGATGTTATGAGGCAAGTACTTTTTAAACTTCAAAGTACTATAAACACGGGCTTTAAACATTATTATATCTGGCGAGTTATTAAAACGGCTGACTGTAAGGAGGCAAATGAAACTAGAACAGAACAGGGAAAGTCACTATGGGCATAGCAACTGGAGCAGTGATATCACCAGTGCAGGAAAAAATGCAGATGAAGCAATTCCCTCAATCAATGCAGAAGAGTATCTTCTAAGTTATATTTAAGATAGTTTTCTGGAGGCCTGAAAGGTTGGGCGACTTGCAATATAGCTACAGTCAGTATGTGTGAAAATTAGAACTAATAACTGGGTCTTCCTGGCTTCTAGGTCTGCTCTCTGGCCACTTTTTCACACTTCCAGAGATCATGGTGAGAACAAAGAATAAGCTTTGTGTGAATGAGAGAGTATGAGAGATGGAAGAACAAGTAGGATTTGACAGAAAGTAGGATTTTGAAGTTCATGATAATGGAGATAGTACAGTTTTGTATGACAGTGAAACCATGATGATGTTTTTAGTGGGGTAGAGAGTTTTCATAGGAATTAATAAACTATGAGGTTAAAGAGTTTAGGTATTAGAAGGGTCATCAAAATTAATGCTGAAGTCCCCTAAAATTATGGCAAGGGATAGGGATGACAATAAGCCTGTTACTTAAGGTCATGATGTAATTGGTATTAAAATATTTTAACATATTTTAGCTATGGACTATTGAACTCAAGGCAAATTAGCATTTTTTATCAACTGAGATTTGGTCATTTAAAATTTTATGTTTTGTATTAACAGCAAAAATGTTGATATTTTACATTAGTGTGATGTCGACAGTTATTTAGCAGCAAAAGATTTGTAGAAAATAGCATGAATTCTTTTAAATATGTGGCTTGTACTCAAATGATCTGTATAACAGGTAATTTCTATTTTATTGCATCATATCCCCCCTTACCCTGAATAAGCATAACTATGAATGGAATTTGTAGTACTTACTACAAACCTGAAACATATAAAGGGTCAGGAATTTTTACAAGACATGTTTAACACTGGTAAGAATAGGAGTTAACCTTTCCAACTCCTAGTTATCTATTTAACATCTATTAGTTCAAGCAGTAAGTTTCCTAGTATCTAGAGATTAATTTCTTAAAAAAAAAAATTCAATGGACTTTATGTTTCTTAGTATAGGCCTTTGCTGACCACAGGTATTCAGTAAATTCTGTTGAATATTTTTGCTGCTTGACTTATTTTGATCAAGATTTCATTTAAACATTGCACATAGGTCTTCAAAAGTGAATCATTCCATTAAGGCACCCTTGGAATGAACTGGCAGCCCCGTTTGCTAAAGGATACAGACTCATTAAGGAGGAAATAACTAAAGTTAGCAAGAATTTGGTAAACATTTGTATTTACAACAGCTTGGAGCATATGACCAAAGATGGTAGCTGCCGCTTAACTAAATATCAGGGTATGTCCCACCTGTGCATGTGAGAAATTTAGGAAATCTGTTTCATTTAAACTTTATCAACTTACAAGCACCTGATTAAAACTATATTCATTATTATTGAAATTTCTTGAAGTGTCAAAAAGGAGAGTACTATGTTCCAAAAGGTTTTTTTTAATGGATTAATTTTTAAACCAAACCTTTTGCCATTTACTCATTTAGTGAATTTATAAGATTGCCACGACTTCACAAGGGGTAAGGGGCAAAGCTAAGGATTTTAAAGGCCTTGCCTCTGCCAGAGCCTTTTCTTGGGTGTACTGTAGAGTAACAAAGCATTTAAACACTCTTATCTTCCCTTAGTCTTTTTTGCTCATTCTTACCTGACCTCTAAAAGAAGGGCGGGGGGGGGAAGGGGGGAAGAGAATAAGTATTAATTAGCTTAGATGATTTACATTCAAAATGTTCACCCCAAA